>CANNZV010001220.1:0-171956 GCA_947561585.1 Caprella mutica | reverse complement strand
GTCATTTTTCGTTATTTTTTTGAGCAGTAATTTGTTTAATCAATTCATGAAGATGTGTTTTATTTCTACAAATATTAGAATGAGGTAGTAATACTAAAAGATGGATTAATGCTTAATTTGTAAAGAACAGAAGGAAGGATTGCCTGTTACTGTTGGAACAAAAGCCAAGGAAACCTTACTAATGTTTGCAAAGATTTGCAATGAAGCCAAAAATAGAGAATGCCCCTCAAAAATACCATAATAGTTACTAAGGAGAGAGGTTGGTGACCCCTGAATGATAACCGCGAGCTTTTCAGTTGAGGGGTATTGGGGGCATTTGTTCTATTTGGCCAGTCATACTGCTAATGTATTTTTATTTTCATGATTGAGGGTGAGGATGTTGTCTATGGCAAATGAAATAAAAGTAAGAAACGAGTTAAATGTTCACTGTATTCTGGATGGTTTCCACAGGTCTTGTATAAGTCTGACCAATACACAGGCGTCGTCTGTTATTGTGGTATTGGCTTATGTTGCGTGTCGAGGGCAGGGTACAATCAACACTCCCAGGAGTGGCCAAATCAGCTGGTGAATTTGGAGTTGTATAATATTGGTGGCTGTTGTAGCAGGATGAGAGTTCTAAATACGATTCCCAAGAGAGCTGTTGTAGCTGTGGTGGGATAACATGGACAAGGCTTATGAGCTTCTGCTACTGGGGGCTACAGTGCCTATATGGCGGTAGGGAAGCTTGCAAGGCTTCTCTTGCTACTAAAATCAATCGGCAGGTGGCCCAAGTTTTAGTGATCGTCACCTACCTATGCTGTCTGAACCCATAGTCCCAATTTGTTCACAATCAACATACTTCAGACGATGATAAATTACAAAAGTTAAAGAAAACTATGGCAGCTAAGTTCGCAGATGGTGACGTAAGTGGAGCAGTTCGTGAGCTGTCATCTTCGTAGGAAATGACCCAACGAAATGAAGAGAATGTCAGAGCTTTGAGGTCTAAACTCCCGCCTGCCCTGCAATACTTGATGATGCCAGAGCCTCCGGATAATTCCTTAGTTGTTACAACTGTTTTGGAAGAGGATGTCCGGAAGGGTGTAAATAATTCTTCCCGTCCTGGTTCTGCCGGAGAACCTTATGACCTCGGCCAGGTCATTTGAAGACGTTGTTGTCCTATTCTTCTGCAGATGCCGGAGTACGTCTTTTGACCACTCTGCCAGATTTTGTGAATGTGATTCTGAGAGGAGAAGTTCCTGATTTTGTTTGTGCCAGCTTTTAATGGAGCCTAATTGTGCACTTACTATAATCAAAAAAGATGGTAGCATCAGACACATAGCAGATGGTAACACGTTGCGGAGGTTGGCTGCCAAATTTGGTTTTTGCCCTTGTCACACTCTCTTGTTAGCGAATTAAATCTGGATCAGCTCAGGTTTTCTACGAAGGGTGGCTGTGAAGCTGCCCTACATTCTGCTAGACGGTACTTGAGTGGCTGTAATCATGGAAGAATTATTCTTAAGGTGGATGTGATAAAGCTTTTCAACTGCCTGATGAGAGACACCCTCCTTACTGTTATTCGTAACCGTGTGCTGGAGCTATACATGGTGGCGCAAAAAAAAAAGGAAACCCATTTTCAAACCAGTTTATTTTAACAAACATGGTTAACATCTGTTAATTATATGGAAATTGACATGTGGTTTTAATGTGGTAAATTACACATGGTTAACATCTGTTAATAATATGGAAATTGACATGTGGTTTTAATGTGGTAAATTACACATGGTTAACATCTGTTAATAATATGGAAAGTGACATGTGGTTTTAATGTGGTAAATTACACATGGTTAACATCTGTTAATAATATGGAAATTGACGTGTGGTTTTAATGTGGTAAATTACACATGGTTAAAACCTGTTAATAATATGGAAATTGACATGTGGTTTTGATGTGGAAATTACACATGGTTAACATCTGTTAATAATATGGAAATTGACATGTGGTTGTAATGTGGAAATTACACATGGTTAACATCTGTTAATAATATGGAAATTGACATGTGGTTGTAATGTGGAAATTACACATGGTTAACATCTGTTATTAATATGGAAATTGACGTGTGGTTGTAATGTATATAATTACATATCTATACCATATGGTTTCAGTATGGTTTTAAAATGTGGATATAAGATTCCGTAACCACATGTGAACCATCTTTTGTTTTAGTGTTTAGGTTGTTTCAATGTGGATTATGTCGAATATTATATCTATTTGATTATTAATAATAAATTATATTGGACACGGAGACTCTGCGTGCGCTATATTCACGTTGTATGTTTGTTTCCAATAACATTTAAACCCTTAATCGGTGAGACAAGGTGAGGTGGCGCTTGGAGTTTCCGTCTCAAAATAAATCTTTCAGAAATCAAGCTACAGGAAGAGGGGGGAGGAGTTAAAGAGAGTTGGTACGAGCTAGCTAACTATATAGGACAGTGGTGTCGAACTACTCCTTAGGTGTTTGATCTGACACTTTGAATCCATAGTTGGATATCCTTGGTCATCTTTTGAAGATACCACCACTGGTTGACGATGAACCACTGTTGAGGTGGAAGACACGATGATGGGGGCTAGAAGATCCACTGGGGATATGACTGACAATTGAGGTGACTACCTCTATTGTTGCCGTAAGTTTCCCTTGCTCTCAATTGACGGGTATGCCCATAGAGTTATTGTAATCCGATTTCAATGTGAATATAGTCTCCTCTTATCCACATATGTAATCCAATTCCTAGAAACTATTCCTAGAAACTATTCCATGAAACTATTCCTTGAAACTATTCCTTGAAACTATTCCTTGAAACTATTCCTTGAAACTATTCCTTGAAACTATTCCTTGAAACTATTCCTTTGAACTATTCCTTGAAACTATTCCTTGAAACTATTCCTTGAAACTATTCCTTGAAACTATTCCTTGAAACTATTCCTTGAAACTATTCCTTGAAACTATTCCTTGAAACTATTCCTTGAAACTATTCCTTGAAACTATTCCTTGAAACTCTTCCTAGAAACTCTTCCTAGAAACTCTTCCTAGAAACTCTTCCTAGAAACACTTCCTAAAAACTCTTCCTAGAAACTCTTCCTAGAAACTCTTCCTAGAAACTCTTCCTAGAAACTCTTCCTAGAAACTCTTCCTAGAAACTCTTCCTAGAAACTCTTCCTAGAAACTCTTCCTAGAAACTCTTCCTAGAAACTCTTCCTAGAAACTCTTCCTAGAAACTCTTCCTAGAAACTCTTCCTAGAAACTCTTCCTAGAAACTCTTCCTAGAAACTCTTCCTAGAAACTCTTCCTAGAAACTATTCCTAGAAACTATTCCTAGAAACTCTTCCTAGAAACTCTTCCTAGAAACTCTTCCTAGAAACTCTTCCTAGAAACTCTTCCTAGAAACTCTTCCTAGAAACTCTTCCTAGAAACTCTTCCTAGAAACTCTTCCTAGAAACTCTTCCTAGAAACTCTTCCTTGAAACTCTTCCTAGAAACTCTTCCTAGAAACTCTTCCTAGAAACTCTTCCTAGAAACTCTTCCTAGAAACTCTTCCTAGAAACTCTTCCTAGAAACTCTTCCTAGAAACTCTTCCTAGAAACTCTTCCCAGAAACTCTTCCTAGAAACTCTTCCCAGAAACTCTTCCTAGAAACTCTTCCCAGAAACTCTTCCTAGAAACTCTTCCCAGAAACTCTTCCTAGAAACTCTTCCTAGAAACTCTTCCTAGAAACTCTTCCTAGAAACTCTTCCTAGAAACTCTTCCTAGAAACTCTTCCAAGAAACTCTTCCTAGAAACTCTTCCTAGAAACTCTTCCTAGAAACCCTTCCTAGAAACTCTTCCTAGAAACTCTTCCTAGAATTCGATAATGTTATTTAAATTCGATAATGTTATTTAAATTCGATGATGTTATTTAAATTCGATAATGTTATTTAAATTCGATAATGTTATTTAAATTCGATAATGTTATTTAAATTCGATAATGTTATTTAAATTCGATAATGTTATTTAAATTCGATAATGTTATTTAAATTCGATAATGTTATTTAAATTCGATAATGTTATTTAAATTCGATAATGTTATTTAAGTTCGATAATGTTATTTAAGTTCGATAATTTTATTTAAATTCGATAATTTTATTTAAATTCGATAATTTTATTTAAATTCGATAATTTTATTTAAATTCGATAATTTTATTTAAATTCGATAATTTTATTTAAATTCGATAATTTTATTTAAATTCGATAATTTTATTTAAATTAAATAATTTTATTTAAATTAAATAATTTTATTTAAATTAAATAATTTTATTTAAATTAAATAATTTTATTTAAATTAAATAATTTTATTTAAATTAAATAATTTTATTTAAATTAAATAATTTTATTTAAATTAAATAATTTTATTTAAATTAAATAATTTTATTTAAATTAAATAATGTTATTTAAATTTCATAATGTTATTTAAATTTCATAATGTTATTTAAATTTCATAATGTTATTTAAATTCGATAATGTTATTTAAATTCGATAATGTTATTTAAGTTCGATAATGTTATTTAAGTTCGATAATGTTATTTAAGTTCGATAATGTTATTTAAGTTCGATAATGTTATTTAAGTTCGATAATGTTATTTAAATTCGATAATGTTATTTAAATTCGATAATTTTATTTAAATTCGATAATTTTATTTAAATTCGATAATTTTATTTAAATTAAATAATTTTATTTAAATTAAATAATTTTATTTAAATTAAATAATTTTATTTAAATTAAATAATTTTATTTAAATTAAATAATTTTATTTAAATTCCATAATGTTATTTAAATTTCATAATGTTATTTAAATTCCATAATGTTATTTAAATTCGATAATGTTATTTAAATTCGATAATGTTTTTTTTTTTTTTTTTTTTTTTATTTATATTTCACACTTTCACAGAAAAATTCAATTGAACATAATACAGAGCTACTAAAACAATTGTACAGTGTTGGTTCCTAAAAGAATTAAAATCTTATAGAACCTATAAATTACCAAAATTAAAAATTTCATTTTAAAATTCTAAATTAAAATTCATACAGTAAAAAAATATAAAAGCCCACGATGCTGATTTAAAAAGACACTATTCAACGACATAGTTATCAAGGCAATATTTCTTAAAAAGTTTTTTGAATTTAAAATCAGACATGGGTACTAATAAAAATGGAGGTAAACTTCGCCAGAGTTCAATAGATCTAAAAATGGGGGAATTACGTTCTACTTCTGTTCTAATGTGGGGAAGGTTTAGATTGGTGCTGTTAGAAATTGTTCGGGTATTGTGGCTATGATCAGAAATGTGGGTGCTAAAATAGGTTTGGAAAAGGTTTTTGTCGTTGAATAGGGCCTTACGTAAAAATTTCATTAAAAAATAGTTATACATATCATCAAATTTTAAAATATTCAATTTACTATACATACTATTAGTTCTTATTTCAGGTATATTGTTGTGTCTGCGCACTCTTAAAATAACTCTTAAAATATTGTTCATTAAAACTCTCAGTGGCTCGATAAAACTAGTACAAGTTCTGCCATAAATTAAAATAGATTGTATTAAAATGGGATAAGCGAGTGAGTGGTAAATTAAAAGCAGATTCTTTGTATTAAAATGGCCACGTGATGCGTAGATGATGCCTAGTGTTTTACTTAGTTTGGTTTTTACTTGCTGGCAATGGTTTTTAAAATTAACTTTATTGTCAATTAAAATTCCTAAATATTTAATATTGTCAACATATTCAAGTAAAAAGTTATTAAAAACAATAGGGGGATTAACAAAATTGTTCAAACTAAAAATCATGTGTTTAGTTTTTGAAATATTAGGGATTAATTTATTCATATTGAGCCACTGAGATAGTACATTTACAAAATCTTGCATTTTAGAAGTTGCAATGTTAAAATCAGAATCCCTAATATAAAATACAGCATCGTCAGCGAATAAAGTACAATTAACTCCATTTAAAATACACAGATTGTTTATATCATTGATAAAAACATTGAATAAAATAGGACTTAAATTTAAATTCGATAATGTTATTTAAATTCGATAATGCTATTTAAATTCGATAATGCTATTTAAATTCGATAATGCTATTTAAATTCGATAATGCTATTTAAAATCTATAAAGTTATTTAAAATCTATAAAGTTATTTAAAATCTATAAAGTTATTTAAAATCTATAAAGTTATTTAAAATCTATATAGTTATTTAAAATCTATAAAGTTATTTAAAATCTATATAGTTATTTAAAATCTATATAGTTATTTAAAATCTATAAAGTTATTTAAAATCTATAAAGCTATTTAAAATCTATAAAGCTATTTAAAATCTATAAAGCTATTTAAAATCTATAAAGCTATTTAAAATCTATAAAGCTATTTAAAATCTATAAAGCTATTTAAAATCTATAAAGCTATTTAAAATCTATAAAGCTATTTAAAATCTATAAAGCTATTTAAAATCTTTAAAGCTATTTAAAATCTATAGAGCTATTTAAAATCTATAGAGCTATTTAAAATCTATAGAGCTATTTAAAATCTATAGAGCTATTTAAAATCTTTAAAGCTATTTAAAATCTATAAAGCTATTTAAAATCTATAAAGCTATTTAAAATCTATATTGCTTAGGAATCTATTGCAAAAGAGTTATATTTATTAAGGTCTAGTATTTCAAAAAGTTACCTTCCCAAATTTACTACCCTTCTACCAATTAGTTTTTCTACAATCTATTATTCTTTTTCAGGACTACCGGTGTTACCTCTCCTGGCTCTACCGCGCATATCAAATCTTGCGCCCCTTCACTGCAGCCAATCCAAATTTCTTAGATGTTCATCGCAGTAAATAGTTACTCAATATTTAACCCTAAATTATAATTTTTGCAATCAAAACTATTTATATTAATTCTATTTTTAATTTTTTTTAATTACACCCTCATTAAATTCGCAATTTCAATTTTATTATAGGTATTAGTTTTTTGGAAAGATTATACATCTTAAAACCTATTGCCACATTACAACCACCCAACCACATGGTATCCATGTGTAAGCCATGTGGAATTGTTTGGAGGGTTTTAGTGAACTTTCAATATTGATCATACAATATAGTATTAATGGCCTTGTTATATAGTATATTATTTGAAATGAGAAATATATGTTTTCTTTGGGCGTAAAGCGTCAAGACGCAACGAGTATTTTTTCTTACGATAGATGCATCGCTAAATGAAAACAAACAAAGTGACTTGCACAAAGCTGTTTAAAAACCTCCTATGCACCAATATCATGCCAGTCTCTTGTGCTTGTCCACAGTTTCAGGTTGTTCTCAAATTAATTCCTGAAAGACTATATATTTTCACTAAAAAATATAACTTATTTCCAGATTTACTGTTTCTATAATCGTTGCTAAGCAATTCTCTCATCTCTCAAGATGATCAGGAAAATTTTGTTTGTGTCTTTTTTCCTGTTGGTGTTGACATGGTAAGGATTTCTTATATTATAAATAATATAAGAACTAGAAACATTTGAAATAAAGAAAATATAATCATTTTTTGTATATTTTTGAGATTTTTACATGTTTATTTATTTGACAGTATTATCATGTCTGGAAAATACACCGATAAATTAGCTTCAATTTGTTTGAATAATTTAATAATGCCAAAAAAAGATAATAGAGAGCAGTGTAGATAACCCTGAGGAACACCACAACGAATATTAGAAATACTTTAAACTATTCCACCTTTCAAATGGCTTATCATCAAAAAATTTCACCAGATTTTCTTTAGTGCTAAGAAAAATAAAAATATCTTATATTAACAAATTCTTTCATTGTTCACAGGACAGCCTCAGCTTTTGTGTGTCGTCCTTGTGAGGAAGTAACATGCGAGCCTTTCAATGCGGCAGACTGTCAATACGGAGTAACCACTAAAGATTGTGGCTGTTGTAATGCCTGTCATAACGTGAGTTAATAAATATTAAAAACTAAATATCTATGACAAAAATATATAAAACATAAATAAATCAATTTACCGAGGTAGTTCGTCATATATGTGCTGTATCATTTTTGATAGATGCAAGTTATATCAAATTAATTCAATAAATGATGAGTTAAAATTTAAGGATCACTCATGTAACGTAGTCTAAATTCTTACTTAAATACTTTACTAATTTCATGAATAAAATTGGGAATCATGAATGTCAGTTATTTTAATTAGTTAGCAATAACAATTCTCAAATTATTATCTATATTATAAAATATTATTAATTCTCAAATTCTCAAATTATTATGAAATTATTTGTGGTCAGCTACCCATTATAAACAATTTCTATCTTTTGATACTGAATTTAATTAATATTATATTAAAAGAAGATAACACAGTTGTTGCTCAGAAATTATTTTTTAATTCAGTGTGTACAAAAAGAAAAATTCATAATGGGCCCTTCGAAAATTTTTAGGGATCGCTCTAGGTTTGCCATCTTTGCCATTTCTAAATATTATTCTAAAGCTTTCCTTAAGTCAAGGAGGATTTAGTTGGATCCATTTTAGTTTGGGACATCTATAATATCTTGAAATAATCTCGACTTACTATATACCGGGTAAATTATATTGGATAAGGATTTTGCGCTCTGCAATATTTAGTAATGTTTGATTCAAATTTTAGTTTTAGTTTGTCCCAAAACCGGCTCAAAAATGTGATCAATTAGACTCGACCTAATATTTTACTCTAAAAGTGAGTCATATTGACTCCTAAATCATAGTCAGATTAACTTAGGTAGAGTCAATCAAGAGAAAAGACTCGTATATCACCATTATATACACTATAGTTGATGAATACTTTTCAGTAATATGAATTTTCAAACATTTATTTAATTATTTCTCAGGGTCTGGGAGATAAATGTGGAGGCTACGAAGGAATTCTTGGTGGTTGCGGAACTGGTCTCAAGTGTCAATTTCCATCTGGATTAGAAAGACAATTTCCAACTGGTAAATGTGTTCTGGAATGAGACCACTTAATTACCCAGGCGATGATTATGTTAAAGAATTGGAAATTATTGTTAGTCGCATAAATAAAATTAAGAAATGTTTCTTATTTGTTTTATTGACTTATGTACTTATATTTTCCACTATGTTAGGAGATCATTCTCATTTGATTCGAGAAAATCATCGATAATTTATCCAGTAGCAAATCACTTGACGTTTTTGAGATTCATTAATAAAATCGTTGCATTTTTGCTACGACTAGTAATCCCGTTAAAAATGATTCTGGAAACGACGTTGAACACAACATTCACATATCAAAATTCGATTCTCAATAAAGCACTAAAAAATCAAAACTCTATAATCTATATGATTTGAATTTTGTTCAAAAAAATTTCAAGCTAAATATATTTTCCATCTAATTCAGTTGATAGATTGTACACATATGAAACCAGTAACATTAATTTAAAAAAAAACGTTCACTGTATATATATAATCGTAATGGAAAAGAAGAAATCAACGTAAATATGAATTATTACTTATAAACAATAATGAAGAATATTAGAACAATTTGAAGAATAAAGCGACCATGCAATATTATAATTCTTATTTTAAAGTAAATTATAATTTTATCAGTAAAATCAATATCATTTCTAAAAATTAACGTAAAATCTTCGAACCAAAATAATGTCATATGCACAAATTAAGACAAAATTCTTTACATAAGATGTGTATTATATTACATGTAATAATTTAAGGTAAAGGACATAATTAACAGGTTGGATATTTTCCTCAGTCAATATACCGAACATGTCAAGTAAAATAACTATGTCACTATGTCTATTTAGATAAATCCTTTGTCTATAATGGCACATCTATTGGCAAATATGTTTATGCCTTTAAGTTTTATTTTAAATGAATAGGCTATGAAAACTATTCAAATAATACATTATTACTTGGTAATTAATCATATAGATACGTGGCAAGTGGTGACAAGTAAAACAAATGACATGTTTTTTGTGTAATTCCATTAATAACTAGATTATGTGCACTCGGGTAGAGCGTATACCTTCGCCTCCGCTTTGACCCGTTCTCTCCCAAAATTCGAGAAACTGCTAACTGGATAATAACCAATCGTCACACCAAGTTTCATGCAATATGGTACAATACTTTTTGAGTTATCGAGTTATAAATGACCTTGACCTTGACCTTTGACCGTATCGTTTTCAAAATTATACCAGATTGTTTCTGGACATTTACCAATCGTACCATCAAATTTCAGACAATTTGGTTGAATACTTTTGGAGTTATTGAGTTACAAATGGCCTTGACCTTGATCTCTGACCTTTGACCTGATCGCTCCCAAAATCTAACAAAATGGTTCCTGTATATTGACCAATCGTCTCACCAAGTTTCATGCTATATGGTTCAATACTTTTTGAGTTATAAATGACAATGACCTTGACCTTTGACCGGGTCGCTCCCAAATTTATAGCAGCAGGTCACTGGACGTGAACCAATCGTTTCACTAAATTTCAGGTTATTTGGTTGAACATTTTTTCAGATAAGCGAATAACAAGATGATAAATAAATAAATGAATAAAGTCCGATGAAAATATGACCTTCCCGCATTCTGCGAAGGTAAAAATAGGATCTATTTATACCACTAACATGCCTGCCTACTCACAGTGAATGTTAGATATTACATTTACCCTATTTTGATCTTTTTTCGTATTAATAATATAGCCAAGTTTCATAATAATGTTCATCTTAACACCAACAGAAAGTACGTAGCTTATATTTATTATCTCTGGTTGATAGAACTGCAGAACAGGTTAGCCTATGGGCACTGTGGTCACCACTATGCATGTCTGTCTGCTTGGAAAACTGGTTTTTGTGGTTGGTATATGCTGAAGTATTATTTATAGAGATAGAATATCCGAAATAATAATGAGTTAAATGTATATTGTTAACATTATATCATAGTGAAGAAAAATAAATTACTGGGCAATCGAAAAGATATTCTAATGTTTTACATATATTGCTAATATTTTATTTGCTATCATTTTATGATAATTTTGTTCATGATTCTCTTTAATTTTTTATAGATAATAAAATATCATTAACATGTAACAACTATTGTTTTATATAATTTTAAATAATAAATTGTATTGATATTATAATTAATCGTGGAATAATTTAAGTGAGAAGTCTGAAATTACAAACACCGTTCGTTAATTTTGATTGGCGATTATTATCGATGATAAAAATAATTCTATTTCGACAACGGTAAATTATTCGACGAAAATAAAATTGTTAAAACAATTATAGTTTATAGCCTTTCATAGGATATTGCCGACATAAATTCCGATAATAGTGTATGGAACTCGAGTCCAATTGTAAATAAACAGAGCGCAAACCTCATCAAAATTATACAGTACATATACTATAATAGCTATACATATAAGAAGTACACTCCAAACCATTAGAGCTATTTTGTCTAATCATTCAACTTCGCAGTAGTTGATGTTAAAGAAATAGCCAGTCATTGTGGTGGTTCCAAGAACTTAAAGTCAATTTTACATTTTTCCTTTACACTGAAGGTATTACACCACTATTTACTATAAAACCTGTTACTTTGTTGACTGTTCATTCGGCGATTCTAACAATAATAAATATATATGACCTTCAATGGTTCGTTTATTATTTATACATGCATGAGACTTAACAGGAAAAATTACCTGCATCTTTGTTTTATTTGCACACATTTACAGTTATTTCATTTGTTTTTTAATATATTTTTCTGATATTTTTAGTCATAAAATATATAGGTGGTATAGTTTTATAAATTATATTTTGCAATTTCTATTCATTACTTTTCCAACATCAGTCTTATAATATATTCAATATATGTTGGAGAAAAATCCATTTGAAAAAAAAAAATACAAAAAAGTGTTCGCGTGGTACATGATGCAGGTTGAGCAAGTTAGCTCTGTACCATATATGGCGCATGATGCGTTTAATGTGTAAACAAAACCTTGTCACTTATATAACAAAAGATGATATGGGCAAGTTGTTGATAATAGAACATAGCTATGAAATAAGATCGCTACTTGCGAATAAACTTTTTACATCAAAATCATTCACAAGATTTACTCGTATAGATTAACTAACTCACATTTGGTTCTACAGCATACATGCAGCATATTATCTTTTTATTGCATGAAGTATTATATTTTGTTTTGTTTAAGGAGACAATATTTTTCCATTGAAAGCAAGAGTTTTTTTTCCATTTTTCCATTAAAAAAACACAAAAATAAAAATGTTGTAAACTATACATGGTAACAACTCAATTACCAACTGCTATCAGTTACCATTTTGTGGGTGTGCGCCATACTTAAGACCTATTTCACATTGGGCCTTTTTTCCAACAAAAATGCAAGATAAAATGACCAATCTAAGTGAATATACAAAACTGTGAGCGGACACTTGGCTGAAAGTAGATTTGGCGTAGATTTGGCTGACGCACATTTGGCCGAAAAATTTCTATTCCAAGATTATCAATATCACGAACTGCAACCTCTGTTTAATTTAATTATTATTATTTCCATGGAATTGAAAGTTATTTTACCAAAAGTACTTATACAGAGTGACCCACAAAAAAGTACACCCAACTTTGAATAGTATAAAGGTTGTATTTGTAAGTAATTAAAATTTTCATGATAAGTCCATTTTACCACCCTTATTGCTTCATAGTTAACTTCGCAGAATGCGGGAAGGTCATATTTTATCCGTTGTTTATTTATTCATTTATTTATCATCTTGAAATTCGCTTCACTGAAAATGTGTTTAACCAAATTGCCTGAAATTTGGTGAAACGATTGGTCCATGTCCAGTGACCTGCTGTTAGACTTTTGGGAGTGACCCGGTCAAAGGTCAAGGTTATGGACATTTAAAGGGGGGATCAGACCAGGTGTAGACAAATTTTAATGTTTAATTTTAAAACCTTTAAAACGTGAAAATTATCCATCTATTTACACTACTGGATAGCTCATTATATGCACTAACTGTTATTTTTTACTTTCAGAGGTATTTCTAAATACTAATTTAGTTATGAGCTCTGTAGCATCGACAATTCAGGAATTGTTTGAATCAGGACAGTCCTCGGGTGAAATATGCAAGCTTTTGAAGGGTCATGCGAGTAGATCTGGTGTTTACAAGACTCTGAAGCGTTTCAGAGAGACAGGTACGACCCTTGCAAAGGTTATGAGCACTCCAGATCGAAAGGTTAGGACCTCTAAGCTCATCAAAAACACCCGGAAAGAAGCGTCAGGAAATTGGCATCAGCGTCTGGTTTGAGCTATGGAACGATGCAGAAAGTGCTCACACGTGATCTGAACCTTTCCCTATTCAAAAAGACAAAAGCTCAGCTACTGTCAGAGGCCACAAAAACCAAACGGCTGCAAAGAGCAAAGCTTCTTCTGGAAAAGCTGAGAGACGGCACGCAACCTCCGGTCTTGTGGACTGATGAGAAGTTATTTACGGTCCAAGCCGTCCACAATCATCAGAACGACGGGATTTATGCAGTGAATAAGCGCGATATTCCTCTGAACGACAGGCTGATGTTTAGGAGACAAAAACCAGCTTCTGTCATGGTCTGGGCCGGGGTAACCTCATCTGGAAAGAAGAGTCCTCTTTTCTTCATTGAAGAGGGTGTAAAGGTGAACCAGCACGTTTATTTGAAGTTTTTGGAGGATCAGTTGGTGCCTTGGGTGAACACAACGTTCGGTAAAACAGGTGTTACCCTCCAGCAGGATGGAGCCACGTCCCACACGGCTAATCGCGTTCAAGAATGGTGCAAGAAGAATATGGCTGGGTTCTGGTCGAAGGAGTTATGGCCTCCTTCCTCTCCTGATCTGAACCGTATGGACTTTTCCATCTGGAGTGTTTTGGGGAGTAAAGCCTGCTCTTCTAATCACTCAAATGTGAACGCTCTGAAGCAAAAATTGACGACTTGTAGGGACGAAATTCCAGAAGAAACCATCCGTGCCGCGTGTAGTCAAGTTCCTGACAGGTTATGGAGTTTGGTGAAGGCTAAGTGAGGATATATTGAAAACTAACTATGGAATTTATTTCTTAGATGTATAATGATTTTTTCTGTTAAGTTAGTTTTCTTTTTTCTTTTATTTATAAGGAGATATTTCAATATTTATTTGTATACACCTGGTTTGATCACACTGTATAACTCAAAAAGTGCCATTGGTTCAAAACATAACTTTCTGATTTTTATCTTTAGAACACCCAATTCAAGTTTCAAAATAAATTCCTAGATTTTTTTTAGCCTAGATTTCTAAACAAATATATCCCTTTTCAACAGTAACTACAATATTCATCAATAGCAGTATTCAGATTAGGTAATTAGATGTTCAGAAATTAGTATTTTATAGCAGAATATTTTTAACAGTGATTACCTAAATTACATATATAATAATATGCAGGTATATAATATTCTACTAAAAAAATGATATAAAAAATTAGATAGATATTAGTACTTTTTAGTGTTACGTTTAATTATTCAAACATAAAATCGTTCATGTTATTGGATTGTTTCATATTTTGGACTTATGCTTATATAATAATTATTATTATTTACCTCTATTGTAATTACTTTAATTCCTAAGTATCTACGCATTTATTCTCGTTACGACCCTGCTATTTCAGTTCTAAGTTTTAGATACTCATAACTCATTAATTAATGCAAAATATTAAACGAAATAAATAACTTAAAGATACAATCAACCCGTTTAGCATATTTAATTCTATAACTGTAATAGATAGATAAACATTTTTATGTGTTAATTAATTCATATACGGCTTAAATCACTATTATATTATTGTATATTTACACCTGCCTATTAATTTAATAGTGAAAAATAATATAAAATATATTCCATAAACACTTTAAAAATAGAAAATAAAGCCATTCGTGGACGAAATGTCCGTGGACGAGATGTCCTAGACCCGTATTTTTGGTAGGAAAAATAGAAAATGGTGAATTACTCCTACAATATCCTTTAAATTTCATGTGAAAATATAACGTAATACATTGCTTTAAAATGATCCTAATGAACACTAGTTCTTATTGTGTTAAAGTCGAATGCAGAAGTGACTTAATACTAAATAATACAATGATAGAAGTGATCGTTGAAGAATGGTCTCCAAGTTATTATCATCTGTTATTATAATTTATTATCAGATTAAAATATATGTTACTTTGATTTTAATCAAAATAGGAAATGAAGCATTAAATTAACTTTTTTATCTTTTAATAACAAATTCAGCATAGACAAACAAAATAGACTTATAAACTGCACCATAATTTTATGATAGCATTCGGTATCAATAGTAATAAGGTGTGGGTGGAACAGTCACTTAAACACAAAAATAAACAAACATCAATAGTGGAAAAAAGTAATATAGTCATGAACAAAATGCACCTAAAACATTAGATGACATTTAATTGATTCTATATAAACTATTATCTCAACTATGTGAAGAGAAAGAGGAATTAAAGATATGAATCTTGGAAATTGCTTCGGGCTCAAAATTAATGATAAAAATAGACACTTGGTTTTCATTGAACAGATGCGGGAAGTTCGCTTTGAACTTTACAGGTCCCAGATGAATTAAAATCCTTTATCTGGTCTCCAAAATCACATTCATGTCCTCTTGGGCAGCCTCCATAAATTCTCCATGGACCACCGCATTTCTCCCCTGGACCCTGTTAAAAAAAATAGCTAATTTTAAGGGGATCGGTAGGTTTCAAATTGGTAAAAACATGTGCATTGAATAAACTGTGTAAATGATAGTCGTTCAGCATCACACATGGGGTGTGGGAGCTCATTAGGAGGTTATTTGGAGGAAAACCAACTACTTCTGCATACAAGGCTACAAAAAGAAGTCAGTAATGCTCTTATTTATGTACGAGAAGGATGTATCACATGTATTAGTGACAATTCCTTCTATAGCGAGATGTTCTGATGTTATACAGATGTTTTAGTCTCTCCAAAAAAAATATGTTTTGGAGGATTCTGGAATACAGTATTGATTTTTTTAGACCTCATTATTATAAAAAGAATTATAGCTATAAGAACTTGGAAAATATGCAATGAATTGAGTCTTCAGATTATTTTTTTCAATTATAACTTCTAAACAAAACATTCAATTCTAGATATCTCTCTGTAGTGACTCTTCCTCTTTCGAATTGATCATGTCTCTTACATCTACGTAAAATTGTGCACTTGGAACAGAACGTTAAAGTTAGGCCACGTTCACACTGCAAGCGGAGCAGAGCGGCACGCTCGAAAAATTAATGTATATTTGACGCTAGCCGTGATGCTAGAGTCAAATATACAATAATTTTTCGAGCGCAACACTCTGCTCCGCTTGCAGTGTGAACGTGGCATTACATATAAAATATTCCTTTTTAATGATAAAAACTCATTTTTTATTGGCTGTAGCTAAATTTCAGTTGTAACACAAGCATTTTTTTAGTCCAATTCTATATTTATGCCAAGTTTCAGAACTCGTAGATTATTAATAAGATAAAGTTCGGAAATTTAGCGATCACTCAGTGTCTCGCTTTTAGTACAATGCTTATGGTTTAAATAAGAATCACAGGACGTCTGAGATTTATTCTGAGTGTATTGCGTATAAAATAAATGTGAAATGCTAAGACGGTGACCGCTAGAATCGCTTAATTTTAATTTTCAAAATTTAACTTACATTCTGGCAAGATTTGCAGCAACCGCATCTTGTGGATCTAGTTCCGTGTTCACACTGGCTTTCATCAATTGGGTCGCATTCGAATAAATGACATGGAGGGCAAGACAAAGCTGAGGTGTAACTGTGGAAGAGAATATAACATATTGTAGGTTAGGTACTATTTTCATCTTTATTATTATCTTTTAAACATCTTATAAACAATGAAAAGATGAAAACGAAAGCAATTAATTCACTTCTAACAAAAATTAAATTTTGAGTTAGAAAACTGAAAATCGATAAATTTTGAAGTGACCTCAATTTCTTTAATTGAAATCAAATATCTCAACGAATTTCCTTACCAGACACAAATAAGAAGACAGAGAGCTAGGAATAGAAGAGGACGCATCTTGATTTTTAATTTATCTAGGCACTGAAAAGGAAGAGGTATATAAGTTCGATAATATTTTTAAGTATAAAAATAATATAAATCACAATTAAGACCTAATACATTGTATAAATGTGTTGTATATATATGTTGTACTTTATCATGAACAAAAAATGTCTAAGCAAGGTACACATATACATTATACATTATAACTCAGAACTATCTAGAAACTAGTTATAATCGAAATTAAGAAAAATATGTTAACTAATCCTTATAATGTATTATTATATAAAAATAACAGTAATGTATATCTGTCATTTACATATACATATAGTGGTATAATATCTAACATATTTATACTAATGAAATATAATTGGTTTTATTTAGTTAATAATACACGTTACTTATTAGTTAATTCCACTAAGTGTATTTTATAGCGTTATTCACAAATCTCCTACTGCCTGCATTGCTATAATACTTATATATTGATGTATAAATGTTCTGGCATACCCTGCTCCCGAACTGACGGTGGAAACAGTTTAACAGAGAAGACTAACCAAATTGCCAATGTTACAGCTAAAATATTTTCTTAACCATATGAGAAATAAATGCGAGTCATAAATTTGAGTGAAATAACAAAGGAGTAAGCCTGAATGTCTATAACATGATGCCGGTAGGTATATTATTTCACAATTATTAATTAGGTTCACTAAACCCTGTTTAATTAATAAAGTACTTTTAAATTAAAAGAATAATTTGATTAGTGTTCAATCCCTGTTCACTCACATCAATGCAGTAGATCTTTACTTCAAGAGGTAGTGATTTAAACTGACTGTCTGGTTCCCTGCATCTTTTATATACCAAACATTACGCGAGAATACCTTGGCGAGTTTTTATACCTGGACTATAAGACTCAAAGTTAGTTGGCGATAACAACAAGGTAAACACGTATTCAATTCATGATTTAGAGCATTTGTTTGCAAAAATGCTACTATATACGGCTATATTTAAAAAAAACATAAAGCGATACTTATTTCACATAAAAAGCTATATATATATTGGCTATATTGACTCTCCAAACAGATAAAAGTAATTTTGGTAATCACAATATTGTTATAGATAGTACAGAGTTCTCGCAGTCTCCCTGGAATTATAAGACAAAAAAAAAACCTGTTCATGAGATCGCATAATACTCTATAAGGTGGTGTAAATACTGTTTTGAAATGTATAAGGTTGCAAAAACTGATTCCAGTGTACACTGTATAAAGTGTACATTTTCCTGAAAGTAAAGAATATACAGTTTGACATAAAATTGCTAGATATTATTCAAGGAAAAAAAATTTGAATTACGACAACGGTTTTTATATATTGTGATATTTAGAATATGGCAAAATCGTATCAAAATATTTAATACCAATTGTTTCATATTACATTTAGTTTCGTATAAGGTTTAAGAATGTAATATCAGTGGTGGGAATATAAATCCAAATGAGGGTATGCTTTGAAAAGGATTTTAAACCAAAGTTGTTAGTGCAGTGAGATAAACGCAGCTATCTGTTACTGATCTAAATTTTTGAGTCATTTTATATAGGACTGTACCACTAAATATATACAAGAGTTTCGTTTTGTGTATCAGTAATGGATTCGATTACTCTTAAAACTCTCTTTCGCAGCCGAGATGATGCTGAAGGCATGCTCTCTCTAAAATCTAAATCATGAGATCCATTCTGACCACCCTTGGCTTGTTCGTGCTCTCATCAAAGCGTCAATATAATACACCTATAGAATACATGATTAAGTAGGGCGCAATTTAAAATGTATACATACACTTTTCTTGACCTTGATTCAAAGGAATTATTCAACTCACATTACTCGATTGAAGTTAACTGCGCAGTGAATTTACCGCGCGGTGAGTTGAGTTGCGGTGAAATTACAATGAGAACTTTCTGGCGGTGAACTTACTGAACACAGTGGTCTCTATTAGCAATTGGTTAAAAAGTGTAATCATTACCAATGGCTGAGGTTTCTAACAATTTTGAATTGCGGAATTTTGCCAGAGGATTATTAATTTCAAGGTTTAAATTGGAAAATTGTAAATTAAAAGTTTAAAATATGAGATGCAATTTATATAAATATATATTTTTTAATGTAACTTTAACGCACACTACACTATAAAAAGTTATTTCAACCAATTTTAAATAACAACGAAATTGAAAATGAAATTAATTTGAATTTACTAAAAAATATTTACAGAAAATCTTTGAAATTAAATGTTATAAATTTATTCTGACATTCTTGTAGAATTAACTTATCACCGTAATTGACAAAAAAAAGGTTATATCCTATCTTATAATAGTTCCTCATTTAACAGTTATGCAAATGGTATTCCTGGTAAATGCAGGTATCATTTGTAAATCGAATTTATAACGAATAATTTCATCCACATTTCTCCTAAAATATCTACAAAAAGAGAAAAAAGACAATATCTAAAAGAAAAGCATGTACTTATAGTATCAAATTACAACAGTTTGAATAAACAAATATTAAATCTTTTGACTGTATCAAACTAACGTTACATAATCTGAAAATTGTTAATAGGCTGTACAAAACTGAAAGTTTAAATTACATGTTATGGCCTGAATATAACTTATAAATGAACTTTATTCGTCAAATTTTTCTACAACATAGTCTAATAAAAAATATTGATATTTACGATTCTTCAGAGGAGTGTTACCAGCACTATACTGTAGGTTGCTCTTAGCAAAATTCATAAAATGATTGTGTTATTGCAGAAGACTTTGACGTGGAAGATTTACCCATTTAATATTAAATTACAGTCAACTATACCTTTTGTGATTGTGGCATTTAATTAACCGTACATACATGTAACATAATAAATATAATTTATACCAAGTAGAAAGAAAGTTAGTACTGAACTATAAAGTGTTGGTAAATGATTAAAAATAGCGACATACAGTATAACTACCAATAGACAGATAAGGCACGGAAATGTTCAAACGATGCCTTTCAGTTAATATGTATTACCACTTGAATAAACGATGCAGCAATATACTGATTTGAACTAAACAAGTAAGGAAACATAAACATAATTTTGCACAACATTATATCCGCAAATCAATTCATTTAAATATTACCTCTTCTTTATCTTCTACACTCAATGAGTGTACAGCTACGGTGCCTATACATCTCATAATTTTGATGTTTCTTATTAGGCATTTAGCTTGAGACTGATGTTCAAAGATTTAAACTAAGGATATGTGACTATCAATAGAAAAATAGGACACAAATATGTTTTCTAGGGGGGATTTTATCCGGGGGAATTTTTTCTGGAGGGATTTTTTCCGCGGGGGATTTTTTCCGCCGGGGATTTTTTCCGGATAATATTTTTATGTAAGTAGCATCTTGCATTTGAAACTTTTCATTTACAATTTACACCAAGGAATTTACAATCCACGGGGAAAATTCCACGGGGCCAAAATTCCGCGGGGCGAAGTTCCTGTCACTAAGGCGGAGTATTTCTGTCGTTTACGGTTCTCTGCTAACCATAAGTTTAATTCATTAAATTTCTGTACTTTTTTCTTAATCATGTGTATCTACATGCAAGAATATAATTATCATTCAGTTATTATTTATATGTATGCTGTAGTTAGCTGAAATTAATTATATAATTAATTACCATACTATAAAGGAGCTGCTTCGATTTTATTAAATCTTGAGATATGTGATGCTGAAGACAACATATTTCACATTCATATATCATATATATGTTTGTTTCATATTCACAAGATGCATATTTTGTATCTCGATACACAGTTTTAATTGGCAACATTCTAATATTTTGCATATAACTATTTATCGTCATTGAACACATCATTTTACCAAATCATTCATCGTTAATTAGCGTAAATTACAATTTATTTTATACGCAATAAATGAAATATTGAACGTTATATTCCCTTCGTATCTTAAAACTTTTGGATAGAAGTTGGATGAATGTTAAATTATTTCTTGCAAAATTCAACAGTTTACATTTCATCCTATGAATTTCATGTAGAATCAACTTGTTTCAATTGTAATGTAATAGAGTTCATATGCCAAACAAACGCAATGAACATTAGTTATTATTGTGATGGAATCGATTTGGGACGACACTTACTGTATAACAAAATGGCAGCATTGATCCATCAAGAATGGGTTCCATGCTTTTATCTTTAGTTATTATGTATAAAATATCTGATTAAAAGACTGGGAAACTTTGATTCTATTTAAAAGGGAAATGATTCGTTAAAAGAAGTCTTTATCTTTCAATAACAAAATTGACACAAACAAACAAAGACAAATAGACTATGAAAAAATTATTATAATAACATTCGGTATTTCTAGTGCAACAATATATTCATAATCATGTAAGAGTGGAACAGTCACTTGAAAACTTATATAAACGAATATTATCATGCAAGGAAAATAATAATATAGTCATAAACAAATTGCAATGACAACATGAGAGAAATTTTAAGTAATCAACTATTGTCTCAACTATGTGAAGTGAAACACTTTATCATTAAATCAGTCGTTGTATATTAATCAAATATATGAAGAAAATGGTTTCAAAATCAAAATTATAACTGAAAAACATATATATTTTTCTCTAAGAAGCTGCAGGAAGTTGGCTTGGAAGTTTGCAGATCCCTTCAGCATTAAAATCCCCTTTCGTGTCTCCAAAATCACATTCAAATCCTTCTGCACAACCTCCAAGAATTCTCCATGGACCTCCGCATTTATCCCCTGGACCCTGGTAAAAGTAAGTACATACAATTCATTATTTACACTAACTTGTAGGGTATTTAGAAATTTTTTAACTCAGTCTAAGATTTTTCTCAATTTACACTATTTCGAAGTCAAAATATATTTGTGTGTTTCAAGAATCTAATTAAATTATTTCAGTGCGATTTACTCTAGTGTCTCAACATTCTAGTGTGATACACTTAAAATATGTTAAATAACACTTCAAAGCTTACAGGCACTAAAGTTCGGCAAGCTTTTGGAAAAGATAAGTATCTCAAAATTTTAGTTGATGCACTTAAGTGTCTCGCTATGGAAATAATGTTTATGGTTTAATCATGAATCAACAGGATATTTAAGATTTAAGATTTTTCTTAATTTTATTTCATATAAATGATATGTGGAATGTTTAAACTGTGATGATGTTGAAATTTAATTAAACTAAATTGCAGATTTTAACTTACATTCTGGCAGGTTTGGCAGCAACCACATCTAGCAGTTCGAGCTCCGTACTGACATGTGCTTGCGTCATGTGGTTTGCATTCGAATTGATTACAAGGGAGACAAGTCAAAGCTGAGGTGTGACTGTGGAGTAGATTACAACATATTATAGGTCAGGTGATATATTTCCCTTTTGATAAGTATTTTCAGCTTCTATAAAGTAAAGACATGATGGAAACGATAGTTTCTTCTCCAATAACTTATTTGTATGGAAATTCAAAATTGATAACTTCTGAAGTAACTTGAACATCTTTGATTAAAAACATAATATCTCAATAAATTTTCTTACCAGACAAAAATAAGAAGACAGAGAGCTAGGAATAGTAGAGGACGCATCTTGATTCCCAATTTAACCAGTGACTGAAAAGTTTGAAACACGATTTAGATTTAAGAGAACATGTATAATAATTGGTTCAAGATAAATTGCTTGAAATCAATTGCTCGAATGAACAATTGCTAGAATGAACAATTGTTCGAATGAACCATTGCTTGAATGCACAATTGCTTGAAGGACAATTGCTCGGAAAACAATTGCTCGAACGAACAATTGACTGAAAGAAACAATTTCTCGAATGATAAATTGTTGGAATTCTCAATTTGCTCACAGTGTTCGAATTTATAAAAGTGAGATAATAATGAAGTTCAATCATATTCGATTAGGTTCACCTAACCGTCCTGGTTTCTAATTAGTAATTTATAATAACTTTATTTCATAATTTTCATTGTTGTTCACTGTTTTTTATCAATCATTGTAATACTGTCTTTAAATTTTTCTTTCCCTGTTTTTCTTATTTTTATAGAACTGGAATACTGCAGCAGTCTGGAGTACTGCAAACTTTCGCTTTGTCGTCAGTCAATCGCTCCAGTGGGCTCCAACGAGATGTTCTTATGGTAAGGTTAGAGTTGTTAGGTTTTAGTAACTCGAGCTATGGGAACTGTCTATCTCAGGAGGGAACGGATGTTCCCGAAACATTTAGTGTGACATCAGGTATTCGTACCAAGGGCATATGTTTTTTTTAATTTTCCCATTTCGGTAGCCGTTATCTTGTTGACTGTTTCTCCTAATTTTACATTAAGCAATTGATAATTCGAATTTTGAATATTTGATCAATTGTTCATTCGAGCAATTACTCATTAGATAATTTTTCGAAAGTCAATTCATTTTGAATTGGAATCTGTTGAATTAGCTGCACCAAACCATCTTTGTGTCTAATTAGTATTTAATAATAACTGTATTTCATTAATTTTATATTATCCGACTGATTGATCATTCGAGCCAATGTTCATTCGAGCCATTGTTCGATCGAGCAATTGTTCATTCGAGCAATTGTTTTTCGAGTATTTATTTTCGAGCAATTGTCTATCGAGCTATTTACCGGCTACCGTAATAATTCAAATCAAAAGTTACAAAGTAATACATTGTATAAATATTTTTTATACATATATTTATCACAAATTTATCACTTTATCACAAATTTTTATTTATAAGCAAAGTAAACATACAACCTAACTGATCTAATTACTGAAACTACTATAAGTAATTGTAATTACGATGAGTAGAATTTGAAACATAAACACGCAAACTAGTAAAAAACTCAAAATAATCTAAAACCTAGTTATTATTGATATTTAGATAAAGATGAGGTACCAATTGGTAATGCATCATACTATTAAATATCAGAAGAGCATATCTATCATTCATATAATATATCAGTAGAGCATATCTATCATTTATATAATATATCAGAAGAGCATATCTATCATTTATATAATAAATCAGTAGAGCATATCTATCATTCATATTATAATATCTAACAAATAACTAAAAATATTTTCAAAAAATCCGGGAAACTGAAAATGCGAAAAACAGAAAATCGTGGAAACAGAAAATCTGGAATACCGAAATCAGGAATATAGAAAATTCTGAGAAACGAAAATCGGGAAAATCAAAAATCTGAAACCCATAATCTGGAAAACCGAAAATCATAAAACCCAGATAATCAGAAAGTTCGGAAAAAGAAAACCGAAAACAGAAAAAATGACGGTTCAATTTTGACGGGTAATGCCTTAATACACTAGTACTTATATATTGATATATAAATGTTCTGGCATACCCTGCTTTGTATGTGATGGTAAAACAAATGAACTGAAAACGACCATTCGACCAACCAAATTACCAATGTTATTGCTAAAATTTATTCTATATTTCATATTTCATTCTTATATGATTGTCATAAATCCAAGTCGTAATAACAACGCGGTAACCCTCTATGTCTATAACAATGATTCCGATAGCTAGAGCTTACAAATCCTTCTAAATTAATTAGGTACATTTAAATTACAAAGAACATTCGATTAGTATTCAATTCCTGTTCACTCACATCAACGCAGTGGATCTTGACTTCAGGAGGTAGCGATTTAAACTGACTGTCTGGCTCTTCTCATCTTTTATATACCAAACATTACGTGGGAATACCCTGACCAGTTTTTATACCTGGACTATAAGACCCAATGTTAGTGTCGTTAACAACAAGTTAAACACACTGTATTCTTGTCATGATTTGTTTGAGAAATGGCTGCTACATACGGCTATATTGAAGTAAGATAGAGCTATCCCTTACGGATATATCAATTTTTTTTCGAAACTAGCAATATTTTCCGGCTGTCTTGACTTTGCAAGTAGATAAAAGAAATTTTAGTAACTACAATATCGCTATAGACAGTGCGGAGTTATATGCAGTCCTCCTGGAAATAATAGTAGAAAAACCTGTTCATGAGATCACATAATACTATGGGGCTATAAATACTATTATGAAATGTACAAGGTTGAGAAATCCAACATTATACCAGAAGTAAAGAATGTAAAGAATATATACTATATAGTTTATAAGATAATTCCAAGTGATTATTTGATTATAAAATTGTTGAATTACTAACTAGCATTTTTTTTATCAAAGAAATTATATTCTTCCTTTAGTTCATTTGGGATCCGGAGAATTTATCGGTAGCAGTAATTGATCGAATGGAAATTAATCGAATGAAAAATTGATCGAATGGAAAATTGATCGAATGGAAAATTGATCGAATGGAAAATGGATCGAATGGAAAATTGATCGAATGGAAAATTAATCGAATAGAAAATGTTTGAATGGAAAATAGATCGAGTGGAGAATTGGTCAACGCTAAAACTATATAGCTACTTGATTACTTAGTATAACTAATCATCTATATTTTTTAATGTTCTTGTCTCGGAACCATACGGACTTGTCTAGTCCTTGTTCCTTACTTCTATCTAATAACTCTAATTAGTGAGGTGAATTATCAGTAACAAATTATAGATCACATAATTATAGATCACATGATATCAAACAAAACAAATAAGGAATATTAATCACACATTCAGCACACGACTGTCCAAGTTGATATTGACAAAGAATTATAGGTTTCATGTACTTAAATACTTAATTAGTTTTATAACACATTGTAATTTAAATACTTAAAACCTGGAAAAAATAATATTTATTTCATTCTTGTATCCATCTCCAACTCTAATAGGCAATCAACTGAGAGAAAACAATTAATTAATGAATGATAAATAAAAGGATAAATAATAATTATTCAGATAAAGTAATTTGGAAACGTGCATATAAATACTAAATAGTACAGTTGAATAAATTAAATTATAATTAAATCTTAATTAATCATTGAAATAGGTAGTATATGTTATGATTAGGGATGTGACATTGTACATATTGCACATATGCAGTTAACTGCATATATTTCAAGATCATATAATATGCACGTGTGCTTATATGCTAACCGAGAAATATGCACTTCTTGGTCAATTTTTAACATGTAAATCTCTAACATATGCCGTTTTCTTCTGGACCCCTGCATAGAAAACGATTTTAACTGTGGACCCAAGCAAATTTTATCGGACTAATTGGAGGGTAGAGAGGTAAAGTTGGGTAACTACGAAGTGTCGCTCTCCACGAAATGAAGCTTTTCCTCTACGGTAAAGTTAGGTGCATTCTTACCCAACTGTACTTCTAAACTAATAGGAAATATCTCAAACAGTGTATTTATGTGTGTTCTCACCCAACTACACCGCTCAAATAAAAGCAGTATTCTATTGCGGTGAAGTAGTGTGTGTCGTTCCACAACTTCACCTCTCACTGATTCAGTCAATGATATTTAGGTAAAGTTGTG
This sequence comes from Caprella mutica, assembly GCA_947561585.1. Taxonomy (NCBI): domain Eukaryota; kingdom Metazoa; phylum Arthropoda; class Malacostraca; order Amphipoda; family Caprellidae; genus Caprella; species Caprella mutica. The sequence continues at coordinate 145,274 of CANNZV010001220.1, read as the reverse complement.
TGTGTAGTTACCCAACTTGTCCTCTCGATAATCTACAGTTTCCTGGGCAGGCGGGGGGGGGGGGGGGATATCTATCTATCCATCGATTAGGAGGTGAAGTTGGTTATGTAAATGGATACCCAACTATTCTGGAATCGTACATAAAATTATATTTAAAAAAATTACAGTCATTAGGTACGTAATGAGCATTAGCAATAATTCAATTAACATTATAAGCTGGTACCTAATATCTTATTGCTTATCATGAAGTAATTTAAAAGCACGAACACAAAACAATTACTACCTTTTGTTACTCATTCATGAATAACAAAATACAAACACTATTATTTCTCATTTATATATATATTAAACTATAATTATTTTTAATAAAATATCATCGTAATATTCAATAGTTTACCTACCTACTGTTAGTGCAGCAATAATACTATTTTGATATATTTACTGAAACTTATAGGTTCTGGATGTATTCAACTATTTATAGATACTAATTTAGCTACCAATAATTTATCGATTACTTTTCAGTAGGTATATATATCTTCAATCTACCTAATCATTGATATGTTCAGATAATAATAACGTGTTGCATTTACTGATAATTTAGAAATGAATTAGGTAAGATAAAAATAATATAAATATAATGAATCAGTTTAAGTAATTAAAATATGTTTAGTGCATAGTGACAATGACACTAGTCATCTTTTGATGCATTGAAATATTGATTATTCTAAACCTAGGTATCTGAGAAAACTAGGTTTCAAAATTTCAGTAATGTAATGCAAAGAAAAAGTGATTAAAAATAAATGGTAATGTTAGCATGATAAATATCCAATAATAAATAAAAATACTGCAATATTATAATGTTATTTACGTATCGAATAATAGTGGGTATTTATTATTTATTAATAATATAAATACGCTCAAAAGACAAATATAAGGGAGGGGAAGGGGTTGACAATATACAAGAAAAAGGTAGTGAATGATAGGTACACTGAGAAAACAAATCTAAAATCAAAGTATGTACTGATATCTCTTTGTTAACTGCTAATTTATTTAATTTATTTATAACAAAATAGTATATAACAAATGCAATAATTTCGTGTCTAGTTTTGATTCAGTTGAAGGCGTGAGCACATGTACGTACGAATGTTCTTGTACAGTCACTTTCACTGACGATTTTATCGCACGTTATACTCATGATTAAAATAATAGGTATTATAATTATTAGTGTTGCATCCAGCTATGGTTAAATATTAGGTTATAATTAGAAAATATATTCAAGTTCTAAATTATTTTCAACTATGGAAGTTTATAATCTTTACATTTTTGAATGAGCTAGGTTGATGTGCAATGTTTTTTTATTCTATTATTAGGTTCAGGTAAAGTAATAAGCTTCATAGTTAGCTAGGTACATATTATGTAAGAAATTGTATTTCTTTCAATTTTGCGTGTACGATATAATTTTTGAGGTTAGTAATATTAGTATTACCTAGGTAACAGTTTGTCAGATGGTATTCAATTTTTGCAATAAAAACTAACTTTTTCTTGACAATGAAATAATAATTATTTATCTTTAAACCTTGATCACACATAAGCTATACACTGAAAAATTAAATTATATTCTTCAATAGTACTTGTATCCTCATTATTACCTTAATATATTCATCATTCCATTACACCACTACTCTCATTTTAACGATACATTTAACTTGTATGTATGTTAGTTAGTGCCACTTTTTCACGTCAATTTCATAAGCTTCAAAATACATTCAAATTTGAATAGGTACTACCTACATGAATGAATCTTTCATAAAAAAGGGAGTTTATAAAACTTATTCTGATATATATACTGTACCATACGACATTATCAAATATGTCTACTAATTCATGGTTATCTGGGGTAAGTTACGAAATATTGGACAGTTCCACATTTTCAGACAAAGGAGAAAAAATAAACATTCCAATAAAATATATTATATACTCTTTATTTTAATAGGTATTAGTGATAATTATCAGGATACCAATTATATATATGACCGAAAATGTGGAACTGACCGATAATTCGTAACTTAACCCACTACCTATGTCAATTTATTAAATATTTTACAGCTGAGCACTGATAGCGCAACGCAATACAAAATACTTAATTCAGTTAGCTACCTAGACCAATGTTTGAATATTATAATATCTCTTAATAACTAATAGACGAAGAATACCTTCCTATTGGTTTAAATATTTGAATTGAAGATTTTTTGTACTGATGGAAATTATTTATATTATATTTATATTTATATTATGTATACTTAGGAACCAATAGATTAAAGAATATTTGCAATTACTATTTACGAAATAATACGGTCAGGAAGTTTGAAGTTGATAATATATATGTACTATTCTAGTTTGTGTTACTATTCATTAGTCCGACGCACCATTAGTTCGACGCCTCATTAGTCCGACTACTACATAGTCCGACGCGACATTAGTCCGACACTTTTGCAGATTCTATCTGATTTAACAACAAATATATGTACATAGGGGGGCGTGCCACAACCCCCCCTCCCCAATACCCCTGCCAGGTCATTAAATAATCATTTAGTGTGCAGTACAACAAACTAGCGGATTCAATAAACTACATTAAATGATGAAATACAATGAATCATTGCATCTTACAAATTCATATTAGAAATAAAGTCAACTTATAAAGGATTAAAGGAATGTAAAATTTAAAAAAAACGAAAGCAAATATTATTTTATTATTTGGATTATTTTTTAATTGAGTATATCTATTTAACAATCATTTTTATTGTAATAAAAAAAAAGAGAAATAACACAGAAAGTTGTAACTGTCACAACTTGTGAGTGCGCTAACATGATTAACCAACTAGTGTATCTAACAATCTAATTTGATTTGTAATTACTCAACAAGTGTATCTTGATACCTAACCTTAGGTACTCAGTTCATGACTGTCAAACTATGGCTGTAGGTCGTAAGCCCCCTAGGTCAAGAGTCCCCTGCCAGGTTAATAAACAATCATGAAGTGTGCAGTACAACAAACTAGCGGATACAACAAACAACATTAGCAACTCTCAGTTATTTCTATCTAAGTATTTCTTCATTTGTTTAACTAGATAAATATGGATTTAAAAAACAGGGAGAGGGAGGGGGCTTATGACCTAGGGGGGCTCATGACCGTACCCCAAACTATATGATCTAGGTACCTAATAATATCCCAATTGGTGTATGTAGGTCCCTAACTTACTTATACCTGATTATAGTATCTATGTACATATTTAGTAATTAACTAACTAATGTAGCAAGGTCATTTCTACTATCCAAAATAGTGTTTCTATGTACCTAACGAGTAACTAACTACTCAACTGCATTTGTATCTTTCAATAAACTTCTATGACCGAAAATAATTTGAAGTTCAATATTTTTACACTATTTATAGCGTTATCGGTATAATATGAAATTTAAAAAGATATTTATTACTTATAATCACGAGCTAGTATACTAAGTCATAAAGTGAACATTTTCTTTGACAGTCAATCGATCAGTGTTTTAAATCTTGAATACGATAGACAGTGATTGAGAAATTAACATGTAAGTCCACTAGTGTGAGTGATCTTCTGAGAACAAACATACGTACACATACATTCACGGATATGAAGAATGACCAGTGACTAATACGCTGAAATTTAACTATATATTAACACAAATGTATTGTATTTAGTTGTAAAAAAATATAAGTTTATAGAGGAATAGAAGTACACAGTTAAATAGGTTATTTTTACTCTCTGTTATCATTTATTGCCAAATTATTTTCCCCAAACTGTATATCAGTGTATAAGTACAGATCCCTCACCCCTCATTCATCTCACACCCCCTCCCCCCCCCCCCCTCTATCAGTAGCTACCTACCGTAATGTTTAAAAAATTATTTATGAGCCTTGAACTGCAGAAAACTAAGCATTGTCAAATAATAGGAATGTATATTATTATACTTAAATTATATTATAATATTGAACTGACATATAAAATTATTATAGGATATGAATTTTGATTATCTATAATAATCATACAGTTTGATCACTTTTTGTGTTTCTAAAAGAAACATTAATATAATATTAAAATCCAATTAGGTAGGCTTATCACATAGTATGGATAAAAAGATGTATTATTGTGACCGTTATTTGAATGAAGATTTGTAATATATTGAGTGACAATGATAGCATTTTTAGGTATGATTGATTGAATTCATTGTTTATTATAGTTCAGTTATTCAATTGAGATGTAAATTTAAATAAATATTTGAATTTAAGAATATTGATTAGTTATTTACACTTTAGGTACCTGACTAATTAGGATAAGTTCCGATTATCGAACGGTTCCATATTTTTGAGCAAGTAAGCGAATATATTATAATTATTAATTCAACTCTCATTTTAACCTTTTTTACTCATTCGTAAATCTGGAACAGTCCGATAACTCAGAACTTACCCTATAGATAGGTATGAATTATTTGATTGTTTTCCATAAATAAACTCGGTACCTAGCAACATACCGTGATTTTAAAACTTAGCACCCAAGGGCTCTATCCGTTAGCTGTCTTTGGTGAATGGGAAAGAAAGGGGTGGCGTCCCTTAGGCCCCGAACTGTTGTAATTTGGATTATGGATTTTTTTAATTTTTACATGTTTACCATTTTTTCAAACTACTTGCAGTTTAAGAGGACAGTGCTTGGGTTAAGCTCTTCAACTACGAGGTCTTAGTTAAACTCATAGGGTTACTATTCATTGGCTCGACAACACCATTAGTTTGACGCCCCTCTAGTCCAATATCAGTCCGACCCTTTTGCAGTTTATTACTGCTTAACATCAAATATATGTATATGTAGGGGCGTGACAGGTCATTAAATAATCATGAAGTGTGTAGTACAACAAACTAGCGGATACAACAAACAACATTATATGATGAAATACAAAGAATGATTGTATCATACAAATATATTAGAAATAAAGTAAACTAAGAAAGGAATATAAAATTCTCAAAATGAAAGAAAAAAATTATTATTAGGATTATTTATTAATGGAGCTTATCTATTTAAAAAATATTTTTATTTTAATGAAAAAGTAAAACGAGAAATAACACAGAAAACTGTAACACCTCTTTATTTTCCTCTTCCATACGTGAGTGCAGCCATCGATGCTTGTGACCTTCTTCGTCACATTCCTTGGATAGTGATTGCATTCACGGAGTAGCTTTAAGTTGAACCATTTTATATATAACTCGAATTACTTTTTTTCTAAATTTTTAAATATAACTTGACTTCTTTTAAATTAATATAAAAATGTTTTAAATTTAAGTTAAAAAGGTGTAGTACCTACCTACTACCAGTACGACAGTACCTACAGTCAGTCATCAATGATAGTTAATTTAGTGTTTATTTTACGATGAAAGTTATTTTTCCCACCTACCTAATCAATAATATGTTCAAATAACAATAAATATATAGCCTAACTAAAATGTGTCACTAAAGAATACTATGATAATAAAATAATGTTACTAATTATTGTAACAATCAGTAAAATCTAACCAACTGGTTCCTGGATAATGACAAACACCTATAAAAATTTCAGGCAATTTGATTGAAACCTTTTTGAGTTATGCGAGAACCTAGCATGATTACAAATAAATAAATACTGCCTAAAGTGTAACCTTCTGCAATCTGCGAAGGTGATAAGATAAGTTAAAATCAGAACCTAGTAATAAAATAATTCATTTTATGATACATTACAAGATCAATAACTGTGAGTAAAAAAAGGTTTCAAAAATTCAGTAACGTTTTTTTACATAAGAAGGTTTTCTTTACAGCTCCATTGCTTACTCAGGAAGGTTAGGGGGGGGGGTACAGGGCGAGGAGAGGACTGGTGTAACTTATTATCGGGGGGGGGGGGGGAAGAACGAGTGGTTAATTAACAGAAAGTAATTATCTTTTAAGTTAATGTATGCTAAATTATGAGCTGATATTTTATATACAACATATACAAATACATTTGTTTTCACATATGATTTAATTTCAGTGTTTCAATCATTGGTCATTCATGTGAAGTGGTGGACTGTTTAATTTTGTTAAGCGCGCGAAAATACAGTCACTTCCACTGGCTGCCTGACTTATGTCACTGGTTGTACAGCTGTCAATCATCTGTCAATCATCTGAGACACTACTTACTTAGGTATCCAATAGACCGAAGGGGAAATGATTAAATTATTTATTTTTTCTTTATTTATAGGGCCTAGTGACAAATATATAAACTATACATAAATTAATAATTATATTGCAGTGAATGATTTATATCATTTACAGGTATAGAGAAATATGCCATCCTGTAAAAACAGTATGATGATCATTATTTGCAGTACGTGTTAACTGTGACTGATTCAGTGTTGTGAAGTAAACTTAAATGTACATGATATATTGCAAACAAGGTAATTATTATTAGGAAAGAAATAAGTATTTTATCAATGAGTTTATTGGAGGATAGCACACATCCCGCCACTACTAACCATAGCGTTACTCTCCCCTGTCCCCCTTAGCCCCCTCCCTTACGACCCCCCCCCCCTTATATTATGTCACTCCAGGCACCAAATAGAGTAAGTGAAGTAAAGCACTCATTGCTCAATCACAAATATTTTCTCTCTCTTTTACTTGAGAGTAAGAGAGAAATAATGGATAAGTATAATCTTTAAAATATCCTATGATATGTACTACGTACCTAGTATTATTTAATTTAATTTATAAGTTACAAAGAAGATAAGATCTTTGTAACTTATAAGTTACAACAATATTTCACTATTATCATAGTAATGAAATCTTCAACAAAATAATTACATTATTTATAGTAATAAAACCGAAAACATAAAGCATTTCTTAGTTTACTACTAACTACCTAGTTATGTTATAGAAAATTCACTTTCCGAGAACTATGGGTATCCGAACATTGTTACGTTTCCTATCAGTTTTAACTAAAAGACTGTATGTTGCTAGGTACCACGTTACTAAAACAACCAAGTAAATCATACGTATAAAACAACCAAGTAAATCATACTTATCTATAGTGTAAGTTCCGAGTTATCGAACGGTTCCAGTTTTACGAACAAGTAAAAAAGGTTAATATGAGTATAGAATAATAATTATAAAATATTTTTACGTGCTCGAAAATGAAACTGTTCGATAACTTGGAACTTACCCTAATAAGTCTGCTATCCAAATTGTACAAACCTAATCAATATTTATTTAAATTTAATAACAAATACCTCAATCGAATAATTAAACTAGGTAGTATGAACCATATTATATGTAAAATTACCATTAGGTATAAAATTTACTCAATGTATCACGAATCGTCATTCAAATAACAGTCACAATAATACATCTTTTTATCCAGAATTTGATTTTATATATTTCAATAATATTTTTTTAACAACGACCATAGTTGTGAAAATGCATGATTATTTTAGATTCTAGAATAATCATATCCAATAATAATTATATGTTAGTTCAACATTAGAATATAATTTGGTTATAACAATAAAGAGATCTATTAGTTGTCATGTTATAGCTCCTCTTTGCAGTTCTAGGCTCATCAATTTGGTAAACATTTCGGTAGGTAGCTAAAAACTACTGATAAAGATGGAGGGAGGGGGTGAAATGATGGGGCGGTGCGTGTGAACTTATAATAATACTATATAGTAAATAGGGATATACAGATTTGGGGAAAATAATTTGGCGGTAAATGATTACAGAGAGAAAAAATAATGTTTTTAACTTTGTACTTCTATTTCTTTATAAACTGTTATTTTATTTACAAATTTATACTATACATTCATGTTAAAATCTAATGTAATTCATTGCATTAGTTTCTGGTCATTCAAAGCTTGAATGTTTGTAAATAGGTTTGTTCTCATACAGTCAGTTGGGGTGGACTTGCGTTTAGTAAACCAACCACTGTCTATCTGACTCTATCATATTCAACATTTAAAACACTGACTGACTATCAAAATAAAATGTATATTTTATGACTTAGTTTACTCGTGATTATGAAGAAATTAATTATCTGTTTAATTTCAAATTATACCGATAGCGCTGTAAATTATGTAACATTATTATACCTAATGAAGTTCAAATTATTTTCGGTCATTGAGGTATATAGAAGAAACACAGTTTGAATGTAGTTGAGTAGTTAATTACTCGACAGTTATATATCTCTATGTTATTATTCGTTTTTATTTTTCAATTAAAATAAAAAATATGATTAAATAGGTTTACTCAATTATTAACTAATCTAAATATTAAAATAATTTTTAATTTCTTTCATTTTTTAAATTTAATATCACTCTTTCATATTACTTTAGTTCTATATATATTTATTATTTATTTATTCCCTCATTGTATTTCATCATTTGATGTAGTTTGTCGTATCTGTAGTTTGTTGTACGGCACACTTCATGATTGTTTAATGACTTGGCAGGGGGGTTCGGGGGGCGGCACGTGCCCCGATATTTATGTTAAATCAGTAATAAATTACTAAAGTGACGGACTATTGGGGCGTCGGACTAGTGAATAGTAACCCCTATAGCAACATTAGTTTGTTAATTACTAAATAGGTACATAGATACTATAGTCAGGTAGTAACCAGGGATCAAAAAACCAATTGGGTTATAGTTGACTACCAAGAAATATTAGTTGGTGAATTAGGCTACAGTTAATTACTAAAGTAAATTGAACAAAACTGGTATCGTAATATTACTAAGATATCGAACATTCTAACAAACGTTTGGAATTAACCTCATTTGTTTTCTCTTCCTTTTTAATGTAAAAATATCGTCTTTAAAGAAAGTGTCTCACTATTTTATCTTTTACCCCCCCCCCCCCCACAAAAAAACGCAAAATTTAAACTTTATTAAAATCCCTATTTCTCTCTCATTATTTGACCATGGTGTTTGTTTATATTTTCTTCAGGTTTTTTTACTCTACAATTGCATAGTCTGTTTCATCAAACTGGCATTCTCAAAAATAATGATAATGAAATTAAAAAAAATAACATTTTTTTAAATGTGGTTACATTTTCCCATAGACGTTTTTGCACGTTGTGGAATAACATTTCATCTGACCGTAATATCACGGGAACTAAGAATTGGGTTATCATAAATTAATAATTTTCTTATATTGATAACCATTTTAAGAGAAAGCAAGAGTATATATATTTCAATTTGTTTTCCAAATCTATATTCTTTAATTTGCTGAATTTTAAATTCAAATATTCCTTTTTGGTATTATTTGTATTGTAGTTAAGATACTAATTTTTCTGTCAATAATTATTAATATCTATTTGTGCGATATATTTTAATCAGATGAAATTTAATTAAATTTGAGATAAATTAATTTATAAATACCCCATTCCTAGTGCACGTCCCTACTTCATTCAGGGACGTGAACTACGAAGAGGTATTTGTATGTATTAATGTTAAAAATTTTATGTAATTAATTTTAATGTAAATAAACTTTACGTATAGTGCATGAAAGATATAGATAGACAAATTAAAGTGGAGGATTTTGGAAATTATTATGGTGGACAATGATATATTATTATGGTGGGCAATGATAGAATATTTTGGTTGGCCATGATAGATTATTATGGTGGGCAATGGAAGATTATGGTGGGCAATGGAAGATTATGTGGGCAATGGAAGGTTATGGTTGGCAATGGGAGATTATGGTTGGCAATGGAAGATTATGGTTGGCAATGGGAGATTATGGTGGGCAATGGAAGATTATGTGGGCAATGGAAGATTATGGTTGGCTATGAAAGATTATAGTTGGCAATGTAAGATTATGGTGGGCAATGAAAGATTATGGTTGGCAAAGAAAGATTATGGAGGGCAATGAAAGATTATGGAGGGCAAAGAAAGATTATGGTGGGCAATGAAAGATCATGGTGGCAATGAAAGATTATGGAGGGCAAAGAAAGATTATAGTGGACAATGAAAGATTATGGAGGGCAATGAAAGATTATGGAGGGCAATGAAGGATTATGGTGTGCAATGAAGGATTATGCTTGGAAATGAATGATTATGGTGAGCAATAAAATATTATGGTGGGCAATGAAGGATTATGGTGGGCAATGAAGGATTATAGTGGCCAATGAAGAACTATGGTGGGCAATGAATGATTATAGTGGGTAATGAAGGATAATAGTGGGCAATGAAGGATTATGGTGGCCAATGAAGAACTATGGTGGGCAATGAATGATTATGGTGGGCAATGAAAGATAATGGTGGGCAATGGAAGATTATGGTGAGCAATGAAAGATTATGGTGGATAATGAAGGATTATACATAGTGGACAAAGAAAGATTATGGTAGGCAATGAAATATTATAGTTGGCAATGAAAGATCATGGTGGGTAATGAAAGATTGTTGTGGGCATTGAATGATTATGGTGGACAATGAGGGAATATTGTGGGCAATGAATGATTATGGTGGGCAATGGAAGATTATGATGAGCAATGAAGGATTATGGTGAGCAATGAGAGATTATGGTGGCGAATCATAATCTCTCATAAATTATACAAATATATCTTTTATATATTAAATGTTAAAAGCGTTACTTGCATCAAATAATATTTCACTTGCATCAAATATTATTTCACTTGCATCAAATATTATTTCACTTGGATAAAATATTATTTCACTTGCATCAAATATTATTTCACTTGCATCAAATATTATCTCACTTGCATCAAATATTATCTCACTTGCATCAAATATTATTTCACTTGCATCAAATATTATTTCACTTGCATCAAATATTATCCCACTTGCATCAAATATTATCTCACTTGCATCAAATATTATTTCACTTGCATCAAATATTATTTCACTTGCATCAAATATTATTTCACTTGCATCAAATATTATTTCACTTGCATCAAATATTATTTCACTTGCATCAAATATTATTTCACTTGCATCAAATATTATTTCACTTGCATCAAATATTATTTCACTTGCATCAAATATTATTTCACTTGCATCAAATATTATTTCACTTGCATCAAATATTATTTCACTTGCATCAAATAATAATTCACTTGCATCAAATAATAATTCACTTGCATCAAATAATAATTCACTTGCATCAAATAATAATTCACTTGCATCAAATATTATTTCACTTGCATCAAATATTATTTCACTTGCATCAAATATTATTTCACTTGCATCAAATATTATTTCACTTGCATCAAATATTATTTCACTTGCATCAAATAATATTTCACTTGCATCAAATAATATTTCACTTGCATCAAATAATATTTCACTTGCATCAAATAATATTTCACTTGCATCAAATAATATTTCACTTGCATCAAATATTATTTCACTTGGATCAAATATTATTTCACTTGCATCAAATAATATTTCACTTGCATCAAATAATATTTCACTTGGATCAAATATTATTTCACTTGGATCAAATATTATTTCACTTGCATCAAATATTATTTCACTTGGATCAAATATTATTTCACTTGGATCAAATATTATTTCACTTGCATCAAATATTATTTCACTTGCATCAAATATTATTTCACTTGGATCAAATATTATTTCACTTGGATCAAATATTATTTCACTTGCATCAAATATCATTTCACTTGCATCAAATATTATTTCACTTGCATCAAATATTATTTCACTTGCATCAAATATTATTTTACTTGCATCAAATATTATTTCACTTGCATCAAATATTATTTCACTTGCATCAAATAATATTTCACTTGCATCAAATAATATTTCACTTGCATCAAATAATATTTCACTTGCATCAAATAATATTTCACTTGCATCAAATATTATTTCACTTGGATCAAATATTATTTCACTTGCATCAAATAATATTTCACTTGCATCAAATATTATTTCACTTGGATCAAATATTATTTCACTTGGATCAAATATTATTTCACTTGCATCAAATATTATTCCACTTGCATCAAATATTATTTCACTTGCATCAAATATTATTCCACTTGCATCAAATATTATTTCACTTGCATCAAATATTATTTCACTTGCATCAAATATTATTTCACTTGCATCAAATATTATTTCACTTGGATCAAGTATTATTTCACATGGATCAAATTCAATTGCATTAAGATCAAATTCAATTTCACATTGAGCAAATTCCAATTCACTTGGATAAAATAGATATTATCTTGGATCAAATATTATTTCATTTGGATCACTAGATCTATAAAATGCAGAGTTGGGTTCGTTCTTTCCCGACTTTACCTCTCACCGTAAGGACAATACTGTTTAGAAGCACAGTTGTGTATAAACTCACCCAAGTGTGCCTTTCACTGCACACACCATTTGGTGTTGAGGGAAAGGTAGGTAACTTCGCACTCGAGTTTACCACTCACTAAATGCGCGAAATGAGTGTATAACCTACCAGGACTTACCCAACTTTACCGTTCAGTAAATATTAGATTAGACGTGTGAGGTAAAGTATGGTTAGTTCTGACAGGATCGTAGTTACCCAACTTTACCTCTTAACCCTCCAATTATTCAAATTTAAAAAGTTTGTAGGCATTGAAAATACAAATGTATTAATAAATAATATGACACTTTGTATTTAGTAAATACTAGTAGTTATTGATAAATAAATGAATAGGTACAATTATTTTAGATAGTTGTACTACTCAAAAATATCAAAACTTATATTACGTATATATGCATATAATTTATTTAAGTAATTAAACATGAAACTGTTTAAATTTATCATTTAATAACTTAGTGTCGCTGCTTATAGCTGGGGATCCATTAAGTTTAAAGGGAACCGCTGGTCTAACAAGATGGTTTATGATTTTCGAGTCATGACTAAAGTAATGAACGGAATGTGATATTTGAATGTTCGATAATTTAGAACTTTAGAAGACTATATTTATAACTTTAGAAGACCTTTAGTTTCTTGTGATATAGAATGGGTGTTCCGACCTTTCAGACCGTCAGAATATTGGAATAAGACTAGTTAAATGCCACTGTCCGTAATTCTGTCAAAACCCAATGCTTACTTAATAGAGCCTATAGTTGTGTACCTCATTGTTAGTTTTGTTGTCATAGTGTGAACATCTTTTGTATTGTGTAGCTAGTTAATAATTATTTTCTGGATTACGTGATTGTGCCCTAGTAGGAGAAAATATAAATGTTTCTTCAATCAAGAACCTTTCTTGGTGAATAGAGTGCATTTAAGGTAAATTTATATAATTTTTGTCTTGCTCACGGTTGTTGACCGGTAATTTGGGCCGCTTACCCTAGTAGTCATGTTATCTACATGAATGAATAATTTTAGTGGTCTTGGTGTAGCTATGTTAAGTGCAATGATATTTATCTTTGCTATTTAGTATTCACGTCTAGTAATGTCCTTTCTCTTGTGCCTTTGTCTATAAAATTTAATCAGTTGCACTGTTTTGTAATATGTTTGGTAATATTAGTCTTATTTTTCTATAGTATCCGCACCTCTGCGAGTTTGTGCTGTGAGAAGATCCTTATCACCATTTTGTGGGATTCCATGACAATAACCCCCCGTGCAAAAAAAAACCCCGTGGTCAAACCCCCCCCCCCCTCCCGTGCAAAATACCCCTCGGACAAAAAAAAACGTGCAATAAACCCTCCGGACAAAAATCCCCCCAAGCAAAAAAAAACCCCGGTCTATATAAATAGCATAATTCATTTTTATTAATATATTAAATATTATTACATTTTCTTCGAAAATATGATAAGTTTTTTGGCAAAATAAGTTATACCCAATTACCTATTTTATAGTTAAAATAAGTACAGTATACATTTTGTCACTATCAACAACCAGCCACCCCCCCCCCCACCCCCACCCTCCCAATCGGACCGCTAACCTAACCTTAGGTGCACTATATCTCTTTATATTTATAGCATACAGTAATTTTACTAATAAAAAATTAATGAAAATTAATGAAATTGAATTAGGCTATTCATATCGACCGGGGTTTTTTTGCACCGGGGGTTTTTTGCTTGGGGGGTTCTTGTCCGGTTTTCTTTTGTCCGGGGGGTATATTGCACGGTGGGTTATTGTCCTATCACCATTTTGTGGGACAGGCTGTTTAGACCAGGAAGCTAATATAATCTTTGTAAGTTAATGGTCCCATTCTGTTCTAAGTGTTTGGTTGGGGCTATTCTCCGTACTGCATCTCCGTCATTTGTTCTCGGTCTCGTTGAAAGGATCTAAATGTTCACCTTAGATAAACAGGAGTTGGGCGTTTGGCATAGGTCCAAGCAACCCCGTTATATCTCCTTGTGATAACTAATGGTGTAGCGACTGCAGTTTGGCTCTGTGCTACTGCTTGATTAACAATAGGCTATAGACTTGAGATCATTTGGCGGGGACCTTACTGCGGATTTCTTGCTAGACGATTTGGAATATTCTAAGGAAGTTCAGTATAATAAAGAGAAGTTCAGTATAATAAAGAGAAGTTTAGTGAAAATTAATAGAAGTTAATTGTAATAATGTAAATATCTGCTTTGTTTTATATCCTCTGTACTATTTCCTGATTTTAGTAAATATGTTTCAGAATCGTCTGTTAAAAACTGCGCATTTCACTACCCTGGCTAAATAACTAAACCTGGTCCGCACAACGGGTGTTTTCCCAGTACAAAAATTCATTAGCAGATAAGGAGATATACTGTTGGAAACCTGAAATACTATTTAACATAAAGTACAATTCCACTGTTTGAAATTGAATGTTAGTATTTGAAATTGACTTAGTATTAAAAAAGTCAAAATTTGAAACAGCTTTGTTATATTTTGTTTTCTAACGTTAAACATTTCACACTAAAAAAGAAAACTTGAGAATACACCTTCGATTTATTGTACAGGGTGCGGAGAAAGTCCCCGATCATATAAAAATGTTAATGTAATGAGTTGTGATGGATGAAATAAAACAAAACTTATCACACAATATCTCAATAAACCCATTTAACAGTTCTAATTATTTTTCAATATGACCACCACTGGCGGCGATTACTCTCTCGAGTCTACCTCTGAAGCTCTTTTTTGCGTCACGGAACGTTTCTTGGTGAATTTAGCCCATTGTCGCTCGAAGGACTTCTTCAGAGCTTCTTACTATCATGAGCTGTAGCGCACGCTTCCTTCTCCAAGATGTACCACAGACAAAAGTCCAGAGGGTTCAGGTCCGGAAATGAAGGAGGCCACAATTCCTTCCTCCAAAACGCAAGAAAGTGCTTGTCACACCAAATCTGAGTTTTGTTCGTTGTGTGCGAGGGTGCACCGTCCTGTTGAAAGGTAAAAGCCTGTCATTGAAGTGCTTCTTCATTTCGACTTGTCCTGGAGTCAAAATATCCTTGATATACGATTTTGCGTTAACTTTAGCGCCTTCTTTGACGAAAATGAGAGGATATCTCCAACTCTCAGATATGGCAGCCCAAACCATTACAGAGGAAGGCTTTTGGCGACGGAAAACAGTCTTAACGGATGAAGGTATACTGTCAGCACTTTTTGCTAAAATTCTGTCGTTCTGGGAGTTGAATTTGGCCTCCACAGCGAACATTTTCTCAACCGAAAAGACGATCTCACCAGCCTTCGTGCCATCTTCCATTGCATTCAAAAGAATCTTTGATCTGTCCAGTTTCTTCTGTTTCTGCAAGTCCGTGAGCTGTTGGATGTTAGCCCTTTTGAAGGGGTAAACTTGAGGTCTTCTTTGACGATGGTATCTCACACTTTTTTCGTCGATATCCATACTCTTAGTCATCTTTCTCATGCTTCGCTTAGTCATCCTCTCCCTAATGGTTTTGATTTTGGTTGGAGTGCGTGGAGTGCAAGGTCGTCCACACATGGGTCGATCACCTGTTGTCTCAAGTTCTTGGTAGCGTTGAACAGCATCCTTAACAGTCTATTTCGGTTCTTTTAACAGCTTAACAATCTCTAGGTTTGTCTTCCCCGCGCAGTGTAGCTGAATAATTGCCTCACGTTGACTCATTTTTACAAAAGACAATGTAAATTTATCCAAATTTAGACCTGGAACATTAAAGTATATGATCATAGGAAGAGAATGAGATATAAATGGATAAAAAATTTAGTAAATACATAATATCTTTAATTTAAAAAATAAAATTTGATCGGAGACTTTCTCCGCACCCTGTAGGTTTCATTCAAACCACCAAAGTACAATTACATTCAAAACATAGCTATATACAGATTAACTTTATTTTAAATTCCGTAATTAACATTGGGCATGTAATATGCACACTATATTGAATAATTTCTGGCATATAATATGCGTATTTCCAATAAGCATTTTGGTTCTGCATACATGCACATTGATTTTTTGCATATTATATGCAGAAATAGGCATATAATATGCTGCATATCACGTCAAAAATTATGCATATTTTATGCTGCATATTATCACATCCCTAGTTATGATCAAGAAAGGGTCACAGCATATATAGTGACAAAATGTATAGTTCAAAGTTAATAATTATTATGTGCAGAAAATTCAATGTGCGATATTTTTTTTTTAAAGTTTCTCCATTCGATCAGTTCTCCCTCCATTCGATCAACAATTGCTCTCGATAAATTCTCCTAGAACCAGTTAATTTACATAAGTCAAAATCGTATCAATTTTGTTCAGTATCAATTGGTTCATACTATATTTTCTTTCCTATAAAATTATAGTGTGACGCCAGTAGCGGGGATATAAATTACAGTTTGTGGGCACCAAATAAAGTGCATGTTATTAAGTGGATTTGATTGAACCAAAATCGTTAGTTCAGAGAGATAAACGCAGCTAATGATTTAACAATAGTTTATTTGATATTATAAAATCAAGTAAATCTTAGACTTTCATTTCGAGTATCAATCTTGTGGTCAACCGCCCTTGTAGTCAACCGAGACTCCGAGAGCTCTGTTTTCCCTCTCTGGATCGCCGCAAAAGTCATTCGCAATTGTAACCAGGCAGCCATCCTTGGATCGTTCGTGGACTCAACAAGGTGTCTACTAACTGTCTACCTATAGACTTCATGATTAAGGAGATCGTAATATACATTAGATAGTATACGGTAAATTATTGCTGTTAAACAATTGCTCGAAAGACAATTGCTCGAAATCAATTGCTCGAAAACAATTGCTCGAATGAACAATTGCTACAAAACAATTGCTTGAATGAACAATTGCTCGAATGAACAATTGCTCGAAAAATAATTGCTCGAACGAACATTGCTCGAATGAACAATTGCTCGAATAAACAATTACTCGAAAGATTAATTGATTGAATAATTCGTGACCGGTAAATTCCCTAGCGGAAAGTTTCACCAAGAAGATTCCACCGCGGAAGATTCCACCGGCGTTAAATGCCAGATGTAGAAAATTCCACCGTGGAAGATTCCACCATTTTAAAACATATATACAAGTCAACATTATAAATAAACAGTTTATTTTGAAATGTATTTTTTAGTCTAGGTTATTGATAATTATAAAATTATAAATGAACAAATCTTCCTTTCAAATCTAAAACAATTAATAATCCGGCCATCATAATTATAGACATTAAATATTCAACTGGTTAATCATGACAGAATATGATGCTGGTATTGGAACACCAACCTGTGGCAACACTGATAAGTTTAGCTTCTTGAATCTATCAACAGAAACACTTAAGTTCAGATTTTGATGTTCGATACTAAATAATTTTTTTTAGGTTTCATTATTGAAAAGGTTAATATTAAGCAGCAATTTTATAATCGTGTTTTCGTGCATATTTCTTTAGAGTCAATTTAAATCAGATACCTGCTGGATCGAATTTATATTAAGATGTTGCATATCATAAGAAACTCTTTACGTGTTATGATTTCTATATCTTATGTGAGTTTTGAAGTAATAATTTTTATTCGTTTGTCTGTCTGTGGTTTCAGTTCGAAGCTACTTAATGTACCGCAATTTACATGCTTAATATTTTGTGTAAAATTTAGTTGAAACGCATTATATTTAAACTTTATTTGGTAATAGTTTCAATAGAGATTATTATATTATTATTGTTATTATTATTATACAGTTTCAGAAAGTTTCATCTAGGTAATTTTACTTTTTATATTAAAATATATCGATACTGATTATGCATTTCAGCTCGTGTCAAATTCATTTTCTAATTCCACCTTTTATCGTCGCTGATTTAAATTGAAATATATATTGGTACATATAAAAACTAGGGTGATAGATAGCTAATATATATAAAATAAAATTTATATTACAAACAAAATATTATCCTTCATTTCAGTTTCATCATATATGTTTAAAGGATAATCAAACGAAATCTTCATTGGTGGTTACTGGGACAGTGGAACTTTATTATTGAATTTACACCATTTAAATTTTTTCATAAATTGAATTAAAAAATTGGTTCATATTCAAAATATAGATTGATCTGTCTATTATTTCGTATGTTTTCCTTAGCTTAAGTTTTATGCATTCACTTAACAAACATATTCTTATAATTTCTTCCCATTTTAACTAAGGAAATGTTGTTCGGTTACCACCAAAAACATATTTTTCTTTAAATCAGTTTAATTAAATTTTATACCTTTTGTAAATAAAATCCAGTATTATGCAGTGGAATTTTCTGGCGGTGGAATATTCCGGCTGTGGAATTATTCCGTGGTTAAACTTCCCAGCGGTGGAACTTTCCTGGTGGAACTTTCCGTGGTGGAATTTTCCGCAGTCGAATTTACCTAGAACCGAATATTAATTGCTCGAATGTGGTATAAAAGAAAGATAGGGAGATCAGGTAGAGTAAGGAAAATATAAAATGAACAAGTGGTCCGATCGATTAACAGAGGATGGGCTAACCATAGTAAATAAATAGAGAATTATACTAAGTTTTAAATTCATTGACGGTGAACTGGATTCGGTCTTCAGAAACGATGCAAACAAATGACGTCACACAAAATCAGATGCAGTAATGTCAAAATGAGAATTATATAGATACGGCAAGTAAATAGATATAATATGTCAATATACAATATGTTTGGTTATATTCCAGTACCTAGATAACCTTTACATATTTAATACCAGGCTGACATTTTAAAATTGGCTTATTTACAAACTTGTAAAACGTAAGTTGGCACCTACCTAGGGAGAAAATTATAGGGGGGACGTAGAAGATTTTGGTAGATTAAAGGAGCTTTTCTACCATAATCATAGAAGAGAATTGAGGTTGCTTATGTCCAAGTTTTCTACCATGTTCACTCCTATAATTAAAGGGGGAAACTCCTATACTATCAGATGATTTCACCCATAATTATGAAAGATTTTGGGATATTAAAGGAGTCTTTCTACCATAATCATAGAAGAGGATTGGGGGTGCTTATGTACAAGTTTTCTACCATGTTCACTCCTATAATTAAAGGGGGAATCTCCTATACTATCAGATGATTTCACCCATAATCCTAGAAGAATACCAAAATTAATATTTCCTAGCATATACAGCACTTGTACGTGTACGTTTGACTTTACATGAATTAATTGAATGACACATATTGTTATATACAAATTAAATGGAAAGAAATGAAGAAAAAAATGAAGTGATGTTGCCGGGTCTCGAACCAGCATCTTGTTGACTTCATCTTGCGAGGCTAACCACTCGACAATCCTGGACACAGTAGAAGTAGGATTTTTAATGAGCTTTTTTCAAACTGATTACTCAAGTTTATCTTTAGGTTATCATCGATAAATATAGTTTCATATTTCATAGACTATTTCTTTTTTTCTTTTATAATTATTAGGGGACTAACTATTTTTCACTAATTCCTGGAATATTCACTCGATATTATTAGGGAATCAACTAATTTTTAGTAATTCTCAGAATATTCCTTCAATATTTTTAGGGGATCAACAAATTTTCAGTAATTCCTGGAATATTCCCTCGATATCGATAGGGATCAACTAATTTTCACTAACTCCTGGAATATTAAATCGATAACGTTACCCTGGGAAAATATTATGGTGGGGTCATAGAAGATTATGGTGGACAGACATTTTGATTATAGATAATATTCGATAAATATCATCCTTGTGCAAAACATCCTATAAACATCTATAATCACCGTAATATTTCCCAACCATGATGTATAGCAGATTATATCAACCAAAATCTCCGAGTATTTTCTGATAATGTTCCTTATATGAACTTCTATGAATGAACCATCTTAAGTCTACGAAGATTTTCTGATAATGATCCTACTATTTATTTGAATGGCTGTAACATCTTAAATCTGCAAAGATTTTCTGATGATTTTTCTTATATGAACTTCTATGATTGATCCATCTTAAATCTTCGAAGATTTTCTGATAATATTACTTATATGAACTTCTATGACTGAACCATGGATCAGTCATAGAAGTTCATATAAGAAATACCATCAGAAAATCTTCGGAGATTTAAGATAGTTCAATCATAGAAGTTCATATAAGAAATACCATCAGAAAATCTTCGTAGATTTAAGATAATTCAATCATAGAAGTTCATATAAGAAATACCATCAGAAAATTTTCGGAGATTTAAGTTGGTTCAGTCATAGAAGTTCATATAAGAAATACCATCAGAAAATTTTCGGAGATTTAGGATGGATCAGTCATAGAAGTTTATATAAGGAAC
The DNA here is from genome assembly GCA_947561585.1 of Caprella mutica. Classification (NCBI taxonomy): domain Eukaryota; kingdom Metazoa; phylum Arthropoda; class Malacostraca; order Amphipoda; family Caprellidae; genus Caprella; species Caprella mutica. The sequence continues at coordinate 124,507 of CANNZV010001220.1, read as the reverse complement.
ATCCTCAGAAAATCTTCGCAGATTTTAGATGGTTCAGTCATAGAAGTTCATATAAGGAATATCCTCAGAAAATCTTCGCAGATTTAAGATGTTACAGCCATTCAAATTCATAGTAGGATTATTATCAGAAAATCTTCGTAGATTCAAGATAGTTTATTCATAGAAGTTCATATTAGGAACATTATCAGAAAATATTCGGAGATTTTGGTTGATATAATCTACTATACATCATGGTTGGGAAATATTACGGTGATTATAGATGTTTATAGGATGTTTTGCACAAGAATGATATTTATCGAATATTATCTATAATCATGTAAGATCTAGCCCCCTATAATGTCTGTCCACCATAATCTTCTATAATCCCACCATAATATTCTCTCTAGGTAGTGATCTATTGTACTTTCAATGAAGCACTTGAATGACCATTGACTAACATATGAACCTGATTGGCTGTCGTAAAATGTTGTTTTAAGCACAATTCGACCAATTAAATTTTCAATAAAAATTCTTATTTAATCAGATAAATGTAAATGTATCTCAGATCATTCAGTCACCTTTACTCTACTGGAGGGTTTGAAGGCTATTAAGTTTAATATTAAATTGTAAAACGTGATGAGAACAAAATTGTATTTAAGTAAATTCTCATGAAAATGCACATTTAACTCATTAATGGCACAGTTCTTATTTGGGAGCAACTTGTGTGATGTCACTCGTTTTAATCGCAGTCACGACTGTGGTATTTTCGGATGTTCCAATATTGTACTCAGCATACTCTACCATTCATTTACTATGTTGTAACTATGATTATTAAGATTTAACTTTAACCAAAGCCCATATCGCTGATGTCTAAAGGAAATTGTATACAAGCTAATGGAAAAAGCAGTCAGAAAAGACAATAGCTTCACCTATAAATCCTCACAATATGTCTGGAAATCTACAATCCGCACAACCGTAAGGTGATACAGTCCCTACACCCTAAAAGATCACCAAAAAAATACCCAAATATACAAATACACTACACCCACAACTATAACTGTTTTCAAATATTCAACAACTATCAACTCCACTATTAATTAAATAGTGAAAATGAAAATATTTATTGAATAAGTGTATAAAATAAATTTTATACATGGATTCAAGTCCTTTTATAAGTAAAAATCTTTTCGGGCAAAACACATCAAATAAAATAAAGAAACTACTAGCCATTCGAATAAAGCATATAAGTACAGGTAGAAGAAAAAAAAATAAACAAAACAAACAACTCAATTAGAAGGAGAAAAAAAATGTACAACATAAACAACAACCCTACAATAAACATTAACAAGAGTTTGGCACAGTTCAAAGTACCACATACAAAGTGACAAGATTTATTCAGAATATGTATACGTAAATATACTGAAACTTTACTTAGGGATGAAAAATTGTTCTGTCATAACTTTGAGTAAATTCAGTTATTGAAGTGCCACATACTTATATGTTAGTTAAAAATTAATCTATATAATCATTCGGGTTTTATGATAAAAAACAACCTGAATAGTTCCACTTCACCACAGTGATTTTGGCTTAATATTCAGTGTGTAGGGTTGCCAGGTAGTGATTTTGGCGCATTATCATTCGTAATGAGGAGAATTGTGTCTCATTGAAGATGAGTAGAGAAGTTAGACCTGGAATGGGATACTACAAACGAGATGATACAAATGGCCTCTAGGAGAATATAAGAAAAAACATGAGGAACGAGATTTGAAATCAGTTATACAATGATTAATAGTAAATAGCTATGAACAAATTAACACATTTATTATCAATTACTAAAAAAGCAAGGATAGTTGGTGAAGCTCCACTTCATGAAAAACTGACTTTTATAAATTTGAAAACTGGGTACAATTTTATAATTCGAGCAATGGTTCATTCTAGCAATAATTATTGTTTGTTCGAGCACTTTTTTTTTCGAGCAATTTTCCTAGAAACTTTTTTCGATGTTGATTCAAAGAAGCTGAAGGATTTACTAGCGATAAATTAAGTCGCGGTGAAATTACCTTGTGGTGAATTTCTTTGCAGTGAAATCACGCTGCGTTGAATTGACTACGATGAACTCTCTGGCGGTGAATTGAGAGCAGTTGAATTTCTGGCGTTGAATTAAGAGTTAATTAATTATTTAACCGACCATGGATCGTGGTCCTCATAGAAAGTGTCTCAAAAAAGTGATCATCACCAATGCAATTTCTGATGTTTACGTTTCTCCGGTAATAGTAAGAGTAAATCCTGAATGTTCTGTAATTTTAGTTATTCTTGAGTAACTACATGCAAAAGTATAATTATCATTTAATTATTTTGATAGGTATGCTGTAGTGAGCATTAAATGGATTTTTGATTAATTAGTGTACTTAAAGGCTGTTTCGATTTTGTTAAATTTTTCAAATACGTGAGCTGACAACAACCTATTTCACATTAAGACATATTTTGTACCACATTCACATGATGCATATTTTGTATCTCGATACACACAATTTATTAACTGCAACTTCAAATCAAACATACTTAAAATTTTAATATTTTGAAGCATAATTTTGTTCTTTAACTATGTATCATCATCAAATATCTAATTTAACCATATATTTAATTCATCTTTTATTAGTTTAAATTAATGAAAATGATACGCAAGAGATTTTCTATGATAAATATAATATTTAACGTTTTCTCTAAATGTCTCAAAAACTGTATGTGTTCCAGAGACTCACTCAGACTCAAAACTCAGTTTCTTTCACTGGACCTCATTTATGGAACAATATCCTATTTGATATTCGTAGCTCTAAGGGCATGGTTTCCGGTATTTTCCATTTTTTTCGTTTTTTTTTTAATTTAGTTACCCTGCAAATCTACCAAAGAAAACTCATAAAAAATTCCATTCACCTAGTACGTTTGTACGTGTGTCAAACACGTGTTTTTGTGGAGAGTTTTGAGGTTGTTTTGAGGTCGTTTGTTGTTTTTGTGTTCTTTCTGTGTTGTTTTTTTGCCTCCCATTTATGGTTGAAGGCTTCGTCGCTGCCTGGGTTGACCCCCGAAGCGACCTGATGAGTCTTCTTGGCTGGGACGAAAAGCATATAGTTTTTTTTTAAATTTAAAAAATTTATTGAAAAATATTTTTCTTCCTCCATTATCTCAGTACCATTTTTTCTCAAATTCTCCACGTTCAAAAGTATAGAACTTTTTGGGGGTTGGTGCTACAGAAAAATGTCTAAGAGCTAATATGTTCAGACCGAAATTCCTAAGGTCGTGGTGAAGCCCTTTTCCTATAACTTTTTCTATAAACTTAATTTTTTTTGAAAAACAAAAACAAAAAAAAAAAAAATATGACAATTTTTTTCAAAATTCAAATAAAAAATTTTTCAGATAGAAATTCAAAAAAAAAGCTGCACCACGACCTTAGGATAGTAGTAGAGAACATATTAGCTTCAATAAATTTTTCTGTAGCACCAACCCCCAAGCCGTTCTATAGTTTCCCGGGGGGGGGGGGGTCGAAAAAGAAGGTTTTTCGACCCCCACGGGGGAGGGGGGGCCCCAAAATGAAAAAATCTCAAAAGAGAGCATATGATTTCTTTTCACTTTACACCTTATGTTAAAATCTCAGCTCAATCGGACAAGTATTATTGGTACATCCTAAATACCGGAAACCAATTCCCTAAATCATTGAAAATATTTAAGATGAGAATCAGAAAATATTTCATCTTTGCTTATGCTTTGTCACTAAGACCAATCTCATGTTTTTATTATCCATTGTTTGCACATGTTGACGATTCAATTATTTAACTATTCACCTTGTTTGCCCGAAAAATTATTCTTCATCCGGGCTTGAGATATTTATCTATTGTACTCTCTTTTTAAACTTTTGTATTTGTTTCAATTAACATTTATCATTTATCATATTCGTCAATTTATTTGACACATTTTCATATTAATTCATAAATCTCTCTCAATGGATGGAAGATGTTTTTTGATCAATATTAAATGTATTGACCAATAATTATTAATTTATAAATATTAACAAATGTTAATGAATGAAAATCAGTCGATATCACAATACAAATTTCAAACTAAATTTTAATCATTATATAATTTGAATACAAAAAAGAGTGAATTTTTTATTACGGCCTATACACCTGCAAACCAAATTGCTTAACTTAAATACCGTGCTTAATACACGTGTTAAAAATTAATATTTGGCTGAAATAAGCATATCAATTAATATTTTAAATATCAAGTAGTTATGGTATTATTTAAATTCAAAGATTGCACATTAATAAGGTGGGACATATTTCAAATCATGAAATCGTAATTTGTCATAACTAATGTGCATTGCATTGCGAGTGGCATATACTACGTCTGCAAACTTATAATTAACTTCGGGTCCATTAGTGGGCTTAGTTCAGATGATATTCCATTAGTAGTAATGCTCAAAACATTAAAATCGAGCCACATAATTGGAATTGATTTGCATCACGGAGGTAATACTAGCATGAACGTGGTGACTCAAAATAGATTCACAGATTATTTCAATTGATGTAAAATAAATCTGTACTTATAATGAGAAAATGCTTCAACGGAATAATTTAGAAGTATATTCAGAACCGTAGAAATTCATATTAAATTACAAAATGACCGTATTTCGCTTCAATCATTTCCTCACCACGGGTTGTTTTGGAAAAAAAATTTGTACCATGAATTTCGCATGGCTTCCATCATACAAAAATTCTAGATTGTGGTAGAAACTAATTGAAACTTCATTTTAAAGCACTGATAAAAAACAATTAATTCAGATTAATTTAAGATATTTAGGTGCATTCTAAGAAGTTAACCGCAGTTCCGTGAGTCTAAGAAATTTTGAATGTTAGAAATAAATTTAAATTTAGGATTTAATGAATTATAGTTATAAAACAACCCTATCTAGTATGGAAAATAAAGTAGGTACACAATTCATACATAATTTTTAAATTATTTTCTGAAATATTCCATGAAAATAATATTCTGTTAGACAAAACAATTATCATAGTTACACTTACATCGTTTATATTAAAATATAAAATTAAGAAATCACCACAACATTCATCTTAAACCCTATAATTCTTATTAAGATTATTATTCTCAAACATTAGTTAACATCCATTAAGTTAATGTATCATTCAATATTCAATTTTCTTTCCTTCAATATAAACTTGTACTGACATTAAGAATTTTTATGGTTAATGAATGGTGACAGTTAAACTTGAGGTTACTTATTTCGAGTCCCAATGGGATTGATCCTTAAATCTTTTCTGAGAATAGAAGTTATCGAAATAGCAACTATTTGAAAATAAGACAGCAATAACTAACAATGATCGACTAATTAACACATTTAAAGACCAATATCGTTTCAATATATTTATTCATGTATGAAAGAGGAATTTCAGCACTATGGAAAATGACAGATAGGGTGAGGCAAGTGTATTGCGGCAGGCGATTGCAGTCAAAATGAAGATATCACTATAGTAATATGTTAGATTTAACATGGAGAATAAATATTTTCATATATGAAAAAAGACAAGAAACATTAACATTTGTATAAAAAAATCTACAAATTATATATATATTAAAAACTCGTATTTGAGATCGCAAATCATGATACTAAATTGTATCTGAATTTGAAGGTGCAGGTTTTTTCAATTCAATACGCCACCCAAATGGGAACGCTTCCTCAGATTAACAAGACTAACACCGAATCACTTATCTCAAATCGTCCTACATAATAACGGTTCTAAAGAAATTCGTACAAAGCGCCTACTTGAAGAAGAGAAACCGGACTGAGGTCAAACAATTCAAAGTAAATGGTAATAGAATATACATTATTATAGTAAAAGTGAATTCAAACTAAACGTTTTTGAAAAAACAGGATAGAAGTAAATAGGCTCACCTCAAACAATATATAGGCATAAGAAATTTATAGTAAGTCGTACTGGATACTATGAAATACAATATTTATTTTCATATTTTAGGTATAGCCTATCACCCAAATGACTCGCACTTTTATTTAGAAAATCAGATTAAACGGATACACTTAAATCCCCTCCTTCTGTCCGTCACAAAATGGGTTAGGGCCCGGCACACGAGCGTTTTTGCATAGCGTTTATGACTCATAGGAAATTATTGTTAAACCCATTTCATATGTATCCATGATACGCGACGCTTTTGGAGACTTGAAAACGCACCAAAACGATCATGTGACCGGTCCCTTAACAGAAATAATATCTACCATCAGCGGTATCATTGAAAGTGGTCACAAAAAAATCATAGTTTTAATTATCCAGTATGAACAAATATATTTTGTAGGGTACATGCAAATACATTGTAAGCATTTATTATAATCCTAAGCCATTATCAGCAACAGGTACTGAACTAGTATATTATAAAATTGACCGGTGATTGGATATTATTCATTATTTTTCCTATTATTCTGCCTATGTTTAATATGTATGCTTAACAATTGAATAAAAATGATTGATTAAGATTAATTTTTTTATTTATTGGTTTTATTTTATTTATTGGGTGCACTTTGTAGAGTTTGATAACAGAAATTAAACTTTCAAATATGGGATGTTGCTTTATTATTTAATTAAATCAGATCTGTTTCTGTCAATAATGATTGTGGTACTTATTCTATTTCAATGATTTAGTAATTTAATATTAATAAACTTATTCAGTAAAATGATACATATTACAAAACTTTCAAACAGTTCTAGGTAAATTCCCCCGCGGAAAATTCCACCACGGAAAGTTCCACCAGGTAAGTTCCACCGCTGGTAAGTTCCACCACGGAATATTCCACCGCCGGAAAATTCCACCATGGAAGATTCCACCGCAAAATACTGGATATCATTTACAGAAGGTATAACATATAATATTAACTGATTTAAATTTTTTTTTTTGTGGTAACCGAAAAACATTTCTTTAGTTTGAAATTTAAGAAATTATAAGAATATGTTATGTTAAGTCAAGGCCTAAGAGATAAACCAAGTCGAACATACGAAATAATAGACAGATCAAACGATCTTTTAAATATGAATAAATTACATTTTTAATAAAAGTTAAATCGTGAAAATTCAACAATAAAGTTCCACTGCCCCAGTGACAAACAATGAAGATTCCGTTTGATTCTCCTTTAAACATATATATATATATATGTTGAAACTGAAATTAAGGATAATATTTTGTTTGTAACATAAATTTTATTTTACATATATTATCTAAGTTTTTAAATGTACCAAAATATATTACAATTTAAATCAGCGACGATAAAAGGTGGAATTAAACAATCGATTTATCATGTACTGAAATAAAATGTTTAATTAGTATCGATATATTTTAATATAAAAAGAAAAATTACAAAGCTGAACCTTTCTGTAACTGTTTAATAATCTCTTTTGAAACTATTACAAAATAAAGTTTAAATATGTTGTGTTTCACCTAAATTTTGAACATAGCTAAATTGAGGTATATTAACTAGCTTTGAACTGAAACCACAGACATACGAATAAAAATCATAAATTCAAAGCTCACATAAGATATATAAATCATAACACGTACAGAGTTCCTTTCTTATATGAAACATCTTAATATAAATTCGGTTCAGCATGTCTCTGATTTAAATTGACACTAAAGAAATAGACATTAAAATCATTCTTGTCATATTGCTGCCTAATATTAAATTTTTTAATAATGAAACATAACAAACTTTATTTTTCTATCAAATATTAACATATGAACTTTAGTGTTTCTGTTGATAGAATCAAAAAGCTAAATTTATCAGTGTTGCCACAGGTTGGTGTTCCAATATCTGCATCATAGTCTGTCACTATCAACCATTTAAATATTCAATACCCATATGATGGATTATTAATTGTTTATATAAAAAAGGAAGATTTATTCATTTATAATTATCAATTACCTAGACTCAGAAATACATTTTAAAATAAACTATTTTTATACTGTTTATTTGTATATTATTTATATCTTGCATTTATCGCCAGTGGAATCTTCCGGGTGGAACTTTCCGCGGGGGAATTTACCGGCCACGCTTTCAAACACATATATATGAAGTTAGCTACGTATATATATAAAAGGGAAACATAAAGAGGCATCTTTTTCTGGATCTTTCTTATTCAGTAATAAAATTTAAAATTTAAAACAACATCAAAAAAAACAAAATTTAATCTCTCATTAAAGATAATTTTATCTAATTCGGTATATATGTAAATGTAATTCATTCCATATAGTTACAAAATTGAAAAAAAATATTGTCGCTCTTTGACAATTTTATTTAGTTTAGGAATACCCTGCAAACATTTCCACATGTATACCATGTGGTTATGTCCACATTATAACAATGTGGTTACAATGTTGATTTTTGGAACCTTGGACGATATGTTATACATGTGGTTTTGCCACATGTATAACATATGGAATACACATGTTAACCATAACAAAACCACATATCAGTACCATATGTTACCCATATCTGTACCATATGTAACACATATCAGTACCATATGTTACCCATATCTGTACCATATGTTACCCATATCAGTACCATATGTTACCCATATCTGTACCATATGTTACCCATATCAATACCATATGTTACCCATATCTGTACCATATGTTACCCATATCAATACCATATGTTACCCATTTCTGTACCATATGTTACCCATATCAGTACCATATGTTATCCATATCAGTACCATATGTTACCCATATCTGTACCATATGTTACCCATATCAATACCATATGTAACCCATATCTGTACCATATGTTACCCATATCAGTACTATATGTTACCCATATCAGTACCATATGTTACCCATATCTGTACCATATGATACCCATATCTGTACCATATGTTACCCATATCTGTACTATATGTTACCCATATCTGTACCATATGTTATCCATACCAGTACCATGTGTTACCCATATCTGTACCATATGTTACCCATATCTGTACCATATGTTACCCATATCAGTACCATATGTTACCCATATCTGTACCATATGTTATCCATATCAATACCATATGTTACCCATATCAGTACCATATGTTACCCATATCTGTACCATATGTTACCCATATCAGTACCATATGTTACCCATATCTGTACCATATGTTACCTATATCAGTACCATATGTTACCTATATCAATACCATATGTTACCCATATCAATACCATGTTAAACACATATCAGTATCATGTGTAACACACATCAGTACCATGTGTCAAGAAATCAAAAAGTTCATACTAATTTTATTGCTATTTCTTACTTTACTGTATATAGTGTATATGTAATTCGCCTATATATTATTTAGTTTAATGTTAAATATTGTTATATACAAATTAAATTGGAAGAAATGGGGAAAGAAATGAAGAGGTGTTTCCGGAATCGAACTGGGGGTCCCTGTAGTTTGCTGTTGTTTTGAGTCTGGGACATATCCACTGAGCCATCCTGGACATGATAGAAGTAGCTTTTAGAAGTTATAATTAATAAATTTTATTCACTTTATATGATTTACTTCACTTTAGAGCAGGGGTGGGCACATGTTGTGTTTTTCATTGCCGAAATATGGAATAACATTGCCGTTACCATTTTCTTTTCTTAAATTGCAGGGGATACTAAGTAATTAAAATGAGAGGAGGAGGGATAGATTTTATTGAGGTACGTACAATCGTACATATTTGGAACATAAATATTTGTAGTATATTTATTATTTGAATTAAAATCAATTAATTAATGATACATAATTATACATTTCTTTTTTCACAATAAAAACAAAAATAAGTTGTTTCGCATTCAAGTAATAAAAAATTTAATAACTAATTCATAAAATCACAGGATAAATGACAATTGCTTCCCAACTTATTAAAAAAAGGAAATTCTTACCAGTGTAAGGGTACCAAAATACCTTATTAACGTATAAAATTTACTATCAAAGTATCAAGGTAATTACATATATTCTGTTCTTCAATTAGTTTACCATCCTCTTTTATACTCGTGCCCACATCATCTTTGGCCACCTTTGCTGTAGAGTGTAGAGGATATAAGAGTTGTATAGAAAACTAGCATTATCATGACAGACTACATAAAATATTTTCTTTCTTTTTTCAAATATATTCATTATTCAGTGTATTTAATTTCTCAGTACTCAAAATAACAGAACGGATCACTACACATGATTTCATTAAAGAAAATTTATACTGGAAGAACTTTCATGAAATACAACTAATTTACTATATAGATATTCATAGAAAACAAGGCAATTTGTGGCAAACTAGACTAAATATTTTGACTATAAAAGTTAGTTCGCTAAACAGGATTCTACTAAACAGGATGGTTCACTATAGAGGAGTTGACTATAATGGAGTTCTAATGTAATTATACAATGAGTAGATTGATTGCCCTCTTTCACATAATTGTATTTAGAGTTCAAAATTAACAGAAGTTAAACATGTGTAATATACCACATTAAAACCACATGTCAATTACCATTTCAATAACAGATGTTAACCATGTGTAATTTACCACATTAAAACCACATGTCAATTACCATTTCAATAACAGATGTTAACCATGTGTAATTTACCACATTAAAACCACATGTCAAGTACCATTTCAATAACAGATGTTAACCATGTGTAATTTACCACATTAAAACCACATGTCAATGACCATTTCAAGAACAGATGTTAACCATGTGTAATTTACCACATTGAAACCACATGTCAATTACCATTTCAATAACAGATGTTAACCATGTGTAATTTACCACATTATAAGCACATGCCAATTACCATGTTTTATGTTTTAATTAAACATCTATAACATATGGTTTCAGTATGGTCATAAACATGTGGTTATGATATCGCGTAACCACATGGTTAACATCTGTTATTGAAATGGCCATTGACATGTGGTTGTAATGTGGTATATTACACATGGTTAACATCTGTTATTGAAATGGTAATTGACATGTGGTTTTAATGTGGTAAATTACACATGGTTAACATCTGTTATTGAAATGGTAATTGACATGTGGTTTCAATGTGGTAAATTACACATGGTTAACATCTGTTATTGAAATGGTAATTGACATGTGGTTTCAATGTGGTAAATTACACATGGTTAACATCTGTTATTGAAATGGTAATTGACATGTGGTTTCAATGTGGTAATTTACACATGGTTAACATCTGTTATTTTAGTGTTTAGGTTGTTTCAATGTGGATGATACATCTTAAAAACATATTGCCATATTATAACCATCCAACCACATGGCATCCATGTGTAAGCCATGTGGAAATGTTTGCAGGGTAGTTACTTTATTATGCATTTTAATTTTATTTGAATTATGATTAATAATTAGCATTAATTACTGCATTTAATTGCTGAAATATGCCTTATGGTTATACAATGTAATGAATTTTATTAACATATTGCAAATCTGAGGAATTGGAGGAGAATGGAGAGATATCAGTGATTTCATGGATATTGGACTCTAAAGCATTATAAACCGAGAGAAATATCTAAAAGTTATTCAACATTTTTCAAGCACATTGATTGAAAGTGAGTAAATACCCGGTAATTATTTATTGACACTAATATATAAAATAGCAGCGCAAGCAATAAATATCGACTGTTAGGTGATTAATCGAAAGAGAGAAAACATAATAACGCAAATGAAGTCGATATGACTGAACTTCATGATAGAGAAGTCTTAATAATAAGAGATTATAAGAGTTATCTTATTAATGATTTAAAAGTATTATCATCACATTAAACAATTATTTATTGATTTACAATAAGGAAACATTTGCCTATATGGTATTGATGAACATTTTGATAGTTTGGGTATATGGTTGAGTGAACGATATTCTATTTTTATCTTTTTTTTCAAGCAATTATCGATATTCAACACCCTTGAGAATTTTTATACAAAGATATATTTATTTCTTCTTATCAATCAATTATTTTTCTATGTTAATTATTTTTATTTATCAATTATTTATGTATACTATCTCTTTTTTTATCGATTATATATCTGTCAATTTATTTATATTTTAGTTATTTTTTTATGGCCTAATATTTCTTACATATATCAGTTCCTATATATAGACTCCAGTTATATCAATTTATAAAATCACAATAATCCAAATTTGGATCAGAGCTTAAATCGTATCCAAACAACAACAATAAATATATCGCCTCCATTCCATTTGTTGCATTACAATACATTACCTAGTTACATTAACGACATTGCATTTACTTTGTTGATTTAAGCTGAGTAAAGGTAATGAGAAGTAATAATAAAGAGTTTGATTAATATTCCAATTTGTAGGGGGTCCCACAAATCAATGCTGATCAGTATATATTGAACCGCAGCCTGAGCCTGAAGACCGATATACATTTTGATAAGTAAAATTAGTAAAACTCAATAAGTAAAACACAGTACTCTAATTAGATAGGCTCAAAAAGTATTCAACCAAATTCAGACAATTTGGTTTAATACTTTTTTAGATATTGAGTTATAAATGACCTTTGACCTTTGACTCAATAGTTCCCAGAATCTAATCAAATGGCTCCTGGATATTGACCAATCGTTCCATCAAATTTCAGGCAATTTGGTTGAATATTTTTGAGTTATAAAAGACCTTTATCTTGACTTTTGACCCGATTGCTTCCAAAAACTTACTATATCGTTCCTGGATATTTATCAATCGTCTCGAAAAATTTCAGGCAGTTAGGTTAAAATTATTTTCAGTTATTGAGTTATAAATAAACTTGACCTTTGACCGGATTGCTCCCGAAAATTACCAGATAGTTAGTTCCAAACAATTTGGTTGAAGACTTTTTGAATTATGCGTGTAACATAATGATAAATAATAGCGCCATAGTAACCCTAATCTATTTGTACATCGAAAGGCTAAGAATAATATTTATATAAAATTAAAGTTCATAATTTGTCAGACTACTAAATTTTCATCGTGTTCTTAATTGTTTTATTTTAATTATAAAACTTTAGTTATACAGAATGACCCACCAAAAGTTCCATCGATTTTAAAGTTGAATGAGCTTGCTATGAGTAGAAATATATCTGTGTAGTAGTCCGTATCTGTAATACAAGGTTTTATCTTATTTAGTCTTTATTAAGTTTAAAAATTCTAGTGATTTTTTCACTGGAATTAAGTAGCACTCTAAAGTATGTTTTTTTAAAGTAATATTCGAGAGGAATTAATCACATACCAGTGTGCCTCTGAAATAATGGACCCGGCGTTACTTTGATTAACATTGTCACAATAATTGTACAAAGTATGAACTAATTCCAGCCTTTACATAAACAAATATATATTATATATAATCATATAATATCTGTAATATTCTTCATTTTTATCAAATAATATATTTCCAAAACGCATGATTAATAGTAACAACGATCTAAAGTAAGAATAACACATAAAATACCAAGAGCAGTCGCTATTCGCATCAAAAAATCAAACTTTTTTGAACGCTTAAATTCTCCTGACGACTTCGTACGTATTTTGACGACTAAATAGCTGCCACTGTAACCACTCATTGGAAAGTATGAGCATGATTTTCATCCGAAGTCGTCAGTGCAAACATTGAATGAATATGTATCCATAGTAACCGTAGCCTTAGAGTACGTACACACTACAAGCGGAGCGGAGCAGTGCGGACCGGAGCACCATTAATATCATTGTTTATTTGGAGCACCGCTCCGCTCGCAGTGTGAACAGCCAAGCGTCTCTGCGTACGAATACCAAAAAACATTAATGGCGCTCCACTCGTGCCGCTTGTAGTGCGTTTGAGCTCTTTGTCGTCAGAATATTTAAGAAGTCGTCAGAGGCACTTCAGCGTTCAAATAAGTTTGATATTTGCATGCGACAGAAGCGACTGCATGATCTCGGTAGTTTTGTGTTTACCCATGTATTTTGTAAATATATTTGTTGATAATGTCAGGAATTGATCAGTTATAATTTATTTATAATTTTATAAAAACATGTTCATCATTTTTATATTTGAGTATTTAGAAATTGTTGTGCAGTGAAAATGATAAGCAAAGTAGCGTCGTGTCTATTATTTCATAGGCACACAGGTAAATGTTTAATTCCTCCCGAACCTTACCTCAAAAACATAGTTTGGAGCCCGATATTAATTGAGTTATTTACTTATTTTAAAAATAAATATATTGATTGGAGCACTGCAGAAACTTACAGTCGATCAGAAAATGTGTACAGTGTAAACATCTTTCTCTGACGATGAGTTCTGACGATATCGTCAGAGCAAAAGATCGTTAGAATACGAATTCATAGTATGGGCAGCTTTTTGAAATATTATAAAATGAATGTATTCATAAAAAAATAAAAACTCTATTTAACTCGGTCTGCTCCGCAATAATTTGAACGTGAAAAAAAATTAAAATATTTGAGTAATAATTAGAAGCAAAGAAAGCTTATCAAACAATATAAAATAGTTATTTGTTTACATTTTATGAAATATTTCATAATGATTGTGCTTAAATAATGTAAGTTTGCATATGTGATTATTCGATAATTTAGGATTTATCTCAAAATAACCTTTCAAAAACCATCTATTGAAAGAGGACATATATGAACATTTTGTCATGGCACAAACTAATGTAGGGATAAAGTGAGTTAGAAACGGGAAAAATAAGAATATTTCAATAATGAAATAAAATAAGTAAGACGACTAAATTCACCGTATTTTATCGTATAATATAACAAATTATTTGTGTATTATTGCAAGAGATTCTTGTAAGAGATTTTAATGAATAAATAATAGACAATAAGAGTTAATTAATTTATTATCAATTATAATGAATGGATTGTCACCCCTATTTTCTTTTTTCATTTCTATCTATGCTAATGTAGCTAATTAATAATTAACATGTACCATTACGCTGTCAAACCTCTCTTAAAATAACATGACATACTATTAAGTAAATATTAGTTGAGTATTAATTTGAACTTTCATTGCATGACAATTATTATTAACCTGTGAAGATGACATGAATTGAGTATTGAAATAAAACTGTACTACCTAGTCACACTGTACCTGATTCAGTCACAGTGTATCTGATTCAGTCACACTGTATCTGATTCAGTCACAGTGTACCTGATTCAGTCACAGTGTATCTGATTCAGTCACACTGTATCTGATTCAGTCACAGTGTACCTGATTCAGTCACAGTGTATCTGATTCAGTCACAGTGTACCTGATTCAGTCACAGTGTATTTGATTCAGTCACAGTGTATTTGATTCAGTCATAGTGTATTTGATTCAGTCACAGTGTATCTGATTCAGTCACAGTGTATTTGATTCAGTCACAGTGTATCTGATTCAGTCACAGTGTATCTGATTCAGTCACAGTGTATCTGATTCAGTCACACTGTATCTGATTCAGTCACAGTGTATCTGATTCAGTCACACTGTATCTGATTCAGTCACAGTGTATCTGATTCAGTCACACTGTATCTGATTCAGTCAAAGTGCATCTGATTCAGTCAAAGTGTATCTGATTAAGTCACAGTGTATCTGATTAAGTCACAGTGTATCTAATTCAGTCACAGTGTATCTAATTCAGTCACAGTGTATCTGATTCAGTCACAGTGTATTTGATTCAGTCACAGTGTATCTGATTCAGTCACAGTGTATCTGATTCAGTCACAGTGCATCTAATTCAGTCACAGTGTATCTGATTCAGTCACAGTGTATCTAATTCAGTCACAGTGTATCTGATTCAGTCACAGTGTATCTGATTCAGTCACAGTGTATCTGATTCAGTCACAGTGTATTTGATTCAGTCACAGTGTATCTGATTCAGTCACAGTGTATCTGATTCAGTCACAGTGTATCTGATTCAGTCACAGTGCATCTGATTCAGTCACAGTGTATCTAATTCAGTCACAGTGTATCTGATTCAGGCACAGTGTATCTGATTCAGTCACACTGTGCCTGATTCAGTCACACTGTGCCTGATTCAGTCACAGTGTATCTGATTCAGTCACAGTGTATTTGATTCAGTCACACTGTGCCTGATTCAGTCACAGTGTATCTGATTCAGTCACAGTGTATCTGATTCAGTCACAGTGCATCTGATTCAGTCACAGTGTATTTGATTCAGTCACCGTGTATCTAATTCAGTCACAGTGTATCTAATTCAGTCACACTGTATCTAATTCAGTCACAGTGTATCTAATTCAGTCACAGTGTATCTGATTCAGTCACAGTGCATCTGATTCAGTCACAGTGTATCTGATTCAGTCACAGTGTATCTGATTCAGTCACAGTGTATCTAATTCAGTCACAGTGTATCTGATTCAGTCACAGTGTATTTGATTCAGTCACAGTGTATCTGATTCAGTCACATTGTATCTGATTCAGTCACAGTGTATTTGATTCAGTCACAGTGTATCTAATTCAGTCACAGTGTATCTAATTCAGTCACAGTGTATCTAATTCAGTCACAGTGCATCTGATTCAGTCACAGTGTATTTGATTCAGTCACAGTGTATCTAATTCAGTCACAGTGTATCTGATTCAGTCACAGTGCTTCTGATTCAGTCACAGTGTATTTGATTCAGTCACAGTGTATCTAATTCAGTCACAGTGTATCTAATTCAGTCACAGTGTATCTAATTCAGTCACACTGTATCTGATTCAGTCACAGTGTATCTAATTCAGTCACACTGTATCTGATTCAGTCACAGTGTATCTGACTCAGTTTTTATTTTAATGTTCCATTTACAACTTAATACTTAGACAATTTTCTCACAAAGTATTTAATGGTTTCACTCGTGATAAAAAATATATAACTATTGACTACTCAATTTCATTCAAATCGGTATTATTATAAAATATTAAATACACGTGTAATTTACTTCAATTTGAATGTAATATAAATATTCTATTAATGGAGCTATAATAACAAAGGTACAAAGACTCATAGAATTCTAAGTTCTTTGTTTTCTATCACATATTGACTGGCTATGTCAATATAGTGATTTAGTGGAGTGTCCACGTTTCTTGGTTCTGAACCAAAAAAGTTGACAGTTTTTATTATTAAAGTGAACTGCAAAATAGCGTATAACATGCACATGATGGTGGTGGTGAAGATCTGTTACAGTACATGTATATAGTATATGCCAGTGGTGTTGAAGAGCTAATACACTCCATGTATATATGACAGTGATGTGTAAAAGCTACTACAGTACATGTAAAACTGTATATGACAGTGATCTATAAGAGCTGTTACAGTATATGTGTATTCCGCGCAATTTGCCGATTTTGCGCAATCTGGAGAATGCCTTGCGCCCTTTTATGATTTTGAAAATGTGCGACAATCTTGATATCATCGCACATTTTCAAAATCTTAAAAATGCGCATCGCATTCTCGCATGTGATAGTATGTAATTTTATGGAAAACTCTAAAAAAATTATATTTAATGTTTACATAACGATATTTTTACATTGAAAATAAAGGAAAAACAAATGAGGTTACATCCTAACGTTTGTTAAAATGTTTGATATCTCAGTTAATTTCTTCAAGTTACTAACTGAAGCCGAATTACCAATATATTAACAAATTACTTATTTACTATGTATAGCTTTACTATCATATTTTGATGAAATGGACCAATATAATGCATAAATAATTGATTATCTACTCCATCACTGTTGGTCCTGCTTCATACCCTACACCTGCTTTGCACAATCTCGAGATTGTCGCGTATTTTCAATGATCCTAGAAACGCGCAGCTAATTCTCAAGATTTTGAAAATTGGTAAATGACGCGGAACACATATACCATTCCTAATAAAAAAGTATGAATATCAGTAACTTTAATAGTTCACTCTTTTTATAACATTAAATACGTATGTAAGAAACGTATTTTTCAGAACAAATCGCTTTTCTTCGCTCTTGTTTTATTATCTAAGCTATATTTGACTACTTCCTAGTCGGAAAACATAATCACCGATTGTGGCATATTTCCTATTGTAATTCCCTATTCTGATATATGTAATTAGGATAAAATACTATCTACCATATTGATCATGATTGTCAATGATAGGCGATCTGCCGATTATATATTTTCAAATGCAGTTAAAGGGAGCGTATTCCAAGGATTCATTTATTTTATTCTGTATCATAAATTTTGAAATTCAATGTATAATGAGGAATCTTATTATTCATCGTTAAAAGAATATTTTCTCCATAGAAAACGAGATATTGAAGAAAACGTGACTTTCGTCCGTCAATTTTTTTACATACAATAATGATATGGGTAAACCAAATAGCGTCAACTTTTTCTCAAAATTATTACTCTGGAATTTGAAAAAAATGATCTTTTGGTTCTCGAAAAAAAAAATCAAACTGTATCTACAATATCAATATTCTACGTAGAGTGATAATATGATCATCGTTGGATGCGAAATGACTTGGGTAACAAAAGCACAGAGCGGCGTTGTTAAATTGTATCTTTAATTAAAAGTTATGACGTCACAGGTAACAATTATCTAATTTTACCCTTCAGAATATAAATTTTGAATACAATTCTCTGCACTTTTATAGCCCAAATCTTTTAGCATCTAATGATAACCGTATCATCAATTTAGGTTGACGGAGGAGATATTTCTGGCACTCCCTCCCTAAAATCAAGTTTTCTTTCAATATCTCGTTTTCTAAGAAGATTTTTACCATTAGGAAATATAATGTTCTATTCGATGTTCTTATATGTTTATAAAAATTCAAAGTTATAAGATGCATAATGAAGATAAAATCTTGAGGAGATGATCCCCTTGACTAAAAATTAGTTTTAGTTGTTGGCGAAGGAACTATAGTAAAATAATTATTTCACTTAGAATGAAGACAAAATGTTCAGAGGAATAATTCTGTGTAGTTTCTTTCTGCAATATTTAGTAGAGTCTTCTTCCATCACCTTCGATGTTTACAAAGGAGTTAATCTGGACACTCTTCAGAGGGGAGAAACATCAAATGCTGCTGGAAACTGTAAGACAAATAAGGTTAAAAATGAAATTGTAGTTATATAAAAAAGTCCATAGAAAACGTAAACATTGGATGACTGACTAATAAATATAATATTTTATTTTCTGCTCTATCAATATTTATACATATTCTTATGTAGCTTGCATCTATGTTTGACTTTTTCTGCAATTAAACATAGCATGCTTTTAGCTATGAATTGAAATAAGTCATTATTTCACAAAATTATTTAATCTTATATAAAAAAAAGTTATTTAAAATACATGTGCAATATTTGTTTCATATTGTCGTGAAACCATTTATGTTTCCTACTTATCAAACTCTTCCATTATTAATTAAAAAAATACTGTATTATTTTTGATCTGAAGGCGAGTGTCGGTCAAAGTGTTTCGTTGACTCTTCCTGCACGGCAGCTTCGGTGGAGCGTCTCAGCATAGCTGCAGACTCTCTTTTCCAGTGTACCCTCTACTCTGGAGTCATCGATGAGGAGGAATTGGGACAATTAATGGCTACCGAGGTCACTTCTGAGGGCGTCGTTACCATGATCAAGAAGAAAAAATGTAAGTAGGAAAGAATTATTGAAAAGCACGCTTCATTTTGTATACTTTATTATGCTGGTTTGTTAATTTTTAGATGTTAATCAATTTTTTAAATCGGTAAACTTGACACGAAAATGTAAATCATGTGGAACTGATTGCCCAATGCCAATTGTATTCTGTTATCAGTGTTTGACCCGCAGCAGCTCTATCCATTGTATGTGCGTGGATAATTAAAGTGAATTAGATGCTGCTGAATCCCTCTACCAACCCCACAAAAGATAAATTTTTAGTGTATTCATCATTTTTAACATTACCAAATGCAGTGTTAGAGGATAGAACTATATATAAGTTTCATTAGTTAGCCTCTTAAAGGTTCAACTTATTATTAATTCTTTATTTTTCTATTCATCTGTAAAAGTAGCTTCTAATATTTGTGTCTCTGCACATATCATTAAAAGTAACTATTTTCATTTACTAGCTTTTATGCATCCATGAATTTGGTAGGTATCGAACAATGGTTATTGACTTCGTTCTTGGGACACAATTATTATTTTTGTGATTGTTTTTTCACAGCTCCCTCGCAAAATAAAATATTCTATCCTGAATTTCGGTGAATATACACTTTTTCAATATTGCCACTAACATTAATTCGATTGCATCTGCTGCTATGTTGCAATATTAACACTACATTCAATGCAACCTACATTTTAGTAACTCTTTTCCTGGTTTATCGTTGTTTCAAATTTTACTAACTTTAGAATCATTACTATGTCGTCATTTAAATTATAATTTAAACTGTTTCGCCCTATGTGAAATATCTTCTACCGTTGTCTAACCCAACATGATTTTGTTGGTGTTTATCTCCTAAATTGTGTATTGTCAATGGTGACAGAACACACCATAATTATTCGTGTCTGTACATTTTTAACTCCTAATTATGGCACCGAAATCTACTCTGATCATATTAGATATGTTCTTCGGTAAAAATCTTCTTTTATCTACTTTTATAATCAAGAAGAATAAAATAAAACGAAGAATCTTTATCCTCATCAAAAAATAAAATATTTGACATGCCAATTCAGAATTCAAGTATAATAGTAATATCTTAAAGGGGCAGTTCAGTCAAAATCAAACTATCGCCAAATTGGTCCTAAATCGATTTAGCATATTTATTTATGTAACATTAGAATATTCGTTGATTTTAGAAATGTTTATATAAAAAGTATATTGTTAATTAGTGGCGCCATCTGTGGACTGCGGTGGACCGCGTAACTAATCATTGTAGTACGTAAACAAAATGATAACCAGTCCCAGACTTGAATCTGTTATTAACTTATGAAAATGGTGAAAAAAATTTGTGAAATTGAAAACTGTCCTTCGAGTCAATTAGATTTAGTTTTGAAAAGAAAACCATCTCTTCATAAATTACCTGTTAATACTGTTGATAGAAAAATTGTTCACATGTTATCAGCTGTAAAATGTAAACAAATAGTACAGAGTGGTGGCGCCATCTGTAGTAGAACGCAGGAACTAAATCGATTTTATAAAATATGATATATATCGCTTATTATATTTTTTTCAACCGTTTAATTCTACAAAAATGTTTTATTAAGTGATCGTTCAACATTAATATTATGAAAACAAATATTGACTGAACTGCCCCTTTAAATAGATTTTAATTCATGAAGATAATGACAATTATTCAAGACATTTCGAAATTCATTTTATTGAAAAACGTAAAACAAAAAGCTGATGTTTGATATTTTATTGAAAAAGAATTTCCTAACTGTGATATATGATAAATTCATTTTCTGATTTTATCCATCATATTAGTGATAAATTAGTTTTACTACAATTTTACTGATTAATGAATCCTTACACCATTGAATCCTCCTTGTTTGCATTGATCAATAATATACACTCAAATTGTTTTGTTAACTACTCAAACCAACTCGTGCATCTCATGACTGGAGAAAACTCTGATATAGTCCTAATATATTTGAATAAATGCTCAAAATATGGTATCTTACCATTTTTCAACTTCGTTTTTTTCTTATCATGTGTAATTATTTGAAAAAGTAAAAGTCATAAAAAACAGCTTCCAAATCGGTTCAAAATTAAAGTTATTTTTATTTTTCCAGGAGGACTGGCGCGCCAGTGCCATCGGTTAAGATACTAGGATTAATAATTAATTATGAAAATAACTTTCATCAAACCACTTTTATATGAATGCATTTTTCCTTCCAAGTCAACTGCCCCAGCTCTTTCTACAAGATCAGTATGGGTTGTGTTCATTCTTCACCGAAAGCAGAAGCTACTGGCCTGGAAGGCGAATCGTATTGCCATGGACTGAATCTCGGTGCCAAATACTTCACTGTGAGTTCTGTTGAACAGTTCGAAGAGGCCAGACTTGAGATATTGGAACTACCTGATGGAGCTATAGGTATTTATAATGAATAAATGAATGAATAATTAACCCTTTAATGACGAAATAATTTTAGCTCACCGATTTTTTTGAAACCTCTAGTGAGTTATCTTTTAAAGGTTAAAAACATAAAAAATAGATCGTATGTTCATTCACAGCTTAGTTGCTGAATAAACGGTTGTGATTCATATGATCACGCAAATTTCAATCATAGAAATGATTTTGATTGCAAAGACAAATCTTTCATTTCTTACATTCTTTAATTCGTATTGAATAATCCAAGTAAATTTCAGGTTGTATTGAATAATCCGCGTAAAACGTTTGGCAAGGCTGCCAAAAATTTTAGGTCATTAAATTAATGTTGCCAAATAAATCCAATAACCTAAAGAAAATTACTGAATGATCGCATAAACATATAGTGGGGGTTATACTTAACATTTCCTTGACAAGTTTGGTATAGAAATATTTCTCAATTAAAAATGACTGAGTTTTATAAAATTAATAATGCATAATTTTGCGTGATCATATGCTCACGATATGTCATTAAAGGGTTAAGAATATTTTTTTTTCTTTAAATGCTTTATTGTAGATTATGAAATTGAATAAGTTTTTGTTGATTAAATTTGTGGTATTAATAATACAAAATGTAAAATTCGTTCGATGCAAAATATTGAGATTGAAATTAGTCTTTTAAGTTGATGAAAATTCATGAAACTGGCTCAACATCTTGCATATAGACAGTGTGTTTCAGCGTTATGGGACCTGAAGGAAACTCGTATAACTCCAAAAGTCTTGATCCTAGAAAAAAATGCACCATTGAAAAGAGATGAACAAATGGATCGAATTAGATCAGTCCTTCTTGAAAATTATTCCTTTCAGATGATCTTCATCTAGTCATTTACCTGTTTCTTGCGATTTTTACCTACTATTTTTTTACTTTAGTTTCCCAGTAAATATTCCAAAGAAAACCTACAAAAAGTTTCATTTAAGTGTGACCACTATAAGTCAGTGAGGGAGGGAGGTGGGTGAAAAATAGGGTGTTCCTCAGTAAACCCCTCCCCCCTGCTATAATGAGCTCAGCCTCCCATTTTAGGTAGATGGCTTCGTCGTTGCCTTGGGAGACCTTTGAGTTCTCTGACAGGAAGCTACTTTTTTGTGTTTGAATTGAATTTTGAACTGTTTTTTGTTTACTCCATCATCTCGGTAACTTTTTTACTCAAATCCCCCCACCCAATATGTTTAGCTCGAAATTACTAAGATCGGCTAGTGTGATTGTTTTGAATTTCGAACTCTATTTTTTTTATTCAAAAATTACAAAATGTGAAAAAAAAAATTAAAATTAAATAAAAATTTGAGATCGAAATTTTAAAAAAGCTCATTAGACGATCTAGTATTTTGAGCTGAACATATTAGCGTCTATAATTTTTTGTATAACCACCCCATTTGAGTCTACAGACTTTTCGTGTGGGGGGGGGGGGGGGGGGGGGCTTCAAAGTGAGCAATTCACAGGAGCAACTTCAAAGATTTGGAGTATCTTACACCTTATGTCAAAATCTAAACTCAATCTGACGAGTCTTATTGGTATTTACCAAAACAGGTAAACAATCCCCTTAAACAAACATCAAGATTGTCCATAACAAGTTTAAAGAATTAGTTCCCGCATAAATTGATTTCCAGATTCGGTGATATTTCGCCTGATCTTTCACCCCTTGACTTCTTTAGTGGGGACATTTAAAAAATTGATATGTATCGAAACAAGCCAAGAACATTAGACGATCTTAAACAGAACAAATCTCAAGCAATTGTGCAATCACACCTCAAACATTAGCCACGATGATGCAGAACATAGTCATGAGAGCAGATGAATGTTTAAGACTAGATGAAGATGATCTGAAAGGAATAGTCTAAAAGAAAGAATAATCCATTTATATCCCTTTTTTCTTCTCTTTTCAATGGAGCATTTTTTTCTACGAATAAATTTTTTCGAGTTAAATGAGTTTCTTTCAGGTCATGCTTGAGTCATGTTCTGTTTAAGATCGTGTAATATTTTCACACATTATTTTTTAATTATCCCACAAAAATAAGTTAAGGGGTGGAAAATCAGGCTATCGAGCAGGCCACTCAACATCACCGAATCTTCAAATCAATTGAAACTTGTAATGGATAATCTTGACGTGTGTTTTAGACTAGATGGAGATTTCAAAGATTTCAAAGATTTATTTCAAACTGCTCCCATACATTAGATACGAGTACTGGAAGAAATACTCGCATCAAATACCTTAATATTAAAAAAAAAAAAACAATATAAATGAGCTGTAAGGCCCAATAAGCCTGATTGCTTCTAGGGCAAAAAAAGATTAAAAATAGAAAAAAAATACCTAGAGCAGCCTATTCAATCACTCAAACAAGCACTAAAGTTATATCAAATTTATCTTCAAAATTCTAATGGCTACTGAGGTAATTTTTATAGGTTTCTTGTAACTATAGCCCGAAAAATTGACAATATCAGATAACTCGTTAAAAATAATAATTCCTTTGAAAAGTATGCATTGTTGAGTCTTAATTTTATTAAAGTGTAGAGCAACAATTCGATGTCTATTACGAGTATAATGATTATGCTGATCCTGTAATGTAATTAATCTATTATATAGGATCTGATCATGATTAACAATGTTCAAAGTTTTATATATATGCACACCAATAGAAAATTTATGCAATTTATCCAGAGACAACAATTTCATATTTTGGAATACAGGTCCAGTATGCTCACCATTCTCAAGTCTATTTACACACCTAACTGCACGTTTTTGCAGCACATATAATTTTTTAGTCAGAAAAGCAGGTGCAGCAAACCAGAGCTCTTTCCCATACATTAAATGAGGATGAACAAACGTGAAATACAAATGTTTAAGCACATTTATAGGATATAAATGCCGAAGCTTAGATAACATACCAATCGAACGAGACATTTTCAGAGAAATTGAATTGATTTGATTGTCAAAAAGAAGCTTACTATCCAAAATGATTCCCAAATACCTAACATGATCCACCTTCTCTATTTCACTTGTACCAATTTTAATAGGATTAATATCCATGTTTTTTTCTGTAGGAATACAAAATATACTTAGTTTTATCCGAATTAAGCATGATACTATTTGAACAGAGCCACATGTAAATCTTAGCCAAATTACGATTAATAGAAAGGTGAGCAGTAGACAATTCATTCCTTGCGAAACTACATGATAAGGCACAATCGTCAGCAAACATGACACAATCGAAATAATTAGAAACCAAAGGCAGATCATAGATATATGTAAATTAAAAATTGTAAAGGGCCAAGATTACTACCTTGAGGTACCGAGTGAGTAACTGTATGTGGTTCCGAGGAAACATTATTAATAGAAACATACTGTTCTATGTTTGTTAAATAGGAATGGAACCAACTATGAGGTAATCCTTGGACACCATAATGAAACATTTTATTCATCAGTACCCCATGGTCTACAGAATCGAATGCTTTTTTAAAATCAAGATACAGAGAGAACACCACCTTATTTTCATCAAGAGATTCATACAAATAGTTAGTGTGCCTCAAAAGAGCTTGGGTGGTGCACCTGTTCTTCCTGAATCAGAACTGCGAACCACTCAATATATTCTT
Source organism: Caprella mutica (assembly GCA_947561585.1). Lineage (NCBI taxonomy): Eukaryota > Metazoa > Arthropoda > Malacostraca > Amphipoda > Caprellidae > Caprella > Caprella mutica. The sequence continues at coordinate 98,759 of CANNZV010001220.1, read as the reverse complement.
AAGCTCTAAATAATCATATAATTACTTTTGAACGAGTCTCTCCAATATTTTTGAAAAAATATTCAAAATTAAAATAGGACGGTAATTAGAAATATTTAAAGCATCATCACTTTTAAATAGTGGTACCACCTGAGATACCTTGAGGCAACTAGGAAATAATCCACTAGTCAAAGATAAATTTAGAAGATGAGTGAGTAATGGAGCAACATCATTAGCTATCTGTTTGAGAACTGACACAGGAAAATCATTCACACCACACTTTTTATTCTTTTGCGACATTATGCAGGAAATTACATCTTCATCTATCACAGGAGAAAAGAAAAAAGTATCTGGATAGTTACCCTGTAAATATGAAAAATGATCTCCAATTGAATCAACAGAGGCAGCTATATTTGAACCAACAGTTGCAAAAAAAAAGCGTTCATGGAATTACCCATTATCATAGAATTAGTCACAATATCACCATCAATATTCAACTTATCCATGTGTTTCTTAAAACTATATGTTGGTTAAATTGTTCGATTCATTAAGTCCCAAGTTTTTTTAGTATCACTTTAAAATTCTCTAAACTTGTTTTCAAAGTATAATTTTCGTTTAGCTCTAATTAAATGAGTCACTCCATTCCTATATCGCTTAAATGCATGTTCGGACAGTTATAGTTTATACAATCTATCTCTATTTTTAATTTCATTTTTCGTTTCCAAATCAATCCAAGGTTTAATCCAATCTTTATACGAGACATTCTTTATCTTAAGTGGGCAGTGGAAGTCATAGTAATACATTACCGTATCAATAAATATCGCAAAAGCTTCATCTAGATCATCAGAATAATAAACATTTGAGAAGTCATGAACCTGCAAAGCATTTGACAACAAGTCTACAGTGTAATTATTAATTAGACGAAATTTAACTTTATTACCATCCACCAATCCATACTCTGGCTGATCATAAACATTTCTGCAAGTTAGGAATATATGATAGTGATCTGAAATATGTGACATAATTATACCTGACATGAAATTAATTGGTCTTTTAATAAAAATATTGTCCAACAGAGTAGCGCTATCAGATACAACTCTTGTCGGTTTGGTTATTAGTGGAATGAATGCATTCAGAGACATTAAATTTATAAATTCTAAGTAGGTTCTATCATTCATTTGATTCAATAAATTAAGGTTAAAGTCCCCGCATATAATTGTATCACTAATATTATTCAAATGCGACAGCTCAATAAGAATACCATTAAGAGTTTCCACAAATAAGTTAGAGTCGGTATTTGGTGGTCTATATATACATCCAATAATAAATTGTTTATCTTGATAAATGCATTTCAAAAAAATACACTCTATATACTCATAACACAATGAAAGCTCATCAAGTAATAATACTTTATACTTCACACCATCAAAAATACCAACACCTCCGCCCCTTCTATTTACCCTACTAATACAATGAAATTCATAGCCATCAATGTGAACATTCGAGAAGTCGATGTTAGCCTAGATTCTGTAATGCATAGGAAATCAAATTTAATATTTAACAAGAAAGAAGTGATGTGAACTCGTCTAATTTTGAGTACAGTGCTCTAACATTCATATGTAACAAGGTTAAATCTCTATTAGACGAGCAACAATCAGTGTTAAACTTATTGACATCATAATAGTTTGATTGATTTTCATCAAAGAGACATGGAAAAATGTTAATGAAATGGTTAACATCTATATCAATATCACTCAAAAAATCATCCATCAACACTCAGTAAGAATATACAAATGTGAAGAACTACAACTACGACAACTACATGTACCGAGCAAAAATAAAATAGAATATAATCTTCTGCTTCCATAACAAATCACTAGGTTTACTAAAGTAAACTTATGTTTGTTGTCAGGACTATATAGTTCTATTAGGCTAAGAGTACAGTGTACATGTAGTACATGACTCAGCCTACTAAGAACCGCTTAAATTGTGATTTCCCAAACTGCAGTAATACACAATCACAAATAATACATGGCCAGTTGAAGCTAAAGAAATAAATTTTGGTAGAAGTTTCTTACAAACAGTTGAAGCTGAAGATAATTGAACAATAATTAGGGTGACTATAACTTCTAAAATATTCGAGCGTACTAACAGGTAATTATTAATTAAGATAGTAACTGTATAATTCATCTTTTCATTCAACACAGATTTACTATTTGATAGAATTTTAGAAACATTATAAGTATCTACACTGGAAAAAAAGTAATCGATAATGGAGGCAATTATCTCACTAAAAAGACTTATAGGCGACTGTAGCGCTAGATCATACTGACTGACACACACAGACGATAGTAGGGCGAAGAATCACTGGCTGATATATAAACTGCTGACACAAAATGATAAACATTACAGGTAATATGAAGTCAATTTTGAATTTCAGTCAGACTGACTCCCAATGAGTCGGCAAATTTTTCAAAATCATTTGTATCACTGATAGAGATCCTAGTATCTCGTGTATCCCCACCAGACGTTTTATACCAAGCGTTCAGTTTGCCATCACGTGAACCCACTGCAGAAACCTTTTGAGGAGCAGCTCGCTTCATCTTACGTAGGATTGACATTAACTTGGCTCGACTTGGTGTAAGGTTCTCATTAACAAATAAGTTGACTGGTTTTACAGTCTTACAACTTGACAGGACGGTATTTCTAAACTGTCGACTACTGAACTTAACTCTTTCAAGTCAGGTGGAACACATTTCATACCACACAGAGAATGATGTTTGTTGCAATGTGGTACATAAAATATACCATCTTAAAAACGCTTTCAAGTCTAATATTTAGTACATATATCATACCACCATAAATGATGTGTTTAATGCTCAGTGGTGCAGAAAGTATACTACCTTTTAATAATCAAGTCTATGTGCTGCTCGGCAGCGCAACTTTTGCACCACCAACATAAATGATTAGGTGTAGTCAAAAACCTTTGGGAACATAGGGCATATTGGAAAGAGTTATTGACACAAATATTTCTCCTGCTTCAGCCTTGAGAGTTATTTTTCGCTTCCATGCGGTAAGAGGCCAAAATTTCCAGATGTGGTACAAATAATTTAACTTTTTCCTTACAAATATCTTGAATTATCGCCTGACAGTTCTCGCCAGTAGATTCTGCAGGTAGACCAGTTCCAGAGAATATAAGAGTATAGCCACGTTGATACGACTCAGAATCTTCTAGTCTATTGGATAGATTACGCACTACCGATTTTAGAGTAGTTTACTGATCCTCCAACTGAGAAATCTTAGCATTCTTCTCTTCTAACTTTGAAATAATATCGGAAGACATCATATCTATTTTTTCCATCATCAAGTCAACTAGAAGCTTGCTCTCAGATTATAGCTGACTTAAATCTTTCTCCAGAGCATTCATGCTGGAATTATTATCCAAATTGCTTGTTACTATAAGCAAATCGTTTTTGTTTTTGTTACCGCGTGCAAATGCAGGCATGCCACTCTGAATTACAGCTCCAGGTTCACGCAGTTACAAGAAAAAGCAAAGAGTTAACTGATGTGAGTGACATAAACAGCTCTAGGGTGTACGAAGATATAAGAAACTCACTGTAATAATTGAAGTGATCGAATTTATCTTGAAAGAGAGAGAGCGGTCACATACACCACAAGGAACGATAAATATACTCATTTGAAAGATCATTTGAAATGAATATTCTTCAAGAAAGACTAATCTAAGAGAATCCATGTTAATTCTCTTTTCAATGGTGCGTTCTTTTTTTCCTAGGATTAAAACTTTTGAAGTTAAATGAGTCTCTTCCAAGTCCAATAAACGCTGAATCACCCTGTATAATAATATTAAATTGGGGTGAAAGAATGGAGAACTTTGGAATATCGCTTCAATAAAAGAAAAACTTTGAGTTACTGCAAAAAAATTGTTTTCCGATGCTGAAACTTTGCATATATTATTCCTTATAAATCACTAAACTGCTCACATTGACATTAAATACACAGAAGCTGTTACTAAAATTTCGATTTGGGAATCTATTAGATATCTATTAGTTATTAGGCAGTTATTCTCAGTGTACTTACTGGAAATCATTTATTTAATAATTTGGTAAACTCCTATAGTTCAGTTTCATTTATGGGCGTGAACTAGGAATCGATACAAATACCCCCTTCTTAGTTCACTTCCCTAATTGACTTTGGGACGTGAACTAGGAAGGGGGTATTTTTAAATTCGTTTTTTTTACTTCAAATTTGTATATTTTGACGGAATTATGAAACTATATAACTATATATTTGTATTACAGTAGAATTCCAATGTATAGTGAACTCCTCCTATAATGAATTTTGAGTCCTGAGTAAGAGAGTTATCCAGAATTGCGAGCAAACTTCCTTTCGTCTGCCATAAAATAGCAATTAATTTTCCAAAAATAGTGCCTTACATGGCAGACTAAAAACAGTTTGTTTATTATAGGGGTAATTATCCCGTCCAGGACTTTACATTCACTATAGAGGAGTTCTACAGTACTAACACTTACTCATAACTGATTTTCTTAAGTTATCTCGTATATTTTTTGTATTTTTAACAGCCGGCACACCTTATGTTGCAATGTTCGAAAATGATGAAGGAAAATGGATATGGGACACAACAAACTTTGAACAACCCCTGGACAGAGAGTACTGGAGAACTAACCATCCCACTGGATGTAAGCCACTCTATTTCTAGGTCCTGGGACCACGTTTTGGAAAAAAACCGTGTTCAATTCCATTTATTTCTTTTTAGTTCTTGTTAATTAGCATCATCATTTATATTTATATATGTCTGTAAATGAAATTAATGCAATCGAAAACAAAGATAGAGAAGTATATTGAAATTACAGTACGTTGAAGATAAATGGTAAAGTATCTCACTTTTGGCACCATTATAGAAACAACTGAACGTATCAGACTGAAACTGATTTCTTTGTCTGTTTACAATAATATAAACTATTTAAATGATACCAATCGAGGTGTCTACATTTTACATAGCAATATTACGTCATTATATAACAAACATAAATCATAGCTAATTATGTCTTTTATTTCCTTCTTTTACTTATTATAGTTGATGTGTTTGTACAACATCACTCTAGTTAATCTTTTTTCAAATGATGAAATGTATCCTTGATAAATAAACAAATATGGAGTTTTGTATAACAAAAATATTTGGTTTTGTACCTATATTTTTTAAATTGTGATACGAATAAACAGAGCTTTCTTTGTTAATATATAAGCCTCACGATTTTTATAGAATTATACAAATCTTTTCAGATGCTTCAGATAAGTGTGGTTACATCAGAAAAGACAGTAACTACCGTTTGGGATCGTGGACCTGCAAATATGTAGACCATATCTTGTGTCTCATTCCTGGTAAGTATTTATAGAAAGTTAGATCTTCTGTCATGACTTTCAGAATATTATACATAGGAAAATCTCACAAGTTGATCATGAAACACTCTTATAAACCTAGTAAGGTTGGAAGTTGTACTAAGATTTATTGAAATAGTCCATTAAAGTATAGTGAGCACATTCCAAAATAGCATATCAATGAAATAGCCGGTGTGCGGCCAGAGTATCGAAGGACAAAGTATCGATGGACAGAGTATCGAAAGACAAAGTATCGAAAGACAAAGTATCGAAGGACAAAGTATCGAAAAATAAAGTATAGAAGGATATAGTAAAGAAAGACAAAATTTAGAAAATGAAAGAATAGAAAGACAAAAATAGAATGACATATAGCATAGAAAGGAAAATGTATGAAAAAGTTGAGGCCGTATCTCCCTAGCTTGGTTCTATAAGACAACATGAGCCCACCTATAATTAAGCCCGAAACAATTGGTCCCAGGACAATTGTGCCCCGAGACAATAATTTATGGGTCCAAGATAATTGAGCACATAAAAAAACAGTTACAACAGTCTTCACTTTTTTCTGCAATCTTGATTTTCAGTATATGGACGTTCAAATTTATTTTAAACGTTATCTTGCTCTCTAATCTTGCTCTAAATTGAAAATAGTAGGGTGACGATATTGAGTTGTGTTGTGCATTGCTCGATCTGTACCACCCTTCAATTACATTAGTGGTAAGAGGCAGATCTTCCACACACATGATTTGAAAAAAGGGTTTTGTCTATTTCTTTTGAATGGCCTCCATATCGACGAAATAAACCTTAATGACGCATTAAGTTAAAGTTAAATATCATGTATGCTATGCAGTGTTCTTTTATAGAAAGGCAAAATCTTAATTCTCCGGGTTGTAACCGAGTTCACTTATATTAGAGTCTATGGTATCAACTTAATTTGCTACTGTAATAACAAATTAAAGCTTCTCTATAGTGTCTGCTGTAACCATTTTATTAATGTGATCAATAGTGGCCCTGGGCCCAAATTTCCTGGGGCCCAATTGCCACGGGCCCAAATGTCTTCTGCTCAATTTTCGGCGAGTCCAATTGTCTGGACCTATGCAAGTGACTTGGGCTAAACTGTCGGTCAATGAACAAAATTCATATTTCAAGTTTTGTATAATTAATGTAATGTATGTAATTTTTAAAGAAAGATTTTTCCCTATGATCAATCTTTCATTCGATCAATTTTCTATTAGATCAATTCTCCATTATTATAAATTCAATCGAAGTTTCGATACTTTGTCTTTCGAAACTCTGTCTTTCGATAATTTGTCTTTTGATATTCTGTTTTTCGATACTTTGTCTTTCGAAACTCTGTCTTTCGATAATTTGTCTTTCGATATTCTGTCTTTCGATACTTTGTCTTTCGAAACTTTGTCTTTCGATATTTTGTACTTCGATATTCTGTCCTAGTACCGAAATAGCCCTATTTTATTTGTACGGGACAAAAATGAGTCTCATTAACAACTGTATAACAGTCGATTTACTCATTGAAATTAGTTTGAAAAAGGTGATGAGACGTTTCCAGTGGGTGTTTTCTGACAGTTGTCACATCAGTCCCGATCAGTACCTAATTGCTTGTCGCTTGTATGGTGTCAGTAGAGCCAAGTACCACACGCTATCTCAAAACACCCACTGGAACGACTTAAATAACACATAATTATTTATTTCTAAATTAATTTCCATAAACTTAACAAAAATGAATGTGGTTGTATACATATCAGGTATTCATATATCGAATTAAAATTTTCAAAAATTATGTAAATTGTCAGATGCACATAAGTTAGCACATTTTAGAACAGAGATCATTAGACTATGGTGGTCTGTTATGTTTTTTAATATTAAATTGGAATTAATTTATTAGCACCTGTATCACTAGAGCGAGAATGATACATACCGTAAAGCAAAAACAATAACTTTGTTTTAAAAAAGGCAATACACAACTAATGTTGTCATCAAATCACTACTTTTAAATGTGCACGTTTGTTTCATAATGCACAATGTGTTGCAATGACTTCGTCAAATAGATTTATTCAATTTTTTAACTCGCCAAAGAGTTCACGTGTGGAGACTCGATACTACGATTTCTGTAATATGATTTTGAAAATATTCAGTGAATTATAGAAAAATACAATTTTGGATTAGATAAGAACTTAATTCAAAAGTGAATAAGGAAGTCTTCTATTGAAGATAAAGATATTCAAATTTAGGTGAGTAGAAAGTTGTTGAAATTTTATAATTTAGTTATATTATTTCTGTTTCCAGCTTAAGAAGCAAAGGCAGGTTAAAGTAAGAGTATAGGTTAAACCTATACTGGCATGAGGTTGGAAGCCTTCGTCAATATTTCGCAGTATGATTATTTTCAACTCTATGAGATTATGTATTTTTAAAGTTCTACCTTTAAAGTTTAGAAACTAAAAAATATATTCTGCAGATTTCAATTTTAATATTAGTTTAAAAATTAATGAAGCTATTGATACTAAAGTAACATATCATATAAATATTGTGTTTGAAATTATATTAAGTTTTTATAGTCAACGCTATAATAGTAATGTACTTTATTGTATCTATAATAGTAATGTACTATATTCAATATCTACTTTAATATTTCTTTGGTTCAAAAAGACAATATTTTTTCAATTAAAAACAGAAGAGAAGTAAATTAATAATTGTTATCCCATTTCTTTATTTTAGTTCCATATATATACCATTGAATAATGCTAGAGGTACACTTATTATAACAAGCATACGACTTTATTTACAGGGTGTCCCAGCCAAGTGTGGACTAATTAAATTTAAGGTTATTCTATTATATGATAGTCAACTAAAGAAACTCTGAAGTCAAATGAAAGGGAAGAACATTTTATTAATAATTTACAATAATCATTCTAAATACACACAGAGAAATGATTAGTTGAATCTTATAAAATTTGATTTGTTTTGACTCATATGAATGGGTTATTTTTACACCTACCTACGTGGTGAGTTGCAGGTACTACTTAATAGAAGTAGTTAAATTGGTTAAAAAACAGTCGTTTTGACTCACTCATAAACTTAAAAAAAGTAGTGCCAACTCGAATAGTAAGTTAATTTATACACCAGATACATTGGATTAACAGTCTTTGTGAGTTACTACAATACACTCTGTCATAGTTGTTTCAACATAGGTTGAAGGGACTGTACTTTATTTTTGAAAATATTTTTATTAATGAAGCTACGGTTCTGAAACTTAGTAGCCTACTATAAAATTGAATTCTCTATCGTTTTTGTTCGTGGCATTTTTTCGATTAGACCCATAGAAAACGAATCATTCGAATTTCGAACGTATTTCGATTTTTTTTTCAAAAACATACTTATTCTACAATTTTGAAGCTACAGCATTGGTTTTCTTTGCATTCGATTCTCCAAGAGATCATCTACAAAACATCTGTCTTTGAATTTCGATTGTCAAATTGGTTTTCGAAGAAAAATAGGAAACATAAATAAATGGAATCTTTTTGTTTTGAAACTCAAAATTTTGAAAACAAATTCGAAAATCAAAATTCAATGGAAACGGTTTTGTAGAGAATTCTCTTGAAAATCGAATGCAAAAAAAAAACAAATTCCGTAGCTTCAAAATTGAAAAAGATGTATGTTTCTAAATACCAATATTTGTTCGTATGGAAAAGTGCTAGAAAAACTCATTCAAAGTTGCCTCCCACCTAGCGCGGGTCCCTTATGAGATATCGGGTGCCAGTGAGCAGAATTGCGAACCAATACCTGTGCTTTGTGATCTGAGCATGAGGTACTTTACCAGATATGGCGAGATAATTAATTATTACAAATTATTAGTGGCTGATAGAGAGTGTGTAAAACATCTATCGACTCCCCGCCCCCCCCCCCCCTCCTAGTGGATTATAGTGACTCTAGAACTCTGATGTTTCACAGAATCATCTGGAAGGGTAGGTAGTAGGTAGCTATTTACATAATAAAAAAATGATAAAACTATGTGATTTTCCAAAGTACGGTCCCCTTAAAAATCTCAAAAAAGTAACTTTTAACTCTCATAATAAGTTGATTCAAGTCATTAAATGAATTGAATTAACTAATGTTTAATGGCACACCACGTCATGGTTGTTTTAACACACGTGAAAACATGAAAGAAGTCCAACTGACTCACGTAATAAATTGATTCAAAGCATAAATTGTTGACCCATTAGATATGACTTTTCTCTCTCTGAGTATCCTCCTCTCTCTTGAATAATACGAAGAAGACGATCACATGTGGCTTCACAGTCTAATTCTGTTCATCATTCCGTTAATTTTTGCTTTAGAACAACCACACTCGTATAAGAAAAACGTAGGTCTTATGCTCCAAGATGGACCGTATCCCAAAGTTCATTGGATTCAAATTTGGTTAAGAATGAGGCCAAAACTCATTTGGCTAAAATAGTTAGAATTTTTTTTTTCACCAGTAGAGGAATATTTTGGCTGTGTGACAGGTTGTTCCATCCTGCTGAAGCGTAATTCTTCAATTTTGAGCGACCTACATCACCAAAGGAACAACTTTATCATTTCGCATCTTCAGATAAACATGCTGGTTAATTTTCATAACAACATCAATGAAAATCAAAGTGGTTTTGAGACCTATGGAGTTCACCCCTGCCCAAACCATTATTAAAAGGGATTTTTGATTCCTGAAAAATGTTCAACATTTACTAACAGTCACTGAATCTTTTGTTTCAATTCAAACCCGATCATTTAGGTTATTGTGAATTGCTTTTTGCTAGAGGTACACTTGGAGAAAACATGGAGAAAACATTCTCGTCTGTCCAGAGAACTGGTGGCTGCGTGTCGTCAATAAACTCACTCAGAACATATTCGATCTCTTATTTTTCTCTGTGGCTAAAGGGAGAATAATTATTTGTTGCTTGGTAAATTTGATGGGCTTGACAGTAATCACCAACAGTCTCTTAATTGTGGTTGATCGGCTAATATCTTTCAAACGAACACAAAAAAAAATACTCGAACGTATTTTGACAGCTTTAACCGAAGGATAAATGAACTCCTAGGTAATTTGATAAATTAAATTTGAATTACATTTTCTATTGGTATAATGTATTATTCAGTAAGTTTTTACTGAAACTATCAATTTTAATGCATATTAGCAAATTAATCTAAAAATCACTGGAGATTTCTACACTGGGAGTTTTCTCACTGGGAGTTTTCTCACTGGGAGTTTTCTCACTGGGAGTTTTCTCACTGGGAGTTTTCTCACTGGGAGTTTTCTCACTGGGAGTTTTCTCACTGGGTGTTTTCTCACTGGGAGTTTTCTCATTGGGAGGTTTCAACACTGGGAGTTTTCTCACTGGAAGTTTTCCTAGAACCAAAAAAATCAAAGGCTGACAGTCCCTTTCGGCAATGTATTTCGATAATATCATTATAAGTTTCCAACATCTGTTTTCTGTGAAATTATTATGTTACTTTGAAATTACTTTAAATCTGTAATAAAAACTGCTTATTCAGTAGTCCGGAAAAGTTTGTAAATTTATTATAAATTTTAGTCCACACTTGGTTGGGCTACCCTATATATCACAAAATAAAAATACCACTGATTTTTTTATTTTTTATTTAATCCTATCACAATTCATTTAAATAAAATATATTTAAACATTATATGAAATTTGAGTATAAATAAATAATTGTTAATCTTAAACAGAGTGAATACTGATTACAAAATCACAGTTGCTTAACCATTATGTAAAAATACTACTTTACAAATATATAAATGATTAAATAATATAATATATGTAGCTAAGAAGTACATTAGAACTCCTTTATAGAGAACTCCTGTATAGTGAACTTACCTCTATAAAGGACATATTTAGTTTAGTCTGCCACAAATCAAAGTTTTCTATGAATCTCTAAAAAAATATTCTTGAGCCTATCTATCGTTAGAGCATATTTTTTTTATGCTCATAAAATAAAGCATATTCATTTCGTAAACAAATATGTTCAGAAAATAAAACATATTCTTTTTCCTAAAAGAATATGTTCATAAAATAAAGCATATTCTTTTTCCTAAAAGAATATGCTTTTATCCACAGAATGGTGGTTGATAAATGAAAGTTATACGAAATTTTCAATTACAAATGTATGAATAATCAAATGTGCATTTCTGGAAGAAATTATTCTTGTATTAGTACGTTATTGGAGCATATAAAGTCACTTCTAGTTAATGGTGTGAAGAGTTGTCATTCACATCTCGCAAACCATATTGACACCAAGCCTAAAATTGAGAAAGTCAATTTGCTCTTTGACTTTACAGATTTGGAAGAGGTTGATGGAGATATGAAATGCAAACTTTGTAGCTTGAAAATAAGAATAGTATACAAACGACTATTATTAGTAGAACCTTGTATATTCTAAAATAATTTAAAATCTTACCTGTAATTCAACGTTGCTAATCGAGAAATTATGTAGATTATATCAGACAACAAAAATGGTACATTGCTCTCATAAATTAATCTGTGAGATCACAATGCATTATTCGTTAGTATTTCGCATACTCTATTCACATATATTAACATTCTAAATTTTTCTTGAATTATCTCCTCTATAGTTGTAGTTCATATTCGGGATTCCTTTTTCATAACAAAACTAGTGCACTTGGCTCTTGACAATAATTATATAGCTGATAGCTGTACTTTTTTTTTAGCTTCCTGATGAGAAGAGATCGCCAATCTTGCAACATATGAAAACCAAAAAACACAGTATATAAATAAAAAACTAAAATATAACAATATTCATTTCCTTGGTTGATATAAGTTAAATAAAAAAGAATATTAGGCATACTATTGGGCATAAAAAGCATATTTTAAAGCATAAAAAACATATTGAAGAGCATAAAAAGCATATTTCAGAGCATAAAAAGCGGTTGACAGACGTTTCGTCGACAGACGTTTCGCCGAGAGACGTTTCGTCGACAGACGTTTCGTCGACAAGACGTTTCGTCGACAAGACGTTTCGTCGACAAGACGTTTCGTCGACAAGACGTTTCGTCGACAGGACTTTTCGTCGACAAATTTTCGTAAATGGGATATTAAAAATTTTTAATGTTACAAAACATGTACTTTAACAGAATCAAACGATCAAATTACAAAATAGAATAATAGTAAGGAAAATATATTTATATCGTTTTTTTACTTTAATACTAAACCAAAACTACTCGATAATACAAAATTATTTTAAAGTAATTTGAAAAATTATATATGCAAGACAAAATATATCGTACCAAATAATGAAATCATTGAAAAATGAAGGACTAAATTAAAACACAAAGAGCATTCTTAAAATTAATTCTTCGTCTATAAGTAGCCTCGTGTCACAACTGCCTCTCAGTATCTTTCCGTGTTTTGGCTTGGGTAAAGGTGTCTTTTCGAGTACTTTGAGAATATTAATAATAATACATTAGTTCTACAATATTATGTAATAAACTCATATTTTTCTCGGATAGGATTTTTAATATTTGTTTCTTACATGATCAAAATATGAAAATGGGATGCCGTTTCATTTTCTATTTTAAGCCAACTACTTGTTTCTTAAGAATCACTTTTTGGTAAAAAAAAAACTAAAATATCGATAAACCTTCAACGGCGAGTTTAATTTTTATAAAATCGTGCAAATCACTCTAGGATTACCACTTTGCCGAACACTCGCAGTAGTCGAACAGTGGGCATTTACCTACTGATAATGGCTTGTCAATGACAAATCCGACGATATAAATCCCTCGGACAATTGGCACCTGGACAACTCCCAATCGGACAATGCAACCATCGGACAATTGCCATCCAGAAATCATAATAATACGTCGTAGTAATATAGACAATTTTTATACAGATTGTAGAAGGTTTGGTGACGCTCTCTCTCACTCTTCAGTCATGGTCCGCTTCATTATTGTTTTATTAATGCATTTCAAGTCAAACAGTTACACTAGCAGTGCCGGTGAAGTCTCGCTCCAGTCACGCTCCGATCACGATTTAATCAAGAGTTGTTTTGACTGGAGTGTGATCGGAGTGTGAGCTAACAGGCACTGCCAGTGTGAATTAGTGTGTGGTCCATTCGTGATCCAGTTTTAAAATTACAGTGTTTCTTCTTGAATATTGCTATATAATATACATTACTTCTTACCTTAGAGGCTTAGACATACAGCCAGTCTTTCTCTAGAAGTGATTAATTCTCTGTGTGGCGTTTATTACTTTAGTTCATCTTCGATTTTTGACAATATTTTCAAAAGGTCCAAAACTTATCCGTCGAAAATAGTGGAAAAATTTAGTTCCGTCATGTATCTATTAGATGAGGATACTACGAGTGGATATCCTTCACTCCCTGTCATTTAGGATAGGATGAACTCAGAAATCAGAATATCATATTTTATTTTTGCTCATCCTGTTCATCATCAGTTTGGCACAATGATAATCACTTCAAAATTAGATTATAAGAAATGAACGGAAGCGAGAGCGGATCGTAACCAGACTGAATTATGTGATCGAATGCACCAGGCAGACTGAAACCGGACCGTGACTGGAGATATGGTGTGAATCAGCCTTAAATTCTGGCCTATTAATCCCATTATTTATTATTTTAACCTAAAGTAGTAGTTTGTCACAGTGTGTCTGATTCTGTCATTTGGTGATCTAGGTATATTCCACCCATGTATATTTATAGAAGTACTATATGACATCATCTTACAGTTAATATTACTGTTGCGTTGGCGATAGTGAAGAAAATCAGTGTTTGGGAGAAAATCAAAATACCTCAACTGATGAGAAGCGTTCACACAATCATTCCTTATGCTGTTCTATCACATGTGTAGTGAAATATAAACAGCTTGTGATTGGCCGACAAAAGGTTTAATTTGCTACAATAAAAATAGAAGTTACCTATTATTATATAAAATATTAATAAATGATTAATATCACTAACTAACAAACCTAACCCGTAAAGCGGTGTGGAACTTACCGGGGTGTAATATACCGGAGTGGAATTTTCCGGGGTAAAATATACCGGGGTTTATTATACCGGAGTAGAATTTACCGGGGTGAAATATATCTGGGTGGAATATACCGGTCACCAGTCTTTGTGTATATTTTTCAGTTTTTCTGAATGTTTCTCAGTCTTTTTGGATATTTTTAAGTCTTTTTGGATATTTTTCTGTCTTTCTGGATATTTTTCAGTCTTTCTTGATATTTGTCAGTCACAGAGTAAAGCATCTATCTACCACTATCTTTAAACTATATGCTCTTCAACTTTGGAGATTATATTCATGATGAAAAATATAGCCGTTAACTTACTATCAATAATTATCGCTATAATTTTAATAAACATACATTATAAATATTTAATTTAATTGCTTAACCATTTAACGCCCAACGTCCTTCGGCGGATGACATTAGAAAGACATCAAATAATGTTTAAATTTATTCAATACTAGTGTTCTTTCCCGTTAAAAATAATGGGTTTTCAATATCCAAGTGATTGTGATTTTATTTTCTAATTTTGAGGGTTTTTTTTCAACTTTCTCGTTTATTTTATTTTTTCCTCTTGGAGTGTTTGAGTTTTTTTAAGATATTCACAATTCTTTAAGTATTTTTATAAAAATTGAGATTTTCTTAAAATTTGATTTAATTAAAAAAAATTTAACTTTTTTTTCTTAATTTTTTAAGTTTATAAATTCTTTGAGTTTGCAAAAAAAATTGAGTTTTCTAAATAATTTAAGTTTTCTAAAAAAATTAATCCTCTAAATAAAATAAGTTTTCTAATTTTTGTCTTTCTTGAGCGTGATTCCTCTCCAATTTCTAAAAGTGGCAAACAAAATATATTCACATCGGTCTTTATTGTATAGAGAGATAATCATATTCTGGCAATACGGGGGCGTGAAAATAAATGTAGGCTATGCCACAAAATGAATTCAGATTTTGAACCACTCAATATACTTTGAAAAAGACATTAGGCTTTATAAAAAAAAATGATTTATTTTAACATATTCTATTTTATATAGGTTATCTATTTAAAATTATTCTGTCGAAATTATTATTTAGCGTACAACATGTCTTGAGCGTTAAAGTGTTCAATTTGAAAACAATGTAAATCAAATATTAATAGAGCAATGGTTAGAGTTTGGTATACATATTAAAGTATTCAAATTCTTTGTGTTTGTATAGCATATGACATGCTATATCAATTTAGTGATCAATAGTAGTTAAACTGTTTCTAGGTTCTGAGCATTGGAATTAGACAATTCTAAATAGTAAATCTGGCAGTAAACACGAGAATATCATGCGTATGACAGTGACATGAAGAGCTAATACAGTATATGCGCAGTACATGCACAATGTACATCATAGTGATATAAGTCTGAATTAAGAGCTAATATATTTTATTACCTTTATTACGGTGTCCCACCCACAGCAAACATTTTTGCTTGTACATATTTTAAAACTCCCAAGTCGAAAAACTTTAATCGTTGATTATAGAAAGGTGTTGATCACCGATTGCAAAAAAATAACGATTATTGACGATATTATCTGTAATTATGAAGATTTACGATAAAATACCATCAGTATTTACAGTAATGTACAGTAATGGACGATGTGCCGATTTTAAATTTTCTAACGCGGTTAAGCAATTTGGTTTGCCGTGGGTGAGACTTTAATAAAATAATCATTTCACTTAGAATGAAGACAAAATGTTCAGAGGAATTCTGTGTAGTTTCTTTCTGCAATATTTAGTAGAGTCTTCTTCCATCACCTTCGATGTTTACAAAGGAGTTAATCTGGACACTCTTCAGAGAGGAAAAACATCAAATGCTGCTGGGAAACTGTAAGTCAAATGATTGAAATACGGGACAATTCGTTCACGAAGGGCTTTATTTTGCATTATATTTTATGATGTGTATATATTTTATATATTATATATTATTTATATATTTAATCTGCAATAGAAAAACACCCTTTGTTGTTGGTAAGTAAAGATTCATGGTCTTTATCCTTAATTCCTATTGCAATCTACTTATCCTGCTCCTGCTGTCCGGCAACTGTAAAATAATATAACTGAATAATTTTCTTTAATGGTATACACAATGGGTATACATGCAGTAATATTTGCGAGGGGTTTGTCTTGAAGTTATAATAAAAAAATAGAAAACGGGGATAATTTTTGG
The DNA here is from genome assembly GCA_947561585.1 of Caprella mutica. Classification (NCBI taxonomy): domain Eukaryota; kingdom Metazoa; phylum Arthropoda; class Malacostraca; order Amphipoda; family Caprellidae; genus Caprella; species Caprella mutica. The sequence goes on along the minus strand of CANNZV010001220.1, from coordinate 82,126 downwards.
GTGACAATTTCACGGTAATTACAAGAATGATTAATATTATCATTTAAGATTAGGTGTTATCGTCATAATTCAATATATAATGCAAAATCAATATTAAACGACAAAATTAACTAAAGAATATAGTTAAACTCATTTATCATACCTAATTTCAGGTCTGTAATCGATAGATAAAAAGTATTTGTTTTTGCTTAAATCACTATAATAATATCATATATTTGCATCTGGCTATTACTGTAATATAGATAAAATAATATGGAATATATCTCATATTCACTTCATTGGACGAAATGTCCGTGAACCAAATGTTCGAGGACGAAATGTCCTAGACCCATATTGGATGACTGAAGAAACATAAAATAATTATTATTCTATTTCATCTAATATATTTTTCTAATAATAATTATAAATAATCATATATAGCTTGCATCAATGTTCGACTATCTCTGCTATTTGAATATTTTTAAAGTTATTTTAAGTTAGGAAGCCCGATGATAATTATTTGACTGTAGCAATTTTCCCAGTGTCAATCTTCTGCGCTCGTTTAAATCTTATACAAAAAGATATTTGAAAACCATGTGGAATATCTGTTTTATATTGTCTTGAAACAATAAATTTCCTACTTATTAAATTCATCCATTATTAATTTTCTAAATATTGCATCATTTCTGATCTGAAGGCGAGTGTCGGTCCAAGTGTTTCGTTGACTCTTTCTGCACGGCAGTTTCGGTGGAGCGTCTCAGCATAGCTGCAGACTCTCTTTTCCAGTGTACCCTCTACTCTGGAGTCATCGGTGAGGAGGAATTGGGACAGTTAATGGCTACCGAGGTGATTTCTGAGGGCGTCGTTACCATGATCAAGAAAAAAAAAATGTAAGTAGGAAAAATTATTATTATATACTGGTTTGTTTATTTTGAGTTACTAAAATTAATCTAATAAAGTGGAACTGATTTCTCAAGATCAGTTTTTATTGATTTTTTTTCAGCGTCTCTATCCATTAGATGTTGTGGTGCATTGAACTAGATGTCGTTTTTTGAGACCTAATTTGTTGTATCCAAAAAAATGAAGTAGTATATCATTTCCACAATACTCATCATTTTTAACATCACCAAAGTGCCGGTTTCATAGAAATTATATTACCTAGGCTCACGCAGGCTTCAATTATTATTATTTTTATGTACTGATGCATGTGTGAGAGTAGCTATAGGTGACTTAATAATACCTTAATTTTCTCATTTCACGAAAATGGTAGGTATCGAAGTGTGGTTAATTATTTTGTTCTTGGGGATGAAATATTATTGTCTGTTTAATTTTCACAGCTCCCTGGCATTTCATTTCCTATTCGTGTCTTAATCATCATCAGTATCAGAAAGCTATCAAACATTGTTGGAATTGTAAACTTCATCAATATTTCTTTATTAAATGTAATCCAGTATTATAAGAAAACTATTTATGGCAGATCAATCTATCTTCAAAAGAGCTAGAATCACTTTCGGTTACAACTGAACAATTTATATCATTAACAATTTACATAATATTAGAAGTCACGATTTATCTTTACATTAATAATTTACATCATTAAGTTGCATGAGATCAATTTTCTGTCTACTCAATAAATATACCACTTGTGATCTAGCTATATTGTTTATAGAGGTTTGGCGGAAATTCTGCACTAAAAAAACATGATACTGATTTTGTACCGCAAAAGGGGTAATGAACACTGTTGCACTTGGTTTTCCCAAATTTTATAAAGCCTCATGATACTCGAACGTTAGATATCAGCTACTATTCGGTAATTCCATCAAAATACCAACTTGCTTTATCAGCATGAATGTTTTGATAAAAGTATATTTTTTCACAGAAAAATAAGATTTCTAATAGACGTTGTCAAAAACTTTAACTGATAAGAGATTATGACTGAATATTTGTAGTCTTGACGGTAAATATTTTGATGTGGACAAACTAAATGTCATTTAAAAAGGCCCTGCCAACCGGATAAAAATGGCCTTCAGTTCTAGTACATTAATGTGGGAGGTAGAGTCTTAGCATATATAATCCCATCTATCAATAAATAATCAAAATAAATTTTAAATTAAATTTAATAAATTTATAAGAAATGTACATTCTTTAAGTTGATGCATCAGTGGTAGCTAAGTACAATACTTTGAGAATTATGGTTTATGTTTACTAAACTGATTGAAAAGATTCATATTCAACTGGAAATCCATATTATCAGAGGTTATATAAACTCAGCGTTGAAGGCCACAATTCCCACCCTTCTCCTGATGAAATCTTTTTAATCGAAAGCTTGAAACCAAAAAAAAAACCTTCAACGCTTACGAAACTAAAGTAATGAAAGGGTGTCTAAATACTTAAAGCTGGATAATCATCATCAATTTCCATTCTTTTTGAAAGTTACCATTTACAATTTTGAGACCATTAATTTTAAGACGTTAAACTGCTGGAAGGCAGAGAGTCAACAGTTAGATAAAAATATAAAACGTCACAATGAATAGAATTTTGCTCAAATGTCTTGCATCAATTAAAAATCATTTCTTTCTAATAATCAGGAATAAATGAAATAAATTTTCTTTCATTACTAATAACAACAGTGCTCTCTCTCTCTCTGCAACAGTCCATTCATATACGAATTCATTATCAATAAAGTAAATTAAATAGTACGTAGATCAGTAACTTTCAGTTCTTAGTTTGGCAATATAGAATTCATGACTTAAGTAAGTTGCATGATTCACAAGTAGAGCCTTTAGCTCTAAACTTACTTAAGTTAGAAATGTTTTCCAATTTCGAATATCTACGGTATTATTCTCTATATGGACAGAAAAGTAATCATCTTCAAAATCAATCGAGGCCACGAGACAAATTTATTCCATTGAACCAACTACAGTTCTTCAATGTTCTAATTAATAACGTTCATAATGGATATGCAGATTTTAAATTTAAATAAATTTATAAATAAATGAAGTCCTCCACGACTTATATGTATGAGAAAACTTAACCGAAAATTATCATTCTCCTCCATGACCAATCTTCATACCTATAGACATTAATTTTTGAATTTCCAAAATAAGAAATAATTTTTGGAATAAAGGATTTATGTATCTATGTGTACCAAATTTCCGGTTGAACTAGTTTTTGTCCTAGTCTTCAACAGTCTTCAACTCTTCGTCTATTCCCGAGTCAAAGAAGAATGTATCGAGGAATATAGGTAATTAGGGTAAAGTAGGTATATTGCGACGGTGCTAGGACAATTGCCACCCGCGGACAATTGCCACCCGCGGACAATTGCCACCCGCGGACAATTGCCACCCGCGGACAATTGCCACCCGCGGACAATTGCCACCCGGACAATTGCCACCCGGACAATTGCCACCCGGACAATTGCCAACCAAATAATTAATATCAGGCCTCTTAACTTCAAAAATGGTGATAAAATATGTATATTATTGTTGTACGATTAATGAATAATTATATACATTATAAGATAAAAAAATATTATTATTTGATTTCTGAATGTGCTTTTTAAATCTTATATTTTTTAAGTCTTATGTTATCGAATACTTTATACCACTAGTTTAGAACGATTGTTTAATTCCCTTCGTCAATAACATTTTCAGGATTTACACTAATCGATTTTTTTAAAGGGATAGTAAAGTCAAAATAAAACAATCGCCAAATTGGTTTTAAATCGATTCAGAATATTTCATTATGTAATATTTGAATGCTCGTTTATTTTTGAAATGTTCATATAAAAAGTATATAATAAAATTAGCGACACCTAGCGGAAGCATTTGCACTTATTAGTGTGTAGGTGAGTATGTTTGTTGTTTTCATATTAATTTAGGTATGCAGTAATTAACTTTTGTTGCATCAAAATGGTGAGAAGATTATCTGAATTCGTAAATAAGAAGGCATAGTTTTAAAAATAAAGCCATCTCTTCACTTGAGCTAGAATCTGGGTAGAAACTTATATCAGTTTTTTGTCTACAAGATGGCATTTGTTAAGAAATTACTTATATATAAAATGATATATTTCAATTATTAGATTTTATTGAACATTGCAATTTTACACGAATACTATATTTTTTCTGAGCAATCGTTTGACATTGAAAATTTTCAAACAAAAAATGACTACTGCCCCATTAAACACCACGCATCTACAATTTTAAGCTAATTAATTTTTTCACAGATTATTAATTCTATAAAAAATATCAAATGTGGAATACATTTTTTTATCTTATAATGTATACAATTAATAATAATTAATCGTACAAAAATAATAAACATATTTTATCACCATTTTTAAAGTTAAGAGGCCTCATAATAAATAATTGGGTGGCAATTGGCCGGGGGTAGCAATAGTCCGGGGGTCAATTGGGTGGCAATTGTCCGCGGGTGGCAATTGTCCGCGGGTGGCAATTGTCCGGTCACGATTGCGACACATAGTAAACTGGCCTACTAGAAAAACTATGAACAGTCTTGAATCCTAGCAGGAGGTTATCGAAATTCCCCTGTTCATTCTCTGAATCAGAAAAACTTTACATCGCAAATTCATTTGGGAAGAGACTATAGGCATTAGCATATAACTAGTAAGTAAACTGGCTTCCAGCAAAATTTTTATTGAAGAACTAGACTTGGATATGCAATTGTAAAACATATCTGTAGTGGTATTAACAGTCTGTATTTGTTAAGAAATTAATATTGGCACTTGAGACTAAAGTTCAAGTTATACGATATGTCTCTCACAAATTCCCGGCTAAAATAGCTAACTAGTTGCCCTAGCTACAAATTCATAGAGACTGTCTTCAATCATAGTAGGGAATATCGAAATTCCCTCTCAAATTGTTCTGAAACAGAAAATTTTCATAATGTAATTTTATATGGAAGGAGACTCAATAGGCATATAGCCTGTAGCTAGTTACTAGTCACCATGAATTTGCGACGAAATTTTTAAAGTGAATTAAAAAATTATACACAATATAGCGTAGCGTATATTTGATATTTTCAGTGAAAGCACGGTCTCGAAATACCGGCTTCAAACTAACTAACTAGATTTACCCTAGTCACAAATTTTTAGGGTTTCTCTTCGATCCTTATCGAAATTCCCCAGTCTATATTATATATCTCTGAATCAGAAAAAATTTCACGATGTGAAATTATTGGAAAGAGACTATAGGCATATAAACTATAACTAGTTAGTAGTTAACTGGATTATTATTATCAATTGTATCCATAAATTCATGGTGCTTCTTGAATGGAATACATAGCACTAGTAGCAATATCAATCTTTAAGTAGCTACCAATTATAAGCTAGATAGGGTAAAGAAGGTAAATTGCGGTACACTAACTAACTGTGTCCTCTAACCACAGAAATAACATAGCTTCTAACAATAATGAAATATAGAATGCATTCCGCTACTTCAGATATCTGAACAAATTTCAATAAAAATTCGAATCAAAAAGTTTTAGAAAAGTTCTTGCAAAGACTGCAATTGGACCGCAATTTACCTGTGTGACCCTAGGCAATGATTACAAACAAGTATTAATTACCATTTACGCCACTTTGTACCCGTTGAAAAAAAATTATTTTGAGTGTTATTGCACATATGTAAAGTTACCATATAATATATGATAAGGAAGTTCAAGAAAGTTATAGTATTATACGATATAAAGCACGGTCACGAATTTCCGGCTTGAACTAGCTAACTAGTACCCTAGTCACGAATTCTTAGGGTTTTAGTCTTCAATCCTAGCAGGGGGTTATCGAAATTCCCCTGACTATAGTTTTTCTCTTAGTAGAGAAGAATTTCACTATGTGAAATTTGGAAAGAGACTCTATAGGCATATAACCTATAACTAGTAAGTAGTTAACTGGCTCACTAAAAAACTATCAGCAAGGCCTGTATTCAAGTACTACGCAAGATAGGTAATTTTTTTAAATTTATAATAACGAGCAAAAGTGGCTAAAATTGTATATCCTATAGAACTAAAAGAAAAGCTTTAATAAAAACACTTATCTGTATACGAGAACATCTAGGATTGAATGAAAACCGAATTTAATCGATCACTGTACACGCACAGCTAGACTTTAAGCTTAGGGGATTAGGAAAAAACACACACATGTTAACGCGCCGAATGCAAATGGTGAACTGAATGCTTAAGTTAATGGCCGATGCAGGTGGACATATCATAAGTTGGCACCTTTGGAACACTCCAGAATGAACAAGAATGGCGATAAGTAATTATTATTATTTAACTTCTATTCTAATTGATATCAAGGATACCAATTGAAATGAAAGTTAAATAACGATTATTATACATATAAAGATTTTTACGTGTTCGAAAACATGGAACCGTGTAATAACACGGAGCTAACCCTAAAATGGGACATGTTAAATTTCTGAATAACCTCATCTGGATTGTCATTTTGATGTTTTTTTTTTTAGTTACTGTGAAATAATCACAAAAAAATGTCTCCGTTTTCTATGTCTATAAACGGTTCTTATTTCGAAACATATCTCAAAATAAGTACAACTTTTATTAAAGCGGAGTGTACTTAAAGCGAGGCGTGCCTGTATTGGATACAAATTGAAAATGGGTTAAACCTAAAATATGAAAAACAAAATTCCAAACACCATTTGTGACGGTTCAAACTTGAACCGTCTTTACGGGGGATGAGTAAAATTCCAATTGTTCTTGAACAATGTACCCGTAACTGTAACAAACAAAAATCCAAATCAAAAACTCACATATTGTAAATTTAAACAATACAAACACAAAATTATAAATAGAGGGATATACTGACAGATATTTCACTTAATTAATTCCAAAAAGGGGTAAATACACTACTACTTACATTTGCATTACCAACAGTTAACAATTAATAATAGCGGTGAAACACTGTATAGTTCTGTCTCTCAAATGCATATTAAATATATAAGGGTGTGATTGCACATTTAGAGCTGAAACATAAACGAAATTATTAACAATTGGATTATTCTATATAATTTTACTACATGCAGAATTCAATAGTTATCACCACAACTAACCAACGGTTATCATAAATAATTATCACCGCGGTCTAACTAAATTAGGTTCCAAGCCAATGATTCAAATTATCTGCCTGTGAAAACTTTTAAACTAATATTAGCCCAGCAATTTCAGTGACGTAAAAGAAGACAATACAAGAGACTTAGGAGAAGAAGAGATAGAAGTAGGAGCCTTGTAAGAAAACTGATTCACGATACAAATGGTTATAGAAACAAGATCCTTGTACCGAGGATGCGAATGAGTGTTTTGAAAAAGAAACTATTTTAGGTAACATAATCAAGTGTCAACAATAACATAATTAAGAAATGTCACACAGGCTATACCATGAATCTATACAGTCACCTACCCTATAAAAAAACAAATTTAAACACAAACAACTGGTGACCGAATTCACAGGTACATAGACCAGAAGGAAAAAAGAAGGTAATGGCAAGTGATCCAACTTAGTACCAGTACATGACCCTTAACCTTATAAATAAAAAAGCACAGCCAACCACTATTCGTCGAATACTGTAAGTAATAATAGCTAATAACAATCACAAGTAGCAGAATTGTTACTATCGCTACCCGTCCAATAGAACAATAGTATTGGGATTTAATAGGAGAGGCGATGTTACACCAACGCACGAAAACAGTAATATAGTGCCTAGTAGATTCAAATTTTGATAGCTAGTCATGCAGTGTTGCCATATTAGGTTAAAACATGTAGTTTGAATAGTTCTCGCTATATCTAAATATTTAAAGAATTGTTTCCATTCGCAGAACACCATTCCTTATTAATCTATCGATTAATGGAGATCGTTATTATTAATTAATAAATTATGAAAATAACTGCTTATCAAACCACTTTAATATGAATGTATTTTGCCTTCCAAGTCAACTGCCCCAGCTCTTTCCACAAGATCAGTATGGGTTGTGTTCATTCTTCACTGAATCCAGTAAATAATGCTCTGGAAGGTGAATCGTATTGCCGTGGTCTGAATCTCGGTGCTACATACTTCACTGTGGGTTCTGCTGAACAGTTTGAAGAGGCCAGACTTGAGATATTGGAACTACCTGATGCAGCTATAGGTAATTAATTAATAATAATTTAGAAATGAATGAATGAAAAATCCTGTTATATTATATGAAATAAGTGATGTATCATTTTATAATATACTATAAAGTTGAATAATTCATGACTCTTAAAATGTTCTATGAATATGGTAATATTTGTATATATTGATGTGAAGTTTATAATAATCTATGAATAATTCTGCACGAATTACTCATTCTTTGGAAAAGTAACAGTTTAATTTTTCTTTATTTTTCAATAAATTGTTAATAGAAATATCCAAGAGCAGTTTTAATTGAGCAATATAATATACATGTATAGGTAGGTGTCCGGAGAACTGCCAGGCTTAAAACTGCCGAAGCAGAAAACTGCCAGGCAGAAAACTGACAGTCACTTACTGAATTTAATAACTTTAGTCAGTAATAACATTTTCATTTGATTTTGAACATCCGTTATTACTTAGTATACAAAACAAAAACATTGTTGTTCATTCGTTGTCTCAACAAGACGTCTACCTATGAACTTGAAGATTGAGGAGGTCGTACTACCGTACGCTCATGTGGTCTCAATAGCAATTGGCTCAAATATGTATGTATGCATCTCCAAGGGCGGAGTATTTCTGACGCTTACGGTTCTCCGCAGCCACGGCAGCTGATCCGACCTCAACCGCGGAATCATTGAGGTGTGTCTCGGCAAATGTGTCGACAAACGTGCAATCCCAAATCAGACTCTTTCCATTCATGTAAGGAAATACAGTAATGCCATCTGGGCGTTTACTATCACCTCTGTCAAGCCCAGAAGGCTCAAGCACTGACGGGAGTCCTGCTCTCTGCAAAGCCAGTTTTACAACATCATTCATTGCTGCATGTCTTGGGTGACGCCCGGAACTGTACCTACAAGACAGGCCATGCAGTCCTCTGACATCCATCCCACTACCACAGTGGAAAGAATGAGGTTCACAAACTCTGGCACAAATTCTGAGAGCAATGGATACCCTCAGGACCTCTGGATCAAGCTGTGTACCCAATGACGGTATGGGAATCGCGTTTACCCACACTCCAGTTTCTTTAAGAGATGTAGATAACAGTCGTGCCCTTGCCACCTGATCAGCTCTAGCCAACAGACTATCCATTAATGAATGAGCCCGTGGTGTATCCCATTCTTTTTGACTGGACTCATGCACTGGTACCGGGAGACCGGCCTGTAAACCCTGCCTCCATGTCCCAACTGCATCCGTAAGCTCTCCGGTATCGACTACATTAATATTAGAAAGAATAGTTTCAACCAAATCACTCACAGAATACATTGAAGACACTAAAGCAGGTAAGGCAATATCTCCAGCTCTCCTACAACACAGTCCACAAAGGCAAACCGGTAAAGTTGCCTGAACCCAATAATTAGCTGACATCTCTACATTGGTCACACTGGCAACGGCAGATCTAAGTGATTCATCAAAACAGCTAAGTTCGACTACGTGTTTGTAAGCTGAAGAAGCCCGCAGAACATATTGTAGTTTCGGAATGGAGAAAACATTTCTCAGCAAAAGCAAGGCTTGTTGGTTATCCACCACCTTCAATCGAGAGACCATGAGATCCAGATCTTTTTTCCTCCTTAAAATATCCGTGGGGATACCCAAGTCACTTAAAGGCGCACCCAACAAGAAGCAATTGTTCTTATGAACCACTCTGATATTTGAAAGCACTGCCCAGAACAACAATTATGTTTCACCAGAGGCAGTATCATCGAGAATGGTCAGCTCACATTTCGCGCTATTAACTTTAAGTCCGATGGCACTCAATCCATCTATCAAGGTTCTCACGTCCTCCAAAACTCATTCCGGTGTATCTCCTGGGGCTGCATCGTCCAGATACCATACATTGAACTCTGACTCAACCCTGCGAGCCACCTCGTCAATTCCATTATATTTGTATCTAGAATTCAAATTCTATAGTGCAAGTTTTTATTATGACCTGAATCTTTCATTTATTGAAACATTATCAATTTAACAAGGGCTCACTTTATTCAGTTGCATAAAATAGAAGTGGTATATATATAGCTGTGAATATCTAATTATTCATGTATATATTCTTTCAATAAAAGTCATTTTTGTCTTGAATTTATGTATTTTTGTTGGATTTATGAAATTATTGTATTATATTTTTCATATCATAAAGTTTACACAACTGATTAATTTCATATTATATCGTATAATTTTCAAGATTTTCTGCATTTTTAACAGGCGCATCACCATTCGTGGCACTTTTCAAGGATGGAAATGGGAATTGGATTTGGAACACAACAAACTTTGAACAACCTATTGGCGAAAAGTACTGGAGACCTCAACATCCCACTAATTGTAAGACAGTTAAGACTCTGAGACCACGTCATGATAAACCTAGTTCATTTCTATTTATTTATTACAAATTCTTGCTAGCATCAATATTCATTGTTCTATTTTTTGTTTAAAAAGATAATATATTTCCATTAAAACAAGAAGAATAAAATCTTTACACCAGAGGAAATTTCTCCAGGAACTTACGACTGATATCGTAAGGAGGGGTTGAGAGCACCTGAAATGGATGAACTCGTCAGCCCTAAAACCTCTCCTTCGCAGTTTAAAGATGCTAAAGATAATCCCTCACTGGATCGCATCAAGAGCCATTCGTGGGTGAAGTATTTCTCACTTTTACGGTTCTCCGCAGCCCCGGCAACTAATCCGACCTCAACCAAGGAATCATTGAGGTGTGTCTCGGCGAATGTGTCAACACATGGGTATTTGGTAATCCCAATTCAGACTCTTTCCATTCGTGTAAGGAAAAACAGTAATACCATGTGGGTGCTTACCATCTCCCCTCCCATGTGAAAATAGGAGCAGGTTCGAGGTAGCGGTTAAGCCAATCGGGGTAGTCACCAGGGAGCAACGAAAGCGTAGCGTGGGAGCCAAACTGACCACTTTGGGGGCTAATTCTACTCAGGCGAAACTGCACAGAATTACTCTGGGCACCTGCTCCAATTTGCGCTGCCTAACTGCGAATTAGCGGCCTCTAGCCACGACTGTAATATTATATTACTATTATAGAGTTTTGGCTAAGGGTGGTGTATCCGCAGTTAGGGAGTGCGCTAAGCAAATAGCAGCAGGTGCCCAGAGTAGTTCTGCGCAGTTCCACCGGAGTAGAATTAGCCCCTAAAGCGGTTAGTTTGGCTCCCACGCTGCGCTCTCGCTGCTCACTGGCTGCCGTCGTGACTACCCCAATCGGCTTAACCGCTGCCTCGAATCTGGTCAAGCACAGAAAGGAGTCATACTCTCTGCTGCAAAGCCCGTTATACAACATCATTCATTGCCTCATGTCTTGGGTGACACCCAGAACTATGTGTACAAAACAGGTCGTGCAGACATGTGACATCCATCCCACTACCGCAGCGGCAAGAGTGAGGTTTACATACTCTGGCACCCACTCTGATAGCAATGGCTACCCTCAGGACCTCTGGACGGTATGAAAGAATCTCACAAACCACATTCTAGTTTCCTTAAGAGATGAAGATAGCAGTCGTTCTCTTGCCACCTGATCAGCTTTAGTCAACATACTCTCCATTATTGAATGAGCCCAGTGTGTACCAACTGCATTCGTAAACTCTCCGGTATCAACTACATTAATGTTATAAAAAATAGTTTCAACCAAATCATTGAAGTCGCTGAAACCGGTAGTTAATTGATGCTCCGAGCAGTGCTTCCCAATTTCAGAGTGCTTAATGAGGAAAGTTGCTCCTTGTTGGGAGCACCTTCAAGTTGGTGACCGGTTTTTTCCACCCCAACATGCTCCACCAAGGTATATTCCACCCCTCCCGGTATAGTCCACTCTAGGTATATCCTATTCCGATAAATTCCACCTCATTTACAGGATAGGTTTGGTTAGTCATTAATATTAATCATTTATTAATATTTTGTACAATACTAATAACTTGAAATTTATTAATATCAAATCTAACCTTTTGTAGGCCAATCACAAGTTGTTTATTTTTTCCTATACATGTGATAGAACAGAAAAAAAAGTTTGTGTGAACGCGCTTTATCAGTTTAATCTATCTTGGAGTTGTCTTTTTTGAATGAAAGAAAGGGGATTGACATCCCTTGGACCCCAAACTGTGGTAATTTTGATTATGTTTTCTTTTCTTTTTCCATGTTTGTCATTCTTTAACCAAGAATTGCAGGTTTAGAGTGACGCGCTAGGTTCATGCTCTTCAACCATGAGGTCTTAGATTTTTTGTTAGGTAGGCTCGTAGGCTTCATTTGACATTGATTAGTTGTAGCTGACCTAGATCTTAGAGCCAATTTCCTTTCTGATTATTCCTCTCAGTCACTTGAATTGAATTTATTTTTATTGTCTGCTATATGCAATATGGGGTTTGTTTCCGAAACAGACGTTAAACTTCTAATTATAATAATGATATGATCTTAGAAGAGATCTTAGATTTTCGTTTTGGTTAGGTTCTTTGGCTTCACTTACCATCACCTTCTCATCCGTGAGTCCTGCAACCAATGCTTGTGACATTTGTAGTCACATTCCTAGGTAAGTGACTATGCATCCATTGAGTAGCTATTCTGCATACATGACAATTATTGTCAACTACAGTTGGTAGGTGATTTTGATCTGTGAGCCAATTTCCTTTCTGACTGTTTCTTCCAGTCCTTTGTATTACATTACTTTTTGACGACAGTGACATGGCCCTTTGCTCCGAAGTTGACGTGAGGGTCAACCAATCAATCTTGGTGAAAATTATCCTATTCATTTTTATTGCTGAAAAAGAGTCTTTATGTAGTGGGCTTTCAAATTGGGGTGGGTGAGGGTCTTTGGGTGGTTAATGAATATTAGGAAGTGTATTGTGCATTTATATCACATATAAATTACTGAACAACGTGAAAAAAGTTTTCAAACTTCATCCATAGCGATAAAATTGATATTTCACTTTAATATTTTATATTTTTGGCTCTCCTATGAACTGTATATTTCCTAAAAATAAAAAAAGGGAGAAGTCCATAAGTTTACAGGCTACAAGAAAACAAAGACAGTTTTAGAATCCTTGGAACATTTCTAACAAATCTATGGAGGGCTTTTTCAAGTTTCTCTCTCGTTTAAATTTTATCACAGTTCTAAATCGTAAATTTAAGTGTTTTTTTTTAAATGTAAGTTAGTTATAAAAAAATCCTCATAAAAATGACAAGACAGAAAATTAAAAAGGCCTCAATACTTTTGTTTGAAATGCTCCAAGGATTCTAAACCTGTCTTTGCTTTTAATCTAGCATATACACTCGTACACTTCTTGTCATTTGAAATTTGTAAAACAAAACTTGAAAAATTGGAAAACTACATTTTTTCCGAAAACCAAAGCCAAAGTCGAAAAAGTTACATGAATAAAATGTATTCTTTTCTGCAAAGTTACATATACCGTATGAATTTCAGAACGATCGGTTCGAAAATAAAAAAAATATTTTCAAAAGTGAGTTGACCCCCTTTCCTCCTCCTAAAATAAATTGATTGTTCACGGGGATGGAATATACTTAGGGTGGAATATACCGGGGTGGATTTTACCAGGGTGAAATATATCTAGAGCCCTTTGAGTGATTTTGGTATTTTTTCGGATATTTTTAGGAGGGAAGAAGATCTGCAACTAATGGTCTCTCGGTTGCGGGTTGTCGATTAACGACCAAGCCATCTTTTTGTTAAGAAAAATTGACAGTGTGACCAATGTAGAGATATCTGCTGATTATTGGATTCAAGCAACACTACCGGTTGGCCTTGGTGGACTGGTCTGTAGTAGAGATGGAGACATTGTCTTACATTTCTTTATTTTCTATAAAATGGTTATATCAATCTAAAACAAATATATAATAATTTGAGACGTTTTGGCATTTCACAGTTACTTTATTAGTGTCTTTGCACTTTAAAAAGTCTATAGATATTGGAGACACTAAAGTGCATCGCAATGACACACTTAAAGTTCTTGAAACAAATAATATCAACAAATAATATTACCAAAACTGATGCAGAAGAATTGTAAAGATTCTCACTTTTGACACCGTCAGGGAAACTCGGACTGTCTAGTGTCTACAATATAAACTAATCAAACTACAATATACATAAAAATTGTATAACAGACTTAGATCATAGCTAAATATATCTTTTATTTTCTTCGTACACTAATGATAGCATTTGAGTTATTTTTAAGCTTTTCTCACTCTAGAATTTAGATAAACCTTTTTCAACCTTTGAAATTTTGCCTTGATAAATTAATAATGATGGTGTTTTACATTCTAAATATTGGGTTTTGTACCTAAAGTCTGTATATTGTGATACGAATCACAGAATTTTCTTTGTCGATATGTAGGCCTTACGATTTTTGTGGCATTGTGAATTCTTTTCAGACGCTTCACAAACGTGTGGTTACATCAGATATGAAAATGAATACCGTTTGGCTTCATGGGAGTGCAATTTTCGAGACGATGTCTTGTGTCTCATTCCTGGTAAGTTTTTATCAACTGTAGATCATCTGTCCTGAATTTCATTTTAGAATATACCACAATGTCATAAGCCTATCATGAAACACTCTCATATAGCAAGAAACGTTAGAGATATTGCTAAACTTAATTGAATTTGGCGTTTTTAATATCAAATAGGAATTATTATAAATACTATAAACAAGAATGATAACTACAGTTAGATCTCAAAGACAATGAAATTGTTTTAAAGATTTTCACGTTTTCTTTTACTCAACTGTATTGAAAATAAGAGAAAATCAAACTACTTTTGTCATAATATCACTACACTTTTTCGATAAGGCACAATGCTTTTTATTTAACAACGATTTAACACCTAATGTTCCAGCATGGCCAAACACATTTTAATTTAAGAGCTTAGTATAAAAGAGAATAATGAAAGAGAATTGACTATTTTTAAGATAGTAATTATTAGACTAAAGAGATGAAATTATTCCACTTTGGGTGAATAGAATGTTATTGAAATATTTTTCTAAATTTAACTATCTTATTTCCAGCGTAATAAGCAAATACACGTTGAAGCGAGAGAAGACTTTACACCTAATGGCTTGAAATTGGGAGTCTCCGTCGACATTTGGCAAAACGATTTTTTTCAAAAAAATTCCAGAAAATTCATTATGAAGATATTAATTACTCTTTTTGATATAGTAACATATCAAGTATAAAAAAACTTATTTCCAGTTTTTTATTGTTAAATAATAATAATATTTCCAATATCTAATTTAATCGTATTATTATTTAGAAAGGCAATATTTTTTCTATTAGAAACAAGAAGGTTATAATAATGACTTCTCTCCCATTTCTTCAGTTTAGCTCCATTTCTTTACTATTTCATGTTAAAAATGTTGGAGGGAAACTTATTATATCAAGTATAGAACTATATTTATATCACAATATGTATGCTGTAAGATGAACATTGTACATATAGATGTAATACCTAGATATTTGATATTTCTCAAACCAGACTCAATTCACTCATTTACGTAGAATGGTGTCCAGAAAACTGCCAGTCGGAAAACTGCCGAAGCGGAAAACTGCCAGGCGGAAAACTGACAGTCACTTACTGAATTTAATGACTTTAGAGCCAGAGGTTCTTGAACAGGGTTGCGCGGCATCTCTTTTGGGGCATGGATTGTTTAAAGGGGTGCATGAGATAGCTGTAGTTTATAAGTTCGGTTCTTGCTATTAATATCATGCAGAATAGACATGAAGTATATTTTTCTCAAAATGTTGCGATATGAGGTAGTTATATGTAAAAGTATACAAATTTTCTGATACAAACACCTAATTTCTGATATAAACATAATTGTTTCATTGTGGCTTTCGATAAAAAAATTTATATCTTTGAGTGTGGGATTTCTAGTTTTGTGTGGCTGTAACTTTTATTCCTTCTGTACTATAATCTAACACAATATACTGCATCATTATCACAAATTATATGGTTTTCTTTAATTTCTAATGGATTTTAATTTTCCTTACCTAAAAAAATATTTTTACATTATGTAGATAAAACTATAATTTTCCTTACTTTTTCAATGTGCATATTTCATTCTCAAATCATAGTAACCAAATATATTCTAATTGTAGCTTTTCAATCTATTTCAATGCAAAATAATGCTAGGGGGTGCATGAGAAAAGCAAGGAGTGCGCGAGAAAAAAACTTTAAGAACCACTGCTTTAGACAGTAATAACATTTTGATTTATAAAAAAACGACGTTCGCTCTTAGTTTAACGGAGTTATTGGAACATTCTTTTTTACTTAGTATACAAAACAAAAACAAAGTTTTTCTTCATTAGAGAAATTCATAAAATATATTAGTATATAAATATTACAGTAAAAATCAAATACATGATATAAATTAAAAAATAAAACCTTTCATAGAAAATACTAAAAGAAGAAGAAACAAAGAAATGATTGTACATATTAGGAACAGATTACAATTTCTTTGTTTACACAACTCGTCTCTAAATAATCATTTCATAACGGGTTTAGTGTCTAATTATTTCATTTTTGTTTATAATTTGATAATTGGAAAAGCCTTCAAGTCTAATATTCGCTTGTACTCATTATAAAACTAATTCGATTGATTTTTGTGAAATATTTAGAATTTGCAACACAACATTTATGTCTATGATTATCAAACTAATACTACCAACCTAATTCTCTGACAATTTCTCTCGCTCGAATTGAATTGAGTACAAATTAATAATACTTTTACATATAAATGAAAATTGTGAAAATGAACGCGTTGATGCTATGAGAATAAAATTGTAAATTTAATATATATTGAACATACATATAAGCGATTTAACATTCACTTAATTTATATTATACAAGATATAAATTATAAATGTTATAAACATATAAAATCCTTTATAGATACATATATATACATGTTTTTAAAGTGTACGTGAT
This sequence comes from Caprella mutica, assembly GCA_947561585.1. Classification (NCBI taxonomy): domain Eukaryota; kingdom Metazoa; phylum Arthropoda; class Malacostraca; order Amphipoda; family Caprellidae; genus Caprella; species Caprella mutica. The sequence continues at coordinate 65,038 of CANNZV010001220.1, read as the reverse complement.
TTAACAAATAAGTTAAAAATGGTAATTATAATTTTTTGTGTGTACTTAATTTGGTTTGCTGTGTGTTTAATAAAGTAGCTTGTTTGAAATACTATTTTCCATTGAATAATAAGTAATCCAATAATCTATATACTTTAGTTATAACTGTAAAAATGAATGTCTCCTTAATCACTTGAAGAATGGCTAACGATGTTTTCTATGAATTAAAATGTTCTTAGAATGTGTTTATCAAAAGTAAAAAATAAATAAATTGCCAATAAGTGACTGGCACTTTTCCGCTTGGCAGTTTTCCGCTTCGGCAGTTTTCCGCCTGGCAGTTTTCCGTGTACCCCGTAGAATGTGTACTGATACTAGGACGAAATACTTTTATTCAATGTGTATCAATATTAGGAACTGCAGGCTTCAGTTTATTTAATGATTATATTTGATTATTTTTTTATAAAAAAGGAAATTCAATTTTAAATTGTACATAATATGTGTTCATATTACGAACTGCAAACATTTATTGCTGAACAAATTGAATTTTTACATAATTATAGATTTCATACAAAATAAAAGGGGTGGAAGAATGCTTCTCTTCATACTTTTGAACATAAATGTTATCATTGGTTATAGTTATAATTTTATTATATCAAATAATATTACCAATTCAATCAAATGTCCATTCGGCCAAATCTCTGTTCAACCAAACGTCCGTCCAGAGTCCAGACAAATGTCATTCGGCAAAATGTCATCAACTTTGTCAAATATATCTAGTAATTATAAGAAAAATAAATAAAAAATAAATAATTTTATTCTTAAATAGAGTGAACACTGTATAAAAAATGATTATTGTTTAACTTTAACCTAAATGGAAAATACAACCTAAAAAATATTAGTAACAAATAATTTTGGTAAGTTATATTAATATTTGGAAGTGTTATTACGAAATTATATAGTGAGAAGTAAATCTTAAACTAGCCTCAGTCTTGCTTGTATCATTAACCTTCGAATAGTCTATATAATTTTCATTTGCTAATTAACTGAAATTTGTAATGTTTAATTATTAAGGGGGACATTTAGGTTGGAAGCAATCTTTAAGTATATTTTTCATTTAAGGTTTGATTTATAAGAATCTTCGCAGTTATACGTAGGAAGTAATTCGAAGACTTTTTTATACATTTTAAGAAATTATTGATACTTTTTTATATCTTAAGGGAATTTTCAATTTTATTAAAATATAAAAGTTGTGGTGCGTTTTCGATCAGTTTTCTTTTAAGGGGACCGTCTCCCTCAAATACGTTATCCGTCTCTCGGATAACGTGTTAAGATATTAGACCTAAACCAATCTAGAAGTGCTCCAAAACACAGATGGACAATATTGTAAATTATATCTGCCATGTCTGTCAAAAGACCTGTCAGCATATTATTGAGAATTTGACGGATTTTTTAGATCTCACACCAAATACTAATTTGTTGACTAGATGCTTCAAAAAGAGGACACCGTACACCCAAACGAGAGTCTCCACGCTAAGTTATGGAACCAGAATTATTTCAGTTAGTCCATTTTTTCTTAAACAAATCAGTAAATTGGCTCTCTTGAAAAGAAGCATCAACTCCTACAGTTTTTGAGCTCACAAAGTTACACGCAATTTTTTTTTCCAAATCTCTCAAGGTGTGAGAATTTATAATAAGATATATGAATAAAAATCAGTGTTTTAGAAAAAAAGGGGAGAATATTCTTCTACAGTTTATCTTAGACGAATTTGAACAAAAATATAGCTCAATTACTTTGTAGACAACTAAATTCTGAACGAGATAAAACCAAACCCTTGTATCTAGCTCGAAAACTGTATGAGTTGATTCCTTTTGAAAGTACCCTCCTAATTAGGGTCTTTGGAAGGTGGGGGCACTGTAATATTTGAGGGTAAAGATGAAAATAAACTCCTATATAAAAAATACTCTATTTAAATAGTTATACCGGGTGGGCCAAAAGTCACTTTACCATTTTGAATCTTTATTACGCACAAACTATAAATGGTAAACCTAACTAGTAAGCGGCAAATGAAAGAAGAATATTTAAAGTTTTTAATTTAAAATTTCTTTCAAATGTCTTCCATCATTATTTAAGCACATATGAACAATAGCTTTCCTGTGTGTTTTGCATCACTCTTCTCAGCATATCTGATGAAAAGATGAAAATTTCTTAGAAATATTCCATTTTACTTCATCAAGCGTGTCTGTATTATTTACGAATACCTTTTCAATTAAATATTCCAAAAGAAAAAAATATTGAGTAGTTATATCCATTTATCCAGGACTCCAGGTGGCCAAGACTAAGAGATGTTGCCAAATCGTAATTTAGTCAGCCTGGATATGCTGCTCTTGAAGGTGTCCTGCTATCACCTGAATTTTGTAAGGATATAATTTTAGATCCTGCTTTAATATGCGCCGTAATGACGTGCAAGATAATCGCAATTGAGTACTACTCTTTTTGGTGAATGTTGAGTAGTCTTCTGTAACACTAAGATTCTCACGCTGAATAACTTCTTCTTTGGCACTTTGCGAGATGACTTATGTCTTCCAATTCAATCTTTGTCAGCACATGTTCCTGTTAGTCTGAAATTTTCTATGAGAGCAAGACTACAGATCTAAGATTAACTCTAGTTAATTTTTTTCATAAAACATCTAATTCCAAGAACAGATCCATTTTAGTTGATAATAATAGTCAATCCATATTGAATTTAGCCATTTTTAGAGGTTTACGATTTCACACATTAAAAGTAGATTTGAAATAGCTGAAATCTGAAAGCCATATATTGATTTTGTTTCATATTTACTAAAACTTTAAGAATTCTTCTTTCATTTGCCGTTTACTAAATATTTGTATCTTTCTTAGTTTGCGAGTAATCAAATTTCAAAATGTGTAACAACCAAGCTTCACCAAGCTTCAGCTTTAAAGTAGATAGTAGAACTTCAAGTAGATAATAGTAGATATTACTTTCACTACCAGTAATAATTAATTCGGAATTATTATTTCAGTATCTGAGGGAAGAATAATTAATAAAATATTCAAATAAAATATTGTATTATATTCTATTAGAAAATATTATAGTATGTTAACAAAATATTTTTATGATAGCGAGTGTCTAATTACCTCTAATTACCTGCTAGAGTTCTGGCGAGAAAAACAAGACAATTAGTGGTAATTAGTTGCTAACACAATAGAACCTCTAATTACCTGCAAGAATTCATCTAATTACCTGCAAGAATTTTCGCTAGAACAACAAAGCAATTAGTGGTATCCGTACTAACACAATGAAACGCCAAAAGTTAACTCAAAACCTTGACGTACCCTAACCTTGTACCTAGAAGTTTGGAAAGTAGTTAAGGTATATAAGGAGCTATCACCTAACTAGACAGGAGTGTGAAATCGGATTCCTAGATGTGACCAAGTTCTCTCGTGAGAAATTCCCTCGTCTCAACTCTTACTTAGACTCAAAAATTTTTTGTACTAAATTTTATCGACAGTATTGAATAGTGAATGTTTCGTTTCTTACAAGTGTTTTATTATCCCCATTTATCTACTCTCTTATCTCAATTATTAAATTGTTCAACCATAAGGCTTCTTCAGGCCCTAAGACTAAAGAAAGTTGTAGTATACTTCTGCAAGTTACCTTAGGCAAAGAACCTATAGAACTAGAAAATAAAGAGTTCTATCACTGGCGCCCAAACAGGGGCCTGATGATAGTTATCGGTTAACATAGATTGAGAGAGAAGATATCTGGGAGAAAATAACAATAAGAGTCAAGAGTTAAGAGGTGAAATAAAACTCCGTATTAAAATAGTGTCGTAAGCAAGATCTACAGGGAGATCTGTTACAACATCACCCGACAGAAGAGGTGATACCGGTAAGAATTTAGAAACCTACCGGACAAATAACATAGTGAACCGTACCTTAGCCTTATACGGAACGGATCTGCAAGTAAATCCGTGAGGATTGGGTCCTAATACGTATTATAAGTCCATCAAGAGAGATCGTGAGATCTGGACCAGCTTTATTGAAAGGCTGGGCTAAGAAATACGAGTTCAGCTAAAAGAGAGAACACACTAGGAAGAACATAAGGTCAGTTACTCAAAGGTTAAAATACCTGCTCGTCAAATTCTAAGTACGTAAGAGCTGGGAGCCAGTACAGTGACGTTCAAGAGAGCTGACTAGATTAACAGGTGGTGTACGTAAGAGCCAGGGGCCAGTATACTGACGATCAAAAGAGCTGACTAAATCAACGGATTGTGTGCGTAAGAGCTTGGAGCCAGTACTGTTCAGTTCAAGAGAATCAACCAGATCAGCAGAGAATTGTACATAAGAGCTTGGAGCCAGTACAGTTCAGTTCAAGAGAAGCAAACAGATCAGCAGATAATTGTACATAAGAGCTTGGAGCCAGTACAGTTAAATTCAAGAGAATCAACCAGATCAGCAGAGAATTGTACATAAGAGCTTGGAGCCAGTACAGTTCAGTTCAAGAGAAGCAAACAGATCAGCAGATAATTGTACATAAGAGCTTGGAGCCAGTACAGTTAAATTCAAGAGAATGAACCAGATCAGCAGAGAATTGTACATAAGAGCTTGGAGCCAGTACAGTTCAGTTCAAGAGAAGCAAACGGATCAGCAGATAATTGTACATAAGAGCTTGGAGCCAGTACAGTTAAATTCAAGAGAACCAACCAGTCCAGCAGAGAAGAGCACGTGAGAGCTTGGAGCCAGTGTAATAACCTCACAGGAGACAACACAATAACAAGGCGAGCTGAACTACGGGGAACAGTGGCTGCAACCTGCAATAACAACCAGAGTACCGTTAGAGGTCACCATCAGGATATTTGGGAGAGAAGCAGCGGAGTCAGTCGTCGAATAGACTTGTTGAAGTAAGGTATCAAACTGAACAAGGCAACAAGTGAGTATCCGTCACCTTAGACAAATATTTACCAAGGAAGCAGAGCACAGGAATAATTGTGTTTATTGTAGTTACATTATAAGAGTATATTGTTATATTATTGTACATGGTAGAATATTGTGTCAAATAGTAGTAAATGCAAGTGTCGGTGTCAGGCAATTAATGCGTCAGTAATCAAAGATTCAAAATCGAAATAAAGAGCGCACACTAAGAACTCGTGACATAATTGAAATCTAATTTAATAAAAGTGTACTGGATCGAGTGTTTTAGAAATAAAATACGGCAATATGCAACAGCTGCGTCAAGTTACTATCTTAGATGGACTACCTAGGTTCTCAGGACTTCCATGTAGTGGTGAAGCCCCCGGATCTGGGCAGACCATAGATATTCGTAACTTCCTACGCGCTGTTGATGGGCACATTGCCCTACACAACATCTAAGAGGATGGTCAGAAAGTGCGAATCTTAAATTCGCTAATTGACCCGAATGTTGGCGACGCGAGAAAGTATATCGCTTCTTATGCGGGAAAACCGATCTCTTATAGACAATTATGTAGTGATTTGTTGAAAATATACCCGTGTTTTGCAACCTCCGATCTAAAGGTTGCCGCAGCTGCGTTGCTAAAGAACGGGCTTGAAAATCCCGTTACAGATATCGCGCAGTTACAAGCCCAGAGTCGCTCGGTAGTAGACGCATATCTTTGTAATAATAAAATGCGCGCCCTCCGTATAGGAGCCCATAGTGTAGTAGCAGAGCCGCGAATATTAGCTAGGGAGAGAAGAGCCAGACCCGAGGGGCCACCGCCTCAGGATGATGAAGGAGGAAGCGATGAGGAGGATCCAGATGTGGACATCAGACTGACCAGGGCGACAACACCGGAGGCGTCAACGTCAGCAAGATCACCACCACAACCTCCAGAACCGCAAGATGAGTCGGAACCCGAAGGACCAGAGGAACCACCAGCTGGAGAAGAGGAACCAACCGCGATAGAAGGGAGAGCACCTCAAATTGGGCTGGGAGAGATCCTTCAGAACCTTCTCATGCACCTAGTCATGTCTGTGCACCTTCCAGAACCTGTATACAAAAAAGTAGCGAAGATTACTCCAGATACCACTTCCACCACTCTAATGGCGGAAGCGATAAATTGGTCAAAGAAGGAAGACGCTACGCAGGAGGCGAATCGAAGGAAAAGGACGCCTGTAGCTACCTCAGAAGTGCTGTACGCAATGCAAGCGGAACCCAAGAGATCCAACCGCGGAGAACAGAATTGTTTCTACTGTGGGAGATCAGGTCATTGGGCCCGCGACTGCAAAGCCAAAAACAACAAAGTAAACCATTGTAGTTACTGTAACCTGAAAGGTCATCAAATAAAAGACTGCAGGAAAAGGCGGAAGGATGGAGTACCTTACTGCTACAACTGTGGGAGGAACAACCATGAGGAAGAAAAATGTCGCGCTAACTGCGGACAATGCGGTCGCAGAGGCCACACAAAGAAACAATGTCGGACAAGGTCCGGGAACAAGCCCCAACAATATCGGTATAATGATAGGAAACGGGAGCAAATAAATCAAGTACAAGAAGAAGAAGACTCACCTGACCATATAGAGTCAGACGAGAGCGAATGACTAAGAGGAGCACAAGACGCCGGAAGGAGGCATAGTCCCACAGTAAGAATTATATTTAACGGACAAAAACGAAAAGGAATTATAGATACCGGCGCAACAATAAGCCTTCTCAGCGAGAAATGGATAGATAAAATGGGTAAAGGAATTAAATTGAAACCCCAAAATAGAAGAGTGTTAGACGCTCAAAGTAAAGAAATCCCAATTAAAGGAAAGTTGGAGTTAGTAATAAAAACACCAGGGGGACAATTTCTAGGGGAATTCCTTGTCTTCAAGAATAACAGAGACCTCAAATTTCAGATCCTACTTGGAATGAACGTGTTACAGCATACTATATTAAATTTCCCAGAACAGAAGATAAACTTTACGAATAAAGGGGAAATTCAAGGAAAAGAACCCTCAGCTAACCCAAATGAGCATGCAGATTTTATCTACTGAATTTGAATATGGAGAAACTCATGCCAAAATAAATGTAATCGAGGAAAACAGAGAAGATAGAGGGATAGTAGAAACACCCAGGAACATACATCTCAAGGAAACTCTTAAAATTCCGGCTAATTCGGTGAATACCCTCACCTGCCATATTTCAGCAAAAGGACTACGGGATCAACAGGAGATTCTGGTCCACCGTCGTCAAACCAGGACCGGACTGGTAATTGCCAACACGGTGACGCAGGTGGAAGGAAATAAAATTGTGATAAGTGTAGCTAACTTAATAGATCACGATGTCGTCTGGAAACAAGGATCGCTGCTATCCACAGCAGAAGTGGTAAGTTCAGAAAACATAAATCAACTAACGTCAAAGGACGTAGGTCAACCGGAGAGAGAAGGACAACAGGAGCTGCCACCTTTAAGGATGGAAGACATAAGATGTCCAAATAAGGAGATGAAGTCGAGGGTGCTGAAGCTACTCAACACCTACCGACAGGTATGTTGGCAGGAAGGAGAGCCTCTAGGCCATTACCTAGGAGAGCAACTGCAACTTCCACTTACGGATGACGAGATAGTCAACAAAACACCTTATCAGATACCAGTGGCAGAACAGGAACCACTCAACAAGGAAATCAAGAAATTATTAAAGGAGAAGATAATTCACAAGTCGAAGAGCAACTACAACGCACCCATATTGATAGTAAAAAAGCCCGATGGAAGCATAAGGCCCTGTCTTGACTACAGGGAATTGAACAAAAAACTTGTACCCTTAAAATTCCCAATTCCCAAAATATCAGAAATTATATCGTCCATAAAACATACGACGTTCATGTCTTCTCTTGATTTGGCTAGTGCCTACAACCAGATTTCAATCTGTCCAAGAGATCAATACAAGACCGCCTTTACTGTTGGTAACTCTAACTATGAGTATGCCCGTATGCCGTTTGGCTTGTCCACGGCACCCGGGTTCTTCAGTAGAGTGATCAACGAGGCGCGGTATGATGTGATCGGAGTGGAATGTCTGTCGTATATGGACGACATCCTGGTATTCTCGGAGGATGAAGAGTCGCATTTATCAAAATTAGAAGAGGTACTACAAAGGTTGGCAGAAGTTAACCTAAAGATTAAAGTAAAGAAATGTGATTTCTTCACGACAGAAGTCAAATTCCTAGGATACACTATAAATCGAGACGGTCTTAAGATGAATGAGGAAAGGATCAGAAGCGTGAAAAATCTACCCTACCCAACCTCAAGGAAAACCGTTCAATCATTCCTTGGAGCAACCAACTACTACAGGCGTTTCGTGCGACAGTTCGCACAAATAGCAGACCCTTTGTATCAGCTCCTTAAGAAGGGAGTAAAGTTTAAATGGGGAGAGGAAGAAAAGGAGGCAGTAGATACGCTGAAGGAGAAACTATGTTCTCCACCTGTATTAGCTTTTCCTGACTTCGGAAAAGACTGGTTCCTCTTCACCGATGCTTCGGACAGGGGTCTAGGTGCGGTTTTGATGCAAACCAAACAGGGGATACTGCACCCTATTTCCTTTGTATCGAAGAGTCTCAACAGCGCTCAAAGGCAGTACTCCACCACCAAAAGAGAGGCCTTAGCACTGATTTTTGCATTGGAGCAGTTCAGGACACTGATACTCCACTACAACGTCACTGTTTACAGTGACCATAAGCCGTTGATAAACATCATCCACAAAACAACGAAGGATCACGCAATTAACCGTTGGATGCTCTTAGCTCAAGAGTATAAGATACAGTTAAAATACCTACCGGGTAAGGAAAACCTGTTTGCAGATGTATTATCAAGTCTAGTAGAGATAGAGAAGCAATGTGAGGATGTACCGTTATCGCTGGATGAAAAACTGATTGAGAAGGTGAATGCATTGGAAGAAACCCAGAACGGGAAAACAGAACCCCAGAACGGGGAACCAGAAACCCAGAACGGGGAAACCGAAACCAGTGACCAAGAGGATGGAGGGTTACAATCATACCTACCACCTAAGGTAAGCTGGACGGAATTAGAACTACGAAAGGGACAGAAAAAGGATCTACAATGTCAACGGATAAGAAAAGACATGAAAGAAACCAAAATAGACCCAACGGGTAAGTTAGAGCGGTATAAAATACTAAGAGATATAATTTACGTTGTCCGTAAAATTACGCGAGCACACCATTTAACAGATACTTATCTAGTACCGTATATACCCGACAATCTAATGCACAAAGCTTTCAGTATAGTACATAACGATACAACCGCGGGGCATAAGGGACAAAGAAGGACCATGAAGACGTTCCGGAAAAGTTTCTACAACAAACAGGAAACTAATCTAATAGAGGGGTTTATCGCGCAATGCGAGCCGTGCTTGAGAGCGAAAACCACCCCGAAACCCATACCGCAAGGTGAATATCCCATTCCAGGAAAACCGTTCTCAGCGGTCACAACAGATATCCTCGGACCGTTACCAATCACGGAGAAGGGTAACAGGTATATAATATCATTTAGAGATTACTGCACAAGGTATACGGTCTTATGGCCAATCCCAAATAAAGAAGTAGACAGTATTCTAGAAGCCCTGATGATGGTGATAGCGCAATATGGATCATTCGAGGTATTGCTAAGCGACAATGCACCTGAATATGTAGGAGAAAAAATGGCAAAATTCTGCCAGTATTATAACATCAAGAAGAAGGAAATAGTTCCGTATCATCCTCAGTCTCAAGGTTTAGCAGAACGAATAAATAGGGAGACGGCAAAATTGCTTAGGATATATACGAACACGCTAGCAGTAAACGACTGGGACGAACTAATGCCAGTCATTCAATTAACAATCAATAACAGTTATAACGCTTCGTTAGGAGAAACACCTTTCTTTGCGTTATTTGGGTTCGACAGCCCGACAGAGTCGTTGGTACCGCCGCGTCTAGATTATGGTGAAGATGATCTAGCTATTAGACTAAGGCGAGTTACGCAGATTCGGGAACATTGTAAAAAGCATCTGGAGAAAATTCAGGCAACCGTGACGCAAAATACTAATCAAAATCGAACAAACAAAGATATAACGGTAGGCAGTCGTGTATATGCTAATCTGAAAAAACAAGTTGGTCATCGAAAACTAGATATGCCAATAACAGGACCGTTCGTTGTCGCGGACAAACAAGGAAACCGGATAAAAATACGAAAAGTAGGATCAACGGAGACATACGTGATCCATCCGGACAAATTAATTGCCAGACATGCGATACAAATAAAACCCGATGAAGTAGAGATAGAAGCTGAAAAAGGAGTAAAAACGATAACCAAGCCTAAAATGAAGCGAACGTATAACTTAAGGCCCCGGTAATGTAACGGGAGTAAATTTAATGTATAAGAAATAATGTATTGAAAATAGAATATAAGTTACTATAAAGATATATATATATGTACTAGATTTAACACATGTGGACCTTTCAGTGTGGGCGCCCCAGGCCATCGCCGCGCTCAGCTGTGTCTGTTGTGCAACCCTGGCGGCAGACGTAGTACCTATGTCAGCTTGGCAGTGGGATGGATCGGCCAGGACGGAAGGTGTGATACTTTTAGCTCCAATTCAATTAAAGTTCGTCACAGATTTATGCAAACAGATAATTCTGAACCTCCATTTAACACACAAAACCATAGAGTCTCTTCTTGGTTCGATGGTTCTAGGTAGTGTTAAGGAGAATGATCTTTTTGTTCGTAGAATCTCATTTGTACTTTTTAAGATAGAAATGTCTTACATAGAAATTGTAGATTATCTAAATTTCAATATGCTGTGTTATAGTTTACACGACGAAATAAACGCAAATTATGGAAAACTGCAACAAAGACTGAACAAAACCTGGACTATGTTGGACAACGAAAATAATGACAATCCAAATAACGTAGCCTCGTATCTAGGTGAAGCCAGACCGCAGGGTATAGTTAATCCTAATGACCCACAAGCTTTTGTAGGACTGGGAGTTGGATTAGCAGTAGGAGCAATAGGGGGAGGAATAGTTGGATCTTTATTTGGAGGGACCGATCACACTGACGAGATTAAAACTATAAACGAAAATATCTCAAAGGTAGATAAAAAGATTCATATCACTAATAGCTGTATTGACATACTAGCTAAGAATACGTCAGATTCGATTAGAGACGTAAAAGTGATCTTGAAAAATTTAAACAATGCTCTAGAAAATAGTGAACGTAGACAGATGTTTAACTGGAACTTCGACCAGTTGAAACAGGCTTGTCTCCAAGCTATAATGCTCATTCGAATAACAGAGAATACATTGACGTTACTTAGATCGGGAAACTTGAATACCGTTATGTTAGACGTTAAAACAATTAGAGCAGTCGTAGAAGAAGGACTCAAGTTTTATCCAGAGTTAGAATTTCCCATAGAAAATATAGATAGATTCACGATAGATCAATTACTTGCTTACATAACTATTAAGAATCTAGGAAGACTAGAATTCATGGCACAAATCCCATTAGTATATAAACAGAAATATAAGGTAGTAACGTTAACTCCTCACCCAATGAAGTTGGAAAACAGGTTAGTCATACCAATCGTTCAGAACACGTTTTTGTTTGATAGTAAACAGTATATAAGTACAGACAAGACAAACTTATATTCATTAGATAATCAAACACATATATTACGAACGACAGAACCAGCGTGGATTTTTAATCACAGTTCATGTGAATTAGCTGCATTTTTAGGTGATGTTGAAACAATAGTTCAACTTTGTAACTTTAAGAAATTAGGAACAAAAGATGGATTTTACTTGGAAAGCACAACAACTAACCGACTAATATACACTGTGACTAGAATGCCTATTGAGTTAGAATGTCCAACAGGTATAGTGAGAGATAACTTATTAGGGTTACATTACGTGCCACTTAACTGTGACATAAAAACTGAGCAGGTAACATGGCATGCAAAACTGAGACATGAAATAGATATTGAACGTTTAGTGACAGAGAAGAGGGAAAACCCGTTTGATATCACAGACTTACCAATTATAAATATAAATGAAAGTTTCACAGTCCATGAAACTATAAAAGAATTGATAGATGAATTATCATCCAATAATCCATTCGTAATACCTTTTGATGACATGGATCTCACCATCGAAGAGGTACAAACTTATTCGATAGTAACACAAGGAAGTTTATTAGTATTGGTAATCATAAATTTGTTATTGGTATTGATTCTTTATTTTCTGAAATATAGAGAAAGGAAAGGAGTTCAGGACAGGGACTTAGAAACAGGGAAGACATTTTCGTCTAGAGACTCACTAACCTTGCCATTGAGAAACAGTTTCCGTAGAGTGAGACACAAATTGGGAAAGATTAGGAATGACGTAGACAATATATCATTGAAAAGTTTAAACAGTGCCAGCTCAGTCAGATCTTCAGTAGGTAAGAGACTAACAGCAGGAAGTAAGAAAGTGAAGAAATCGGTAAGGACAATAAGGGACCGTACTAGAAATAGGCCACGAGACTCTAATAGGTCAAAACAATCGTCAAGGACAAAAGGGACCAACACCAAAACTAAGTTATATCCTTCACTCTCTGACTCCCAAAACAGTGTAACTGAAATTCCATTGAAAGCTTATAATAACTACTAAACAGGTTCTGACCAAGACTTAAGGTTGACATAATAATATTAAGGATACTATATTATGCTATATCCTTTACGCTTTATATATAATCATGATTGTTTGAACTAACCAAGTAGTATTAAATAAGGTTAAGAATATTGATGCTAAATATATAATGTGCAAAACTCTTGAATATACATATAGCTATTGTAATAATGAATATAATATGTGAAATGGTTAAATATGAAATACATGTTTAGTTATTTGTGTATTGCATAACTTTATTCATGGAACCACGTTGAAGACAATGGTTGGTGATTAACACACACCTTCTTCGTCCAAGGCTAAGTTTAAAGGTCAATCACAAATAGCTAAACTAATTGATTAAGTTGTATAATGTATTAATTAATTTGTTCATTCCATACACACATACACACGTTCCTGAGTAAACCTTTCGATCTCCGAACTACAACAAGATAAGAACTCTAAGAAATGGATCCATTCCTATACCTTCCAATGGATACTTCTATTTACTGCCTTTCAATGAAATGGAAACCATTGAACCTGGAGCTTTCTTCCTGACTGGAGTACCAAGTAAGATAATAATTAACTAGATGACGGGCACTCATAGAGTGCATACCTTCGCCGCAACTTTTAAATGATTTTGACCTGAAGGTGTCCAGTTCGCTCCCAAAATATAATAAACTGGTTCCTGAATAATTATCATCGTTTCCAAATTTCAGCCAATTTGGTTGAACACTTTTTGAGTTATTAAGTCATAAATGATCTTGGCCTTTGACCTGATCTCCCCCGAAATCTGGTTCCTGGAACCAATCGTTCCACCAAATTTTCTTGCAATTTGGTTGAATACTTTTTGAGTTATGAATGACCTTAACCTTTGACCCGATCAGTACCAAATCTTACCTAATCGTTCCTGGATATTAACCAATCATCCCACCAAATTCCAAGCAACATAGTCGAAGAAGTCATGCTACTAACAAGATTACAAATAAATAAATAGATGCCGCCTAAAATATAACCTTCTGCAATATGTGAAAGTAACAATATTGGTGGGAAATTAGTAGGATGTCGTTTGCCTTCTTTAATACAGTCTTTAATACAATATTGGTATTGCTTGATTGATTGCTGGAAAATATTGTTGAATGATTGAATAATTTTGAATTCATAAGAATGCATTTCGTTTATTTTTGTTATAAGTGGATTCATTATACTTAAATTCAAATTTCCTATAGATATATTCTGAAACTATTCACATGATTTTCTATCATTTCGATTTCTATATATACTGCGTAAAGTAGATTTTCAATACTACTCTTCAAATTTATAAATCTTAGAAGAAATTTTTTCTTAGAAACTAGAACTAATTCAACCTTAACCCTAATGAATTTGACGTGTGTTTTCTAGCCACATCTTTTAAAATTACTTTATATCCTTCATGTCATTCCTTTAAATTTACTGGCCTTGCTAGACTTTGTTCCTACATAATTATCAAAAATATTTTTTATTTAAAAGCTAAAAAATATTTACGTATAGGCGTAAATCAGCGTATACCACGCAAATTATGGAATTAATTGTACTTTAGTGACGTGTGGCAATGTAGAAATTCAGTTTGCTTAGCCAATACGCACGAATTTGTCCGCGTTTTTATATAGTAGCCACAAATGCGCGAGCTGTGATTGGTTCACACTGCATCCAATCACAGTTCAGCTCACTCAGTAGCCAATGACTTATATACCTATGTATTTATTTCTCCTTATATATTCAATATTTTTACTTGAAATTTGGTACGTATTAGTTTAGTATATATTCTAACAACTAGTAAAAAAAGAGTACCGTTGGTTTTTAGATTAAGACATGTGTTTTTTTAACACATAGTCAAACCTTCCCGTTGTTTCTGACAGTCAAACTCATTAGGGTTAGACCTTGTGTTGAAATAAGTAAAATAATCAAAATGGTGACTGGACAACTCGCCGCCGGACAATTGGTCACAGACAATTAGCCATCAGGACAACTCGCCTCTAGGACAATTCGCTGCTAGAACAGCTCGCCGTCTGATTTATGTTTAACCTTTGCATACACCATTTTTATATATAAAATATTATAAATGTAAACTGCATGTTGTAAATTTAACAACATGCTTAGACTTATTTGAATATGTTATTCAAATATTGATAAGAGCACTTCTGATCGCATCATTATTTTCATCAGTACCCAATTAAAATGATCAATATATTGATAGAATTAGTAAATTTTATCAATAATATTGATCGTGTGATCCAGCCTATAATTATTTTAGTTTAAGAAAAAAACAGTTAATTAATTAATGTACAAATTTGAAATTTCTAGAGTTAATGCAGCTATTCAAATGGATTATTTTTTAATTAGGATTTTTTTTTACTTTGTAATGTAATCCTTTTTAAAATTTATAATTTTGTTGTTTACTCCGGTAAACATAAATCACGCAGCGAGTTGTTCTGGCGGATAGTTGTCCTAGCGGCGAGTTGACCGCACGGCAAATTGACCGCGGAGAGTTGTCCGGTGACGAATTGTCTTAGAACCATTCAAAATATAGGTGTTAAAATAACTTTTGTTATGATACTTGAATTTTAGTTCTGCACCGTGCAACTAGAATTATATTCCAGCTCAATCGGATTTTAGTAATTTCGTTTTTTCTACTTGCAGGTCCAATTATGCGATATCAAATAAATATGGTGAAACTCTAGTTCTGAATTATATTATTTATTTTTGATGTTGAAAATTAGAGTCGTATTAGGTCAGAAAATTGAAAAAAAAGTATTTTGGATTAAGTGTCTAGCAAGTATAATGTGATTCAATAAACAACTGACCTATTTTATATGTTAAGGGGATCGCCTGCCTTCACTTTTTTCTAATCATATAGAAATCTTAAAAAATCTTCGAATTATAGAACACCTCTTCTTCTTCTGTGAAAATGTGATACCAATAAAGTAGCGTCAATCATCTAAAAACATAAGTGTTCACTAGAGAATGAAACAGGTTTACCGTCAGGTCATATCGCTCTAGCATGATGTGTCACCATGTGCGGCACTGATTTCTTTTTGAAGACTTGAGTGCTGGGGCATGGTAATTGGCTTTCCCCTAAATGACCCCCAAATCAATTCCCACATCTCTCCTGGGGTGTGGGTGGGCGGATGCGTTGCTATGGCCACCTCTCCACACTCACCACCCATTGTACGCGTTACAGACAAGCTATAACGGTAGAGAAATTACTCAGTGAAATTATACATACCTGTTTCTATGTTCTAGTAACTTCAATTCATTATGCGCAGTACACAATAGCGTACTAGTCACTTAGGTAACTAGTGAGAGTTGCTGTTATAAAAAGTGTATTAGATAGTGTTAATTAGTTATATATAAGATTTTTACCTAGGTATCTAATACATTATAATATCTTTACCAAGATGAAATGGCCTTCTATTCCTACCAAAGAAGAGAATGGTTGATATCTTTCCTGGTACTTACATACCTGCAGGTACCTACCTTAGAGGTACACTGTAAGTAGGTACCTACGTACCTATACCTCTTGATAGGTAGCTAGCCTTCACTGTAGATAGGTACCTACTTCTTGATTGATAGGTGCAATTTGATTATAGTCTGTTAGTAGGTACTTACCTTCTTGACTGGGAGTAGTTCATAAGCTCCCTGATCATGATCCAGCCCCCCCCCCCCCCACCCCGGTCACGAGCCCCCTCTGTTTTTTAATCATTATTTACCTATATTTTTTAATCCTTATTGATACTTCTGTAGTTCATTACTGATTAAACATAAAATATATGTATTTCAGGGTGCTTGCCGCCCCCCTTACCCCCCTGCGAGGTCATTAAGCAATAATGAAGTGTGAGGTACATGAAACTAGCGGATACAACAATCTACATCATTAGCAACTCTTTGTTATTTCTATCTAATTAGTTCTTCATTGGTTTACCTAGGTAAATTTGGATTAAAATACAGGGGGGGAGGGGGCTCGTGACCGAGGGGGATCTTGACCGTACCCTCTTGATAGATAGGTATACTGTAGTCTATAGGTAGGTTCCTGCCTGCAATGCAGTCCTAAGTTTTAGAGGCACACACGGCAAATTCCTCACAACCCTCACCTCAAAGTACCGTAGTTCAGACCCCAACCTTGATGTTAGTTATTTTTATATACCTAATAATCAATATAGATTAATAGTTATTGAATTTTATTCATCTCTTTTCCATTGTTTCACGGTTTTATAAATGTATAAATACCTAACTCAGATTTTCTAGCACAGTACCTTATACCTATTTCTTCCATGACTATAATCACATACATTAATATTTATTAATAATTTGTCCGTCTTTTCTTTGCACTTAAATCTTTCAAGTTTTGCTCTTTTACTTTTGTATTTGTATCGCCTCATTTGTCTGTCTTTTCTTTGCACTTAAATCTTTCAAGTTTTGCTCTTTTACTTTTGTATTTGTATCGCCTCAAAAAGGATTTCATAGAAACCTGGTCCTGTCTTCAATTAGTCGAAGAAAATTATACCTATTCGCTGGCAGACTTATTTGTCTATTTGATGTCAAGTTTCATTGAATATATTTCATAATCGTTTAACGTTTATAACATACATGTATTAGTTAATATTTTCTTTAAATATTTTGATCATTTTTTCTTTATTTAAATAAATGATATTATTTCAGTTACTATATACCAGACAGACGTCTTCAAATATATGTGCTTTTCTCCTAACCTGTTTTATTCCAAATACGGTTTCGGCAGTATTATCATTATTATTCATTTTATTTGGCAGGTACGAATATAGTCAATATACAGTAGCGGACTAAAAGTAAACAAACTATAATGGATCCACGTGACGTCACAACCACGATGCGCAGAACATGTGTCATTTTGGTTTTCTAGCGAGCTTACCTGTTAAGTTATTATATCATGGCGTCAACAGTGTTATTTATGTTGATTATGTTCATAATCGTGGTATAGAAGTTTGTTCTTTGCAGAGTATGTCCTGATTTTGACAAATAGTGGGGGTGAGGCACATGAGTGGGTGAGAGTGTTGAAACGGGTGACTGGTAGATATGGATTAGAGATGAACAATAGGAAGATTCTCAACTTCTCTTGTTTAATGTCGTGAGATAAGTCTAACAAATTAAGGGAATATAACTGGTGTAAGAGGCAAGTTCTATGGGTGTGAGGGTGCAGACTGCAGAGTAACAGATACATTTATTGAGGAACAGAAGAATGGTATGGTTAGGAATGCGAAAAAAATGAATCTTTGATAGAATAGAGGTGTAATAAAGTAATGACAGGCAAGAGTTATTTGAAGAGGGTAATTGGAAGCGTTCTGTATGGGTCGGAGGTTATAAGATTGAAGGTGGAAGATGTGGATATTTTGAAGATACAAGAAAATACAGGAATTCAGTGGATCATGGGAACACCAAGGAACGCAGCATTGGTAGGGGTGAAAGGAGACATTGGAATAGGTACGGAGAAAAATAGAGTGGCGCGAGAAAATTGCAGTATTTCAGGAGAGTGGAGCAGGAAAAGAACAGGATGCCGATTGGAGTGATGAAAAATGCGCAGGTAAAGGGGAGTGAATGGATGAGGGAGACATGAAAGTGTATGAACTGGGCAGGTAATATCAAAGAAGCAAGTGAAGAAAATAGTAGCAGAGGTGTTGCATGAATAGTGGAAGGGAGGAGGTAGATGGACCAGCAGTCCTAGGCTGTACAGGAAGTTCAAGAATGAGACGAGAGATGAAGATCATGAGGGGGAATGGAATCGAAGCTGAGTTTTGCTGCGAGGACTGGATGTTTGAAGTTGGACAGTATAGAATCGGATGATGTGTGTGGCAGGTTTTAGCTATGTAGAGTACACGAAGTGGACGAGGGGCATTCTATTTTGGAGTGTTGGGAGTTGGAGAAAGAAAGATGGCAGGTAGTGGAATTGAAGAGACTGAGACAAGAGATGGAGAGTTTTTTTGTTCAGGGATTTAGATGAGAGAGAAAAAAGAAAAGAGTTTTGCATGAATTGTGGAAGAACAGCGAAGATGGGATAAAAGAGTTTATGGTGAGAGGGAGATACCCCATTTAGTGTTGGAAAGTACAGAAATTAATTTAAAACAGCTGCGAGTGCCTGCAGGCGGAAAAGTTGTAAAGCTAATTGTTAATGAGATATTTTACTTGAATTTGAATAATCTTGGAAGAAGAGTGACTAAAAACTTCCAACCTAATATCATAAGTATTGCTGCAGCTCATCAATAGTATTCACCCCATTAATGACAATTTGTTTAATGCACATTTATGCTATTGTATCAGTAAGTTCCTGTTAATTATTCAAATACCAAGGATATTAAAAGCTAATGTATAAAATTATTTTGGCGTATTTAAAACAATACCAAAGGATTTTCTTTGTGATGTTACCTGGGGTCGATGATATAAAGGGGTCGCCGAGGTAAAAAGTTTGGGGACCCCTGATCTAGTTGAATAAAGAAATTGAGACTGTTCAATTTTTTTTTCTGATGGCTCTTGATTCACTTAATAAATTAAAAACTAATAAACTTTTAATTGAGTACTATAATATAATTCAATGGAAATAGAACATACGGAGTTTTCCTTGATTGGTTCTTAATTAAATGATATCATCTAAATAATAGTCAGAATTTGCTAGACAAGCGCGCGATCTTCTAATAACCTATAATATCAGGCTATTTGATTTTTCAAGAATTTTCCTAGCACTTCTTAAATTTCATGCGAAACTAGGAGATACTTGATCAATATTTCTCTCGTCATGTATTTTGACTAGTTTTGAGATTAAGATTTGAGATATCGTTACATCCTTTAATAGTTTCAAAATGTCTTCCAAAATATTGAGTTTTTTCAATAATTGTGGTGAGTGGTTGCTACATCACATTATTAGAAATAATGAATCCAAACTCTGTAACGATTAGCAATAAAAAAAATTATGTGAAATTTTCGATATCATTTAAAAAGCATAGTGCATGTTTTATTAGTGATGATTGACAAAATATTATGGATCAAGTAGACATCAATAGTAGGGGAGAATATTATAAATTGTGTGAAAGCAATTTTTCTTAAAATTATCTGTTATACATTGATTCCTTGAATTTGAAAGGAAAATTAAATTATCTGTGGATGTTACACGACCTATATTAATGATACAACTCCAACTTTCGCAAAAAAATCATGAAGAGGTGATAAAACAGGTGACAGGAGAAAAAAACCCGTGAAAAAAAAACCTGTGGTCAAAAAACCCCGAGCTAAATACCCCTTGGACAAAAAAACCCCGTGTAATAAGCCCCCCGTGCAATAAACCCCGATACAATAAACCCCCCGGACAAAAAAAAAACAAGCATAAAAAACCCCATTGCAAAAAAACCCCGGTCGATATCAACAGCCTAATTCATTCTTATTAATTTTCATTTATTTTTTATCAATAAAATACTATAGGTTATAAATTTTAAAGAGATATAAAGAGTTATAAATGTAAGAGCTATAAAATGTATTAATTATTGGTTCGCATTGAATAATGTTAAATATATAAATAGAAATGAATTAGGCTATTTATATCGACCGGGGTTTTTTAGCACCAGGGGTTTTTTGCTGTGTTTTTTTTTGTCCAGTGGGTATTTGTCTGGTGGGTTTATTGCACAGGGGGTTTTGTCAGGGGAGTGTTTTGCTTGTTTTCTTTTAAAGGGGGATTTTTATCCTGGAATCGATGAACAGTATTAAAGAGATATTACAAACTATATGGCTATTACTTTGAAGATATCATTTTATTAGTCATATATAAAAAAACATATGTTCTGTAGTTATGTAGGTTTATTAGTTAAAGTATATAAACAAATGAAATTGTATTTTTTTCTATTATTATCTTTACTTTATCTTTTATGAAATTTTAAACAATCGTTGTTTTTATTCTCCTCAGAAACGAATGATCTGTCGATTCATCTCTATTCTAACAACTTGAGAACAATTGATGAGGCAGTTTTTGGTTCACTGATGCCGTACATCGAGAGATTGGTCATATCTGGTAACTATTTGAATTAACAGTGGATAGAGTTACCTAATGAGCTTGACTATCAGAATGTACAGGAAGGTTTGACTATGTGTTTGAATAATACACGTCTTATTTATAAACCTACAGTACTATATTTTTCACAAGTTGTTAGAATATATACTAAACTAATGTGTACTAAATTTCAATTAAAAATATGAAACATATAAGTAGAAATAAATACATAGGTATATAAGACATTGACAACTGACAGAGTAGAGCAGTGATTAGGTGGAGTGTGACCCAATCATAGCTCGTGCATGTGTGAGTACTCCTTGAAAACGTGGACTGTTGTGTGTTTAGAGGCTTACCAAACTGTATTTCTACGTTGCCACACGTGATCACAATACAATTCATTTCTTAATTTATGTGATTTACGCTGATTTACGTCGATACTTAAATATTTTAAAACTCTTAAATACATAAATATATTTGATATTTATATAGGAAAAAGTCAAGAAAAGGATGTGCTTAGAAAACACACGTCAAGCTCATTAGGGCTAACAGTATTAAATTAAATATAATATTATTTATATTTTGTTTTCCTGTTCTATTCAGACAATCCACTCGACTGCTACTGTGACATGGCTTGGATAATTCTAGAACCAGAGATCTTCAATAAAGTGAATTTTTATAACCCAACTTGTTCTGATGGAACTTTACTTGAAGAATTGGACCCTCTTATCTTTCAATACTACTGTTAAAACTAGAAAAATTTCGCTTTTACTAATTGTGGCTAATTTTACAATAAATAATTAAGTGCCAACGCTCTAAAGTGATTACTTTCTAAATTCATTTAGGTGGGACTTATGCCTTGAAAGATACTATAAGCAGTATATATATGTAAATACTGTTGTGAATTATTTTTCTTTATTTCAATCCCAAATATACGTTGCCGAATATGCAAATATTTAAATTACCGATTTGAGCCACAAATACGTAAATCCAGCAATCGTACTTGTTTTATTATTGTTTATTTGACAACTGAATCGTACGGAAAAGAAATAACTCAGCGATTTTTGTATGTGTTTAGAAATACATTTACGATTGTTTAAATTGGACCAAACTTTTTGCTGCTGACATCATAAAAATAAAAACTATTGATTCTTCTTGACATGACTTCATGATAATTTGAAATTATTGACAGCAATAACACAAGATTATTATTCAATTTATTATATTCAGAGACATCTAAAATTACAATTATTCATTCTTATTAAAAAATTTATTCTGAATGATCTTACGATTTGTAAAGAATAATATTAATATCTACTTCATTCTGGCTGCATTAACTATTCAGCTGAAGACTCTGGTGTCACATCACACACTCCAACTGAATGGGATCGTGGGAAAGTTCTCCTAGTTATCCTGCAGTAGAGTCCTTCTCCACAACCTCCGAAGGCCCTCCATGGACCTCCGCAAAGATCACCAGGACCCTGAAAATGTGAAAGAGGTTTATATGGCAATCCTATAGGAATTAACATACAGAAATCTGAACCACCCTATCAACAGTTTTGGTTAAAACGTTTCTGAAAACTTTTAAAATTAAAGTAATTATCGAATTATAAAAGTGTGATTAAAAATTGAGAAACCACAAATCCAAAGTATCACATTTTTCGGTAGCGAACGGGTTAAATTAGTATGACTATAGGAAGTTAAAGTTAAATTCATTAAAATATCTTATTTCAATTTTCTGTAAGAGTTAAATACTGAATTTTTTCTAATAAAAAATTTTGAAAAGAGTTTGGAGAATAATGCAAAACCAACTCAATATGCAAACAATGTGAGTTTGCAAAATAAATATATATACCACATTGATAATAACAAGGTTATTATTAATTTAAATAACTAACTTAAAAATAAATAAGTTGAAACTAGATTACGTGTACTCGGTAGAGCGCATACCTTCACCGCTACACTGACCCATTCTCTCCAAAAATCTTATTAACTGGTAACTGGATAATGACCATTTGTCCCAGTTTGTTTTGTGTAATTTGGTTGAATACTGTTTGAGTTATTTAAGTTATATAAAACCTTGACATTTGACCGGATCGCTCCCAAAATTCTGCCAGATGGTTCCTGAACATTAACCAATCGTTCCATCAAATTTCAGGCTTTTTTAGTAATTAAGTTTTAAATGGCCTTATCTTGATCTTTGATCTTTGAACAGCGATCGCTCCCAAAATTTTACCAAATGGTTCCTGTTTCATGCAATATGGTTGAATACTTTTTAAATTATAAATGACCTTGACCTTTGACCGGATCGCTCCTAAAAATCTACCAGCAGGTTTCTGTACATAGACCAATCGTCCCAAAAAAATTTAGGCAATTTGTTTCAATACTTTTTGAGTTATGCGAATAACAAGATGACATATAAATTAATGCGGTTAAAAAACACCTTCCGCAAATTTGCAAATGTAATGCAAGCAAATCTGAATATTCGATACAATTCAAGTTAATATCAATCAAGATATATACTTCCACTTACATTCTGACAAGCTGTGCAGCACCCGCAATGGGTAGATCTTGTCCCGTACTCGCATGTCTCAATAGTTACAGGGGGGCACTCGAATTGGTCACATGGAGCACAAGACAAGGCTGATGTCTTCCTGATTATTTAAAAAAAATATATATATTTTTATATATATAAGTTTTAAGTCGTGGCAACCAATGGTAACCAATGGCAAAGTTTTTTATGATTTTATAATTTGAAATACCTCAATTCGTCGATATAAATTAAAAAAAATCTAATATTACACTACATTAATTTGTTTGTGCCGTCAAATATTAATGTATTTCTATGATTTTTTATTGTTTACTGATTTCATATATCCAATATTTAACTCTACTAATTTTAATGTTTGTAGATATTTTATAAATGTTGGTCTGGATGCACGACGATAAATTTGTAAGATTTGAAAATACTAGGAAATTAGACATTTTGGATATTGTTAGTATACTGTATATAAATCTCAGATAATTAATTAACTATTTTCTTCATAAATATATCATATCTTACCAAACAACAATCAATAGACATAGAGACAGGAAAACAAAATGACGCATCCTGGACAAAATATGAAGCATACAAAATTAAACCTGAAAGATAAATTCAATGGTTATTGTGAAATGATGGCAACTTTTTTTTAACTAAAATAAGTTACTCGAATCAATGCGATGTATAAAATACTTCCACAATAGTGTCATTCTAATTAACCTTCATCACACTCATCCAGAAAGTAAAAATAAATTGGTAGGTTAAATTTAATTTTTTTCTGAATTCGCAGATAATTGTTACCAAATTACTACTCTTGAATATCAATATAAGCAACCCAAAATAACTAGCCTCTTTTTTTAAACTATTTTAGCCATATCCAAAGGTAATTCTATTACACGAATACTATACAACTGAGTCCTAATTTCATTTGTGTGACCTATAGATCGACAAATTTAATGACTATAGTGTATACAATGCCATGCATGGTTCACAGCAAATTTTCTAAATTAAGTTCAACTGAAAAAATCAATTAATATTATGAAATTCAAGAGATTGAAGATTATTATTTCACTTATTTTTAATATTTAGGATAAACTGAGTGATATATTTGTAGACTAATTTATAATAAAACAACCCTATTGAACTCCAAGCATTTTTTTTTTTAAATAAATTAATTGAAATACGTCTGAAGATATTTAGCATTCAATGTGTTCAAATGTTCAATCCATGCAAAAACACACTTTCACTGTATGAGTTTAATCAGGAATATATATTTCTTTTCTTTTAAGAAGATTTTAAATGATTATATTTTCTTAATATAATCTTAATAATTTGTTTGTTTTATCACGTGAAACTAAATCCCGAAATATTACTACTACTGATGGTCATTTCTCAATCAATTTGTTGCATTGAAATATTAGACCCACTAAAACCCATAATACTCAACAGTAAAGTTAGCAATCAAAGTGACAGCACACACTACAGACCGCAGTGCTCACTTAGCACATACTGTACATCTAACTGTTAATTAGCTAGAAATCCAATGTTTAATACT
The DNA here is from genome assembly GCA_947561585.1 of Caprella mutica. NCBI lineage: Eukaryota > Metazoa > Arthropoda > Malacostraca > Amphipoda > Caprellidae > Caprella > Caprella mutica. Next base: position 40,273 of record CANNZV010001220.1, on the reverse strand, counting down.
TGTATAACGTATTATCACTAATATATGACCGGATAGAGGGTGATAGCATTCGACAGGATGAACTGATAGAGCGTAACTAATTAGGCTAATGAACAGAGATAAATGTGAATACACTGAGTAAAAATTGCGAGTCAACCTACCTCATCGCTTGATTCAAGGATGGCAAAACTCCAATATTTGAGTTGATTTTCTTGATTGACACTACCTGAGTCAATCGGACTATGAATTTGAAATCAATATGACTCTCTTTTCTTTTAGTAAAATATTATAATGAGTTCATTTGACTCACATTTATGAGCCGGTTTTGTGATAAACAGAAAACTCAAATTTTGAGTTAATTTTGTGCAATATCGCTCCAGTATCGCAAATGTAACAAAGACTGGAGCTTGCTGTGCGAGTTGCCAGGTTGTGACCGTAAGCTGATTGCAGACTAGGAATGTCCGTAACTGGGAGTGGCCGTAGGTTAGGAGTTATATCCGATCAACCATGGAATGAATAATCAATCCAGTAAGAAAATTGAACTTCCATTTTCTTCAACAATTGTCGTAAATAAACAATTTTTATATTATAATCAATTGAATTAAATTAAAAATTTAGCCGCTATTGTGAATCAAATTTTATGCCAATCAAATAGCAATATTTAACAATAATCTAAATTAATTCGTTTATTTTTAATATCTGTTATTAAGCTGTAGTTGAAAAATTAATTGGCACATTAAAATAATGATATATAATTAATATAATTTTAAATAAGAACATATGATATTACTTTGGCAAAAATGAAACATTATAATAGTTTTTATTAAATTAGTTGTGATTGAGATTAAGCATAAATGTCACTCGTCAAACGATGTTTAATAATTATTAGTATTAATATTTAAATTCTTCATCCTGAAGTTAAAGGATGAGTGTAATAACCTATAACTAATTTATTAAATAATTATTTGATTGGAAAGGTATTAGAAATGATGTAAATTTTTAATACTGAGAGAAGTTATCCCATTTATTCAGTGTTGTCAACTGAGTTCAGTTAGTTCATGTTATACCGACTGGAGATTAGAGTGGAAAAGTCTGTAGTATTTTTGAAACATTCCAGGAAGGAGGAAAAGTAACTCAAATTTTGAGTCAATTTGACACGTACTTTTTTTCAGTGTACATCATATCATTTTGAAAATCTTTTTTAGGGGATTTGAAGTTTTTATTAAATGAATATGACGTTTGTTTGCTAAGCACATCTTTATTAAATTACTTTATATCTTTCATGTCATTCCTTTAAATTTACCGGCCATTCTTGATTTTAATTCTACATAAATACCAAATGAATTTTTATATTTAAAAGTGAAAAATATTTACGTATATGCGTAAATCACGTAAATCAGGAAATTAATTTTACTGTGGTGACGTGTGGCAACTTGGAAAGGCAGTTTGGTTAGCGTTGTTACGGGACGGGAGAGTGTCCCGGCAATTTTACCTAAATTTAAAACTCTCCCGGAACTAGGGTGACTGAGGCTAATTAAATTGTGATATTTTTTTTTAGTGCCCAAACGAAGGAACAAACAAAAGGGTATAAACGCTTTAAACTTTATTCTAATATCAAACACTACAGAATACGAAAAAAAGAACACTCACACCAATAAACATGTATATCTATAGAAAATATGCAATCCAAATAGTTTAATACACAAAAAATATAAATAAATATGAAATAGGAAGACAAATCAGATTTTATTTAGCAAAGTTAATACCAAAGAAACAATGTATTCAAATCAGAAAAATCGAATAGTTTATTACACAAAGTATCAAATGAGGGGCCCCCATAATATATCAATCGAGAAAGTATAATAAAGTGGGTGAGTTATAGTTCAGTTGAAAACCACTTAATTCCAGTTATATCCAAATAAATGTATAGTCCTGTTTTCTATGGCGAGTATACAGAACAAAATAGGATTTCCACAGAATAGGTCTTCTTTGGGCAGTAGATATGGGAGACAACACACTTTCCCTCAGAATGCCAAGTGGTTATCAAAATTGTCGGTGGAATTGTACAAGATTCAGGAGAGGCTTTCATTAGCACCGATCAAGACTTTGACGATTCTGTGACCTAGCCCAAGATTTGAAGCCTGTATATAGAGAAAAATTCCAACAACGTAAAACTAATCATAGTACGTTTACAAAAATAAGAATCAATCACAAATTTAAATTTATCACAAAAAAATATAAACTCATTAAAAAAACAATGTTGATCTTACCTTCCATATGAAGGCAAAAAATATCAAAGGGTATTAAATCGATACTCCGGGAAAGTGCACGGGAACAAACTTCACCGATAGCAAAAGTTTAGAGCACAAGAATTGTCTGGCTCTAATTAATCATAAATCATCAATTTCACAGAAGTAGATAAATTAGTTCACGAGATTTACAAGACTCTATCAACAAAATACAGGACAACTTTGTACAAGAGATTTACGAAACTCAATTCACAAGAGGTACGGCAAATACTTAGTTCTGCTCATAAAATTCACGAAACTCTGCAACGAGGTACAAAAATAATTATAACTACCAATCTAGTTAAAATAGAACTTTAGCCCACATCAAAGAATTGAAAACACATTTAACAACTATTCTTTTATCAAATCTTCCCAAAAATTATATATCAAGTCCTATCAATTAGTTAGTTAGTTTGAAAATCTTAAATTTAATTAGTTTGGAAATACTAAATTCCCAAAACTTCCACCTATACACTAAATCTTAGTTTTCTTTCCAATGAAAAATTAGGGTCGTTAAAGTAATTGAAATTATACATAACAATTTAGAAATCAAATTAACGATGTAATTGCAAATAATAGATCTTAAAGATTTAACAAATTTAACACATTTTAAAGTTTCATAGTTTTTTTTAAAGTTTCATAGATTTTAAAGTTTCATAGATTTTAAAGTTTCATAGTTTTTTTTTAAAGTTTCATAGTTTTTTTTTAAAGTTTCATAGTTTTTTTAAAGTTTCATAGTTTTTTTAAAGTTTCATAGTTTTTTTAAAGTTTCATAGATTTTGAAGTTTCATAGATTTTGAAGTTTCATAGATTTTAAAGTTTCATAGATTTTAAAGTTTCATAGATTTTAAAGTTTCATAGATTTTAAAGTTTCATAGATTTTAAAGTTTCATAGATTTTAAAGTTTCATAGATTTTAAAGTGTCATAGATTTTAAAGTGTCATAGATTTTAAAGTTTCATAGATTTTAAAGTTTCATAGATTTTAAAGTATAAACACCATGTTCAAAAGAATATAAAACAAAAAGTAAAGGTTTTTTTTTCCCCACTATCCGAACACTGCACACAAAACACTGTAATCAATATAAATCTGAAAGATCCATCAAACCAGATAGTTTAAGGTTATGTTCTACTTTCTAGATTCGAACAGAGTAATTTTTTATAGCCTCTCACCTACACAGGCCCAATTAATTAGAAAGAAATACAATTATGGAAGTTATATTTTCCTCAATTAAGGTAGGGGTACTTCAATAAATATAACAAGTGCGAATCGAGCATTCATTCGGAATACGGTCCTCTTCAGCGTCTAAGCACACATCAGTCCACGTTTTCATGGAGTATACACACCTGCGCGAGATGTAATTGGGTCACACTCCACCCAATCACATCTCTGCTCTCTCAGTTGTCAATGTCTTATATCCCTACGTATATATTTCTCCTTTTACTTGAAATTTGGTAAACATTAATTTATAATATATACTAACAAAGTTGTTAAAAATACAGTACCGTAGGTTTATAATAAGACATGTTTTTAAATCGCATATTCAAACCTTCCCTTACATTCTGATTAGAGAGTTAATAGGAGTTTATAACACATTGGAAATAATTGGACACAATTTTCACTGCCACTGAATAGTGAATATGGTCACTCTTTAGACGATATGGTTGTGATTTGATTATACAATGATCGAGTTGCTTCATAGGATACTATTGATACTGATATCAAGAGGATAATTAGATTTAAAAGAATACTGAAGATAAACAGGACACTACCATCATTGTAGGATCAACAGGACAATCAGAAACAAAAAGGAACACCGGGAACCACACCTCAGGAATTTAAGCAACGATTTGTCTCGTAGATTTTTAGGACATGGATCAACAGAACATTTAAGATAAACTTTTCCCTTACTATCAAATGGAGACTCAAGATCAACAGGACACTTAATATTAATAGGGCAATTATTATAGAACGACAATACACAAAGAAGCCACAGTTCACGCAGAGACATTAAAATACGCAAAACACTCTAAGAGACAACCTGACAAACAGGATTAATAGGAAAATTAGAATCAGTTTATTTCAAGGATATAAAAAATGGAAAAGAATAGATATATTTGAATGAAGGGGAAAATTATTAAATTTATGAATGCATACAATAAAATTATTTGAAATAGTGGTTCTATCCGGCTAATGGCAATCTTAGGCTATAATATTTATTATAGATGGGAAGAAATATAGATTCAGAAAGTATGTATCAAACATACGATAGGGAACTATTTATTAAATTCATTGTTCGGTCCAGATTTTTCATTCTTGCAAGATCACCATGATGAATACACATCTGTGATCTTCCTATTCTTTCTTGAATCTTGAAATAACAACCTTCTCGATAACATGGAAATAATGCTGAGTAAAAATCTTTTTCAGAAAACAAAAAGTACAAATTTTAGGATAATAACTCTTCTTCTTCTTCAGGTTTTTTGTGCTGCTTTTTCTGATCAAGGACCCAATGATGTTCATCACTGATATTTAGACATACTTATTACTTACCATAATATCTCTTGGGATAAAAAGTTATGAAAATACAAACACATAATAATTGAATGCATACATAATAATGTTCTATCGTAAAATTATAATCATTGATCGTCGGCTTTCGATGGTTGATCAAAATATATGATAAATCAAAATATAACCCTCCGCGTTTTGCGAAATTAAAAATGTTCATCTTTATACGACGATGAATGATTCAATGAAAATCCAATATCAGTTTACCAAGCAATTAACTCACTTTATCAAATTTATATGAATAAAAACAAATATTACAATAGTCTACCGTTAATCAATGATCTGAATGAAAACACTTAACGCTAATTTGTGAAATTACGATAATTTAAGATCAATATGTACAGTAATTCGATAATAACAGACGAATTTCCAATTATAGATTTTCCCACAAAAGAACAACCTATTGTATTTTTTAGCAAGATAAATATATACTTAATACAAATAATCATCATTTCCTAGCTCTTCACCATATACTTAAAATTTCTCTTCCCTCATTCCCGGTTTTGTCGCCCTTTTAGTAAGCTAGACAGTAGACATGACAGCTGTTCTATACCTACATCATCAAAACCCTCACTAACGACCAATAAAACACAGTTGCTGACATCTATCAGCTATTTGTGTCATAGCTTGCGAAATACTTTCCATATTGATTCACGAGAGTAGCAACAGCAATCGATATAAGAAAGTATTAATGTTATTTAAAAGGAAGAGGTGGGAAAGGAATCATTAGTAGAGCTGTTGTTAGGTTTTGGTACGCTTGTTTTGTTGTATGTAATAAAATGATAGGATTTTATCAGCTCTTTGCAGTTCTTTGGTAGTTTGTTGGTAAGAATTGATTATTTCAAAGAAACTTTATTCTAAAATTATTTTACTACTTAAATACTTATATTTCTTAATGTATTAAACATTTTAAACAAATAATGCGGTATTTTATATTAATGTAAATTTTCGAACAAATTAAGTTATCAATTGTATTTTACCTCAAAGTTTTTCTCTATATTTTATTATTAGGAGCATTACAACATTGGTATACTGAGTCACCATAGTTGAAATAATTTTAGAAAGTTCAGAAAATTTGATCCAATAGTAAATATTAAAATGTATTTTCCTGAAATGTAAATACAATTCTATAATTATTATAATACTTGGCTATTGAAATTGATCGAGCTGTACAATCACTGAAATTAATTTGTAAATTTTATTACTGTATTGTTAAATATAAGCAAAAATCATAATTAATAATTTCTTTTCTTTATTATTAAATGACTAGCATATTCTTCAGTTCACAGGTACAGTCCCTGTCCTGTCCTCCTTGTTCTAGAGATTTGTGTGACCCGGTGAATCCTTGCAAGTTTGGAACTGGAACAGATTCCTGCGGCTGTTGCCCAGTCTGTAAAAAAGTAAGTGATGCGTAAAGAAGATACACATGCTCTTTAACTGTACACTTCAACTATATAATATACTTAACACTTGAGAGTAGAAAAAAAACCTTCAACTCAGAGTTTAATATCCTCTAATAGTATGGATTTCCCGTTGAATATGAATCTTTTCAATCAAAACTTAACACTTGAGTATATCAATAAACTTGTTCGTGAACTCCAATAATGCGATAAATTGGACTATTCGATTTTAAGTCATATGTAAAATATAAAATCAACCCCACGTAATTTCCTATTATGAATTAGAACAGGTAATTGTAGACTTAATTTTGAATGGATTCTCATTTGCATTTATTTAAAACCAAATGTACCAAGAAAAACGAGTAGAATAAATATTTTAGAATAAGATGGAAAATATTGTTTCCAAAATTGAACTACGCGTGTCGGTTTCTCTGCATGTTGACCAATTATGATAGTTCTTCGTGAGCTGTTGATCAAGCATTTTAATCAATGATAAAAATTAATGATTATCTCCATTCATGACGATAAATATTAATCTATATTGGATAATAAACGATTATAGTGTATCGTCGGTCATTTCGACGATGAAGCTTCAAAATATGATATTCTACGATAAAATTCGTTAATTATATGTTTTCAACCTAGATTAGTCACTTATACTGTCCACAGACATGGTAAGAGTGTACTCTTACAATAATTGGACTAAATAAGATAAAATAAAGCAAGTTAGGTCATTTCATTACATCATAAATGAAATTTTCAAAATATTCTACAAAAATACTTGAATTTGTTAAATGAAAAATATTATATTCAAATTATGTTATAAATATGATATTTCAACGTAATTATATTGACAGTTCACTTTGTATTGTACTGTTCACTGTGCATTATCAAGTTTGTATGTGTTCCCATACCGACTGGCGACTATGAATGAAACTACAATTATTTTAAGGAAATTTGAAAAACTAAATAATGGCTTGTGATTGTTCCTTGGACCTGAATCGAAACTCGGATTATTTCCCATAAGAAATTGTTATGAAAACTGAAAACAAAAGTAATGAATTCAACATCTCCTGTGGAAATATTGGAAGTAATCACATGTTTTATTGAAGACACGGATTAAGAAATTTCGAAATATCTCATTCATGTACAGTTGGCTCCTTTTTTCTTATTGGTTTTCCTAACATTTAAAGGTATGGGCATTTTCTAATATTCAAAGCAATAATAAGAATTTCTACCCATATTAATTTCTATTTGCAGGGCCCTGGTCAGACATGTGGCGGTCCCTGGGCCATCATGGGTTACTGCGGTTTCGGTCTGATTTGTCGGAGGGAAGAAACGTACAGACCCAGCTTCATGGCTCCGGGGATATGCGAAGATGTTTTCTCTATTCTCGGTAACTTCGTAACGATAATATATTAGTTGTGAAAATTTATTTATTTAAAAATGATATATTAGTTCTCATTTATGTAAAAACATTCGTTAAAGGGTAGGTGGCATTTTATATCTTCTAGCCTTATATCAAGTGTTTCTATCGTTTAGAATTTATGTTTAGTTTCATTAGGACTTATTTTGAAGATGATTTTTGACAGCCAGGAAATGACAATTTCTTCTGTTTTTGACATTCTTTATTTTATTGCAATATTTCGCAATATTCCTCATTTCTCAAAAAGAATGGGAATTATTATGGTATTTCATCTATTATTAAATAAACGGCTAATATGAGATATCAATCAATGGTTATAGAAAATCATTTCTCCACTGAACTTAAATATTTTTAAGTGAAGGTGCAGCTTACATTTCTTTATAATAGCAATAAAATTAGTTATCCCGAATACTTTTCAGTAATAATTGATAAATATGTTCTATTATTAAACCTTTAGTGTGATTAATTACTGTTATTTATTTATACTAATTTTATCGTGTATCTGTTACATAAACTTTTGGTTGTATGAAGATTTTATTAATTAGCACGTATCTAATTTTAAAAAATTGTTGATAAATTATATAGGTTATATTGTTTATATTAAACCGTCCTTGAATTCTTGACTTTAATTCTTTTTCAGATTCTTCAGATGATGAAATGGGCGGGTCTCTCCCAGCTCCGCGTTCCCACCTTCACAACAATTACCAGGGCATTCCAAGACACATTCTAGCCACTCTCCAAGCCATCGGGGTGATACGGGACAACCCGCCGGTAGAAGCCACCGCACTCGGTTGATGCGCGTTAACTCCTGGTTATTAGATTTATCGTGAAATATTCTTCATATTGTTATATTTCATATTTTGTACATCATAGGCATAAATATGATTTGAATGGTTAACAATAAAATAGTGAATAAATTTTAAAAATGTAGCGTTTTCTTTCTCCGTTTGTTAAGTTTTAACTCTATTTATAGATACGTCTTCTACCTTATTTTAGTAAATTAGTTATTAAAATAAATACTAATTTATAGTAACTAATATCATTATTAGACAAATAAAATGTTATTTCATGTACAAATAGGAATTTTATGTTATTTTTTTTAGTTAATTAATATATATTTTATAAATAAAATAATCAATATTTTTCATATCAACTAATTACTAATTGTTACCCCCATAATAATTACGAACATAAATAATTTACAGAAACAAGCTTAAAATAACATGGCAATTTTACATCAAATGATCATATTTATAGTTTTCCAGTTATTTCAAAACATAATGAAGAACATGGTATCGTATTTACATATTGCACAAATATAAAACAAAAAATGTTCACACCAATTAAGTATATAAATCATTTTATACCTCTATAAGTCTAATTATTAAGACTAGCAAGACCCGTGGAAATTCCACGGGATGAGAATCAATAAGAATGTTCTGATATAACTGATTATAAAAAAACTCCTATTTAGACAGAAAACATATAAAACGCAGTAAATGTTTTTAGTAACATGCTTCTGAAAATAAATCCTTTGTATTTAATTATCTTGGTCACATCATGTACTCGATTAGCACCAGCTTTATGGGATTGATCTAATGTATGTTTAACCCGTTTTGTGACGGACAGACCGACTGATACGGCTTATTTTATTATGATATATAGATCTTCCCTTATAAATAATTTATTGGAGACATTAATTTGGTTTACACCAACTTTATGAGGTACTATTGATAGAGCGTCAGTTTAACGTATTTTGTGACAGACCGACTGACGGACATTATCAGTTTATCACTGTACAACATTTTTTTCTAAATCAAGTTAGATTTTAGATTCGCAGTTCCTCCCCCAATACCCCTTGACTTCCCTCACAAACATTTCACCCACCTTCACTTCCTCCACCTACATTTCACTCACTTCCTTTACCTACATTTCCCCCACCCATATTTCCCCCCCACCTTCACTTCGTCCACCTACATTTCCCCCACATATATTTCCTTCACCTTCACTTTCCTCACATACATTTCACAAACCTTCATTTTCTCCACCTACATTTCCCCCACCTATATATACCCCACCGTCACTTCCTCCACCTACATTTCACCCACCTTCATTTCCTCCACCTTTATTTCCCCCACCTTCACTTCCTACACCAACAGTTCCTCCGCCTTCACTTCTTCCATGTACACTTTCACCACTTACACTTCCACCACCTACATTTCCCCATCTTCCCTTCCTCCAAGTACACTTTCACTACTTACACTTCCACCACCTACATTTCCATCAGTTACACTTCCACCTAAAGCATTTCCAACTTCTACTCTTCACCATATACACTTCCACCATCTCAACTTGCCACAAATTCACATCCCCCATTTTTACTTCCCCCATCTATACTTTCCCCACCTACACGTCTCCCACCTTCACATTCCCCACCTATACTACTTCCATCTATACTTCCCCCATCTTCATTTCCCCAAAATTACTATCCCCCACATTCTCTTCAACCCACCTTCCCTTCCCTCACATCCACTTCCCCTCATTTCATTTCTCCCACTTTCAATTGCCTCACGCTTTAGTAAATATAATCAAATTGAAGCACACAATGAAAATAAGTGGTTCAAAATAAAAAAGACATCAATAAGATGTTTAGTTTGTGGTATCATGCATACCGAATTTGCTTATATCTAATTACTGAAAGCGTAACGGACGTACTCACTAACTCACTAAGGAAGGAACAAGCAGAATAATAATATGATATTTGTTATACCCTATAAATTACTATTAATCATAGAAGTATTTATATTTGGAATCAGCAGAAAAAAATATTCATAAATCGGGATATTATTGATTCTACAAAAAAAAAATATACACACCTTCGATTCTTGATATCATTTCCTATAACAAGTATCAGGATCAAACTGCTAAATTCATTACGTACTCTTGTAATATTTTTTCAAGCTTGTAATTAAACGTCTTTAATTACAATTCCTATCGATTATAGTGAAAATTATCAATTTCTTTTTATTGCTGAAAAAGAGTCTTCAGGTAGTGGGCATTCATGTAACAAATTTTGTGAGGGTACGACCACTTGAACCACCACCCAGGAGGGGCCAAAATTGAATTATTTGTTCTACAAAATTGTTAATATTGAATATTTTACAATTTATTCACTTGCTTAGCAAATATTTGGGGTGATACTATTCGAAATTTATTATACATAATTCATTTATGCATAATTATAGAGCAATTTTCTCCTTTTTCTACATCGGGAAAAATAAATTGAAGGTAATGAATTACATTGCTTGAAGTTTCCTCAAAATAATCTATATTTATTTAATACTGGTCTTAATACATCACTATAATTCACACTGTAACTACTCAAATCATATATTTAAAGATAACTGAATATCATTCTAATCCATCTTTCAATGCAATTGGAGGCCATAGTTTACTTTATTACACTTTAAAAGGGGCCTGTTTTTCATATATATATCATCTATCTGTCGTACATCGAATCATATAGGCTATATGCCTCTAATACAGGTACCAGTCTTGACCCAGGTGATGTCTTCTGGGCGAGCAAAGCATGTCAAACCCGGTGCACAGACTCCGAACATACCCCAGTCTCCGCCACACTGCTCACCCTCGGCCTGATGGAGAGAGAGGCGATAACAAACTCAAATAGTATTAATGTAATTTCAATGTCATAAGTTGAAGAAAAAATATAGTAAAGTATCAAACATTTGTGATTAAAGGTAATAAGTTGAAATTATATCCTTTCTATCTTGGACAATTGAAACTTGATGAGCGTAAACATACTGGAGTTTAAATGGTACCGAGTGGTAGATAAATCCTTTGACCGACATGACTGAGGAAATTTCTTAAAATGCTGAATCGATCTTTACAAAAATTCTTATTCATAGCTCGTGAGTGCACCTCTTTTTTATTAACTATGATCAATACAATATCCATTATTGCCTATTTGTGACTCTGGAGGCTCCATCCAACCTTTTGAGATGTTTTTTTTTGTTATATCAGGAGTAATGAGAAAATGATGTATAACCACTTATAGGGAGACACAAAAAGATTCACCCAAATAGAAAAAATGGATTTAAAACTAGAAAGATAATAGTAAGAAAATGACTCCATGAATTGACATGGAATAATATTCAGAACCAAGGTATCATATGAGATTTTGAAACGGCTACTCTTCGCTTCCATTTTCTCAGTTCTGATTTTTCAGGACAACTCTGAACCATCAGATAGCTCTGAAAAATGGATTCAGGACTACTACTACTTCTTCCAACTAAGAGATCGGAGTTGGAAAATGGACCATGTTGTCAAGTCCATATGATTGATGTCAGAACTTGTGGGATGCACATTGATTTCCCCCAAAAGTCCTAGAAGTTGTCTTTGTACCACCTTTTAGTGACATTCACCGTACGGACTGGTGTTCATCAAGAGTGAAACTGAAATTGATTCCAAATGATTTGGAGAACCATATAATAATTTGTTTCTGCAATATATTCATATAAACATGACTGTTGACTTGGATTCCTTCATCGATATCCAAGGACAGAGATTCTCTCCTCCGACAACAAGAGCCCCTACTTACCGTGTCGGATACTTTCGGCGTGTCTGCCAAAATCAATCTTTTGGTGCAAATTGATCTTGGAATTAGTTTGGTAAGGCATTGGATGTTCTGCCTGATTGTTCAATGCTTGCCCATGTTGTTTCCAGACGTTGTAAACTATTTTGCGACATAGTTTGAGCTGTTTGACAATATTCTTGTCAAACATCAATAGTGCTTCTGATGGTAAAAATCTGTTCACGTTCAACCTCATAAGTCAAAAATTCCAATAAACTGGATATACTGCAAAATTGTAAATGCTTGAAAATTTATGTGACCATATGGTGGCCGAATCCTAAAAAAATTGAAGGTGCACAATACAAAATTAAGCCAATAATAATTCTGAAAATATTTAGTTTCATACCCTTACCCAAGTTCCAATTCTCCGTAAGAAATGTATAGACCATTTTTTTAAATTATTGTAACCTCTTCAACCCGATTTCCGTTTAATTTACTCAATAAAAATATTTTTGTTGAGGTTTTAAACCTTTTTCTTTTATACATACCTGCTTACATCTATCGCAGCAACCGCACAAGCCAGGCTGTGTACCAAGGTCACCGCAGTCTGGAGGAGCACCACAATCAAATTGATCGCAAGGTTGACATGAGAGTGACTCAGCGGAACTGAAAAACAAATTTGTGTGAGTATTGAAGGAGAGTGATTATGCTATGCATGTCGATGCAACCATTATTTTGACGGTAACATATTGTAGACATAGTATAATAATAAAATTAAATTTGAGCCAATATTTAATGATTTCCTAAAAATAAATAAAATACTTAATTAATGAGTCAGATATGTGTTGATATATGTTTCTGGTTTTCCTATGCATTAATAATTTATTCTGATTATTTTCACAACGGAGAACTAGGAACCACAGGAAAACTGTAGTGATGCGATCTACTAATTACTACCACATGATCCCTATATGTCCTTCTTTGAACTTCTCATCCTACCTGATCTACTTCACACTTTTGTCAATACTCTGTTTCTTTAAACTTCATCTACAATATTAATTTCTGAAATATACAATAGTCTTCAAATATATTCAGTGTAAGACTTCGACTAAATCTCATGGCGCGATAAAAACATACACAATTTTAATAAAAAAAAAAAAAAAAAAATTTATTGCAGGTGATGTTTACCAAAAACTTCGTAGTTTAATAAGCTATAGGGTGTTCGTGATTTTCATTTTAGTGTTTAAAATAACCTTATCATTGTCTCATCATTTCTGGCATCACTAATATGGTCTTGGTTTAGCAGACGTTTCATCGAAAGACAATTCGTCGCCAGACATTTGTTCAACCGGACGTTTCGTTGACAAGACATTAATTTTCGTTGACAGACCTTTCGTTGACGAATTTTAGTAAAGGGGATGTTAACATAAATGAAGATTATTCCTAAGCAGTTGTTGACAGGGAGGGGGGGGGGTGTTGTGGTACGTCCTCAGTTGATCATCACATACAGTATTAGAGTGCGCTAATATTCTAGTTACGAAAAATTGTCAACGAAATTTCCTGTCGACGAAAGTCTGTCAAAGTCTGTCCCTCTTTATATAGCTTACCTAGTGGTAACGAGGACTCATGTGTGGCGGCAATGGGTGTACGGACAACTGCCATGCGGACTACTGCCATAGCGCACAACTGCCATGCAACAAACTGCCATGCGGACAACTCCACTGTAATTTATTATAATTTTATTTTGGGTGATTTGCAATGCGCTTGTAACTTTGACCTTTCATTGATTGAATTTAATATGAAGTATAGTATTATTTTAACTTAAAAATTTAGAAATAAAATTGTAATTGTTCAGTCCGAAATTATGAATGAAGAAGAATAGAAATTAAAATTTAACTAGTACTAAATTTCTTTCTTTGTTACAATCATTTTCTTCCACATTTAACTTCTCAAATAATCAAATGGTTGTTAAAAAGGCTAAAATCTATAGAAAATAGCACAAACATAAGCTTTACAGGTTAAAATCTCCAGTGCATCATATTATTCAAGAGTTGTTTTTACGCAACACTAGACGTATATGAGTTAATTAAAAAAATTAGTTGTTATTAGTATTAATAACACATATAATAAAACATAATTCGGTAATATTTATTCAGATATTTTGAGAGTTTTCAAATTTTCATAAAATTTTTAATGTGTGTGAGCTGGAAACAAAGAAACGATAGTAAAACCACTTCAAATTCAGAGTTACCAAGTAAAGTGTTATTTGAAAGAATTTTTTTATAGATTTTCTTTATTTAAAAAGAATAATTATCATTTCAGTTTCTAATCCTGAATCTAGCAGCAAAGATAGTTTTTAAAAATTTTAATTAACCAAAAGAAAAATTATTAAATAATAAGATGCAAAATCACACTCACTGGAAATTTTAACCTGTACAGCTTGTGTTTGTACTATTCTTTGAATTTGAAATGTTGAAAAGAAAGTTTTGCATCTATGGTTTTTAACCTTTTTGTCAACCATTTGATTAGTTAAAGGGGCGAAATTGGTTAAATACGAGATAAAATGATTTAACTAAGAAATAAATTTAGTACACTTCAATATTTAATTCTGAATCTACTGTCAATATTAATTTGCACAATTTCGAACTATGTATATATCTTCATGCTATATCTTTGAACTATACGATTTAGATAATTATACTAAATTTTAGGTTAAAATAATAATACACTACTCGTAAATTTAATTCAATGAAAAGTTAAAGTAACAAGCGCATTACAGTTCATCCAAATAAAATTATATTATATTGCATGCCAGCTGTCCACTATGGCAGTTATTTGCATGGCAGTTGTGCGCATGGGGTCTAGGATATTTCGTACACGGACATTTCGTCCACGAATTGCTTTATTTTGTATTTTTAAGTGGATATGGGACATATTTCATTTTATCTTTTATATTACGTTAATAGCCAGATATTAATATATGTTATTATTATAGTGATTTAAGCCGAAACATTTCATATGACCACATAAAAAATGTTTATCTATGGATTACTTGAAATTAGATATGCTAAACGGGTTGATTGTATCATTTAATTATTTACCTCTTGTAATATTTTGCATTAATTAATGAGTTATGAGTATCCAAAATAAGGAACTGAAATAACAGGGCACTAACAAGACTAAAAATGGAAACGTAAGAATGAGAATAAAATAATTACAATAGAGGTAAATACTAATTATTTTGTATACTTTTATTATGAGTCCGTAAATATGAAACAGTCCGAAAACACGGGCGTGTTTACATTAAACGTAACACTAAAAAGTACCAATATCTAATTCATATTAAATTATCAATCAATTGTTTAGTAGTATATTATATACATGTATGTATTTTATGTAGTCAATGTTGAAAAAAATTCTGTCATAAAAAAAAACTAATTTCTGATCCAACAATGCTTCCAATAAGCTAATCGGAGTACCTACTAATATTGATGTTTATTGTAGTTATTGTGAAAATACACCGCAAATAATTGTAGTTATTGTAAATATCGAAAAAAATGTTTCCATTTTCTATCTTTATGTACTATAATATCTACGAGACATGCCTCGCTATTAGTACAGATTTTATAAGACCGAGGTACAATAAAAGTGAGGCCTATCTGCATTATCATTAAATATAATATTCAGTTTAATTATTTTCCTGTTGCCGACCATTAAGAGCAGGAGAAGAAGATTGCGATAAGAATTAAGGCAAAGACCATCAAAAATGGGCGTTTTCTACTTTTCTATGTATTGCAGAATATTATAAATAATATATAATAAGCAATATTATAATACAAAATAAAAAATTTCCTGGACGAATTGTCCGTTGGACGAAATGTCCGTGGACGAAATGTCCGTGGACGAATTGTCCATGGACGAAATGTCCGTGCATGTGACAGTTGCTTTATAGCCGAGGCAGTAAATAACCCGGCTTTAACTATCTAATGTTATTCATCTTCCCTAACTATAGATAATTGGTGGGCTTTAAGATATATATTATATTAATCAATAACTTACTTATATGAAAAAATAACTTATATTCAAAATCAACTTGTATTTCAAGTTAAGTTTTATTTAAGATTAAATTATATTAGAATTTAGTTTATAAAATTAAATTTTCTTGTTTTAGAAATTGACATTAAATTTGGGAGTCTATTTTAAATTAAGAAATTACTTTGCTAGGAATAATAATATTTCTAAATGTTCTGTAACAGTTTTGGGAGGTGTTTGGACGGAAGAAGATGCGATGAGGTATCATAATTTCTATTTATATAAACCTGGTAACTTAGTCCTTGAAAAAGTTTGCTCACTAACCTAGCCGCTGGCGCGGTATCACCAGCTCTTATTAAAACTCATGAAAAAATTCGAATTAATTTTTTGATATTCTTTCTTCTGATATTTGCAAATTTATTGGTAATTGATAAAAGAATAGTTTTCCATTTAAATTAGAAGTAACAAGCATATATTTAAAAGAAATGTTTCCTAGGTGTTAAGATGTTTGGGCGGGGTTTTTCACTTTACTGAGCTTGGCGAGGTGTTAATCTCGTACATCTAACTAAGCCGGTAAGGGTTACAGTTAACTGATTATAGTGAGACATTCACTCTTATGTTCTCAAACACACTCTTGCATCTCATAACTGGAGAGATCTCTGATATACTCCTTATATATTTCAATAAATGCTCAAAATATGAGTATCTTACCATTTATCACCTTTGTTTTTGTCTAATCGTAAGAAATTAAATGTGAAAAATTTAAATTAAATAAATGCAGGTTCCAATAATTGGAACCTGCATTTAAATTTTAATACTTAGCTGCTTGCGCGGGCGCACCAGTCCTCATGGAAATATAATAATAACTTTAATGATAAACTGAACTGAATTATTCAGTTCAGTTTATAGGGTTCAAATAGTTAGAAAATAATTAATCCTACTAAAATTGTATGGTTTATCTCTATAGTAATTATTCGTCGACCCAGCTTTTCTGATTATAGCTCAGAATATATCTATATACTAATAATTTCCTTAGTGTGCGTATTCATTTATTTATTTATTTGGTGTCCGCTTTTACTCGATTGGATTTAAAAATGAAGAATGTAAATATGATACGCACGGGAATATATTGACTTGGTATTTAAATTCCCCTGTTTTTATTCAATTTTTAAATGTTTTTATCTATGGAAAAAGTATCAGTTTATACAGAAAAATAAATTTTTCTTTTAGTTCACTGAAAATGACATAACAACGGGTAATATATTACTATTGAAGACCCGTTATTTTTAACGGGCAAATACACTAGTAATTTAATAAATTCATAAGTATTTATGCAGCAAATATTAACTGGAAAAGGGTTTTTCCAAGGTGAATGGAAAAAATCGAAATGTATTTGCAAAACTAGAAACATTTTGTTTACATTTAAGGTGAGCCTTTTAATTGTTATCCATTAATGATTAAAATATGAAATAAGAAAATATCTTTTTCACTTGAAGAATAAATTGGAATTCTGTTTTTAACCGTTAGATTAACTTGAAATCGAAAGGGCCTCATAATTCTTGGCACAATTTATTTCTATGGTACTTATTACTAAATGTCCTAAGTAATTTGTATTTACCTATAATAGAGATTACGAGACCTGCAAATATATCCATAAATTAAGGTATATCATATTTATAGAATAATAAACTAATTTTTAACGTCTATTAACAATAGAAAGATTGTTAATACGCTGAACTTGTATTTTTACTTAATCTTTCAATTTCTATAATTTGATAATCATTTAATCAGACATAATCTTTTTAATCTTGTACACTGTTCATTAGAAGGAAATGCTATTTAAATTTATGGTCATGTTATTCTCGCTAGGAGCTCGAATATAATTATAAACGAATAGCTTTGAACTTGTAACTTCAGAACATAACTTTATAACTTGTAACCCAGAGCTATAACTTGTAACTCAGAATATAACATTATAATTTGTACTAAAGTTATATAACTTCATGAACTTTGTAAATCAGTTATACAACTTAGAATATTGAGTTCTTTTTCTATAGATAGAATTGAAACTAATACTTAATTAATTTAAAAGGAATTAAGCAAGTATTTCAATTATTCTAATTGAAATACTTAATTAATAGTTAGGAACTTGTAACATTTCTGATCATGTATAGGTTAAACAGGACTCTGAAATAGTATGCTTAAATTTGGATGTTTATTAGTAAATCAGGTTTCACTAAAATGAACTATTAGTAAATCTGATCGATCTATATGTTAATCGTATAGAAAGCCATTACCACTAGCGTGTTAAATTTGAATAATGCATTGTGTGTTATTTCTATCTGCAGTGAGTAGAAAAACATCTTTGAAAAGTACTATCAGTACCTTAACAGAAGTTTATTCACTCACTGGAAGGTTGGACTCTCCAGTTCATCCTTTAAATACCATTGGCACCTAACTAAAGTGTTCATAGTTCGCGATGGTCTCTTGAAGACTGGTTGGTCGGACCAAGTCTGGTCGGACTTGTCCATCCACGGGTGTCGTGAGTTGGCAACTCAGACCCTTGTTTATTTAAAACCCTTAAGTTTACTCAACCGCTAGTTTATTTAAAACTTGTGTTGTGTTATTTGAAGACTTGTGCGTAAGTCTTAGAACTCTGTACTATTCGAACTTTAATATAAGTACACCCATTTAAAACTTCCTTGTGTTTAATTTACTTCCAAAAAACTTTTACCGTTTAGTCATTTGTCAGTTTAATAGAATTCAATCAATTACCTCCAAGTCTCTTCAAGTTAAGAAATACAAATAATTGTTAAAGAACCCGGAGACTTATTTTGCCCTATGGGATAAGTTTATTAACAAGCCTCATCTACTTAGAAAATAGGTGATAATTTACTATCAATCCCATAGGAAAAGGGCAATTTAATAACGTCCAAAATAATACCAAAAACCAACAATTTTTAATGGTAATCACCATTCTCGAGCTATTTTATGTTTTACAATTATTTTGAGGCTTATTTTTTATAGAACCTCCGGACAGTGCACGTGAAGATATATGAAGTGTCATTTTCGCAATCAATTAGGTGTTTTACAAATAATTATCAAATTTTTGAAGTGAAGATTGAAAGACACGGCGAAAAAAGTTAGCATCTTTTTATATTTCTAGAGCTTTCGAATAAATCAATATTCATTATCAATATCCTAATTTTGACACCCAAAAACGCTAAATTGAATGAACTGTCTTGTTCATTGAGCGATGGCGACTTCATTTCATAAATTTAGTAAGACTTCCAAGAAGGAAACCATAAACGGTGCTAGGTAATTTAAACCCCTGTAATTTGACCCCCAGTAATTTGATCCCTGGTAAGTTGATCCCCGGTAATTTGATCCCCGGTAAGTTGATCTCCATTAAGTTGATCCTCGGTAATTTGATCCCCGGAAATTTGATTCCCGGATACAGATATTACATTAAAATAAAAAAGTATGAAATAAAATATGTAATATAAGAGGTAATTCAAACTCAACGGGAAATCCATAATATTAGAGGTTATTTAAACTCTGCGTTGAAGGTTTTTTCAGATATCAAGCTTTCGAATAGAAAGATTTCTATTCATCATCAGGAGAAGGGTGAAAAACCTGGACCTGACAATGAATTTTATGACCAATGGTTGTATGTTGGATACCGTCTCTCTATTTAAGCTATATATCCTAAAGTTTATTAATATTAATTAACAATCTATTTGATATTGAGATATGAGACAAAGAAATAGAAAATTTGTTACTAACTTAGCTATTGCTTACTACATTAATTCTCTAGAATATTTTTACTTTCTATATATCTGATACAAAATCAAGTGTGTTTTATCTACTTGTTTTTATGTTTATGTTTTTTATTTATGTATCTGATCAACATGACACACTTAAGATCAAGAGGACACACATATGGATCAAGAGGACACACGTATAGCAACAAATAACGCAAAGGAATAGATAAGATACATAGGAATAGAGAACATACATAGAAACAAGGAGATAAAACACACTTGATTTTGTATCAGATATATAGAAAGTAAAAATATTCTAGAGAATTAATGTAGTAAGCAATAGCTAAGTTAGTAACAAATTTTCTAATTCTTTGTCTCATATATCAATATTTAATAGATAGTTAATTAATATTAATAAACTTTAGGATATATAGCTTAAATAGGAAGACGATATCCAACATACGACCATTGGTCATAAAATTCATTGTCAGGTCCAGGTTTTTTTCTATTCAAAAGCTTGATATCTGAAAAAACCTTCAACGCAGAGTTTAAATAACCTCTCATATTATGGATTTCCCTTTGAGTTTGAATCTTTCAATCAATAAAATATGTATTTTGCTCAACCGAAGACTAAAAAATTAATGATAATAATGACATATCATGCTGTATATTATAAATTACTTGTATTGTTGATAGGAAGATTTTATATTATTTTACAAATCAATTGTGTTTATTATTTATTTAAAATATTAAATTATTTATTTCAAAATGTGGAATAATTTATTTCAAAATGTGGAATAATTTATTTCAAAATGTGGTATAATTTATTTCAAAATGTGGAATAATTTATTTCATAATGTGGAATAATTTATTTCAAAATGTGGAATAATTTATTTCAAAATTTGGAATAATTAATTTCAAAATGTGGAATAATCTATTTCAAATGATGTTACAAATTCATCAGAAAAATCATTTGTATTGTAGATACCAAGTTTTGTACATATTGGGTATTATATTATTTGAAAGAAATTGAAAATATGGTGAATTAATGTACAGAATTAAATATGAAATCAATTAATAATATGAAATAGTGCGAAATAGAAATAAGGCGACAAATTAAACGTATAATATAAGTCCAAGAATTAAAAAAAGGGAATGAATTACCGAAGGCCAAATTACTGGGGTCAATTTACCGGGGATCAAATTACCAGAGGACCAAATTTCCCGAAATCAAATTACCAGGGACCATTTTTCCGGGGTCAAATTACCGGTTACGCCAATAACTGAAATTACAATTAATTATTGGATACGTATGTCAGAATTTGGTGAAAATAATTTCCGAAGGTGCCTCTCCAGTTTTATTGATATTGCTATTAAAGTAGATATAATAATAATAACTCACTTGATGAATAAAATCAGAGTCACGAGGAAAACAGGGCCAAGCAACTTCATTTTTCCTGTTATGTCGTAGATACTTATAAATGAGGATATCCTTTGGAGAGATGCGTATATTGTCACAAACCCTCTTGTAAAGTAACAACCTCTGCGTTCCCCTTCAGCTGATAAACTGCAATTACTGTCGTGAATGCGTAGTTATATGTACTCTAAACGCAAATGCATACATTGGTTCATTGCACAGATGAAAAAGAAGAGCCACACCTTCAGATTCTGATGGATGACATTCAAAACCTGAATAGATACTGAAGGTTATCTTTGTTATATGATTCCTTGCATTCAAAGTTTGCATACAATATTTATGCATGTGTTACCAGGAAACTTTGATATTAAACTGAAATTTGCTACAATATTTTATCTAAGATTTTTAAAACGAAATAAAAATTACCATTTCAACCCGTCTGTATTTTTTGAAAGTTAAATTGGAACTCCATTGAATATTTTTTCGAATATTTTGATAATACTTCAGCATGATTTCTTGAAACAAAAATTCCCAAAATGTTCATCAATATTAGTGTAATTTTGATTAATTGAGGAATATATTAGGTTATACCAAAATAATGGAACTGTTGAATCCCTTTGTGGTTACTGGTTGCACATTGATAACCGTTGCATCCTTTTAGTGGTTGCACAGGGTTTACCGTCGCATCCCTTTTGTGGTTGCATGGTTTACCGTTGCATCCCTTTGTGGTTGCACATGGTTTACCGTTGCATCCCTTTGTGGTTGCTCATGGTTTACCGTTGCATCCCTTTGTGGTTGCTATACGAAATTGATATTAATTTATTAATTCATTAAATTTTATATTTACTATCTACTTGAATTTGATCCCTATATCATATATGTAGCACGACCTTTGATAGCAATGAGAGGTATGACAATATTCCTTTTTTTTGCTGTCAGAGGTTTATCACTAATGTGTTTCGAAGTTAAATCCTATACTCCGTATAGGATGACTTGCTCAGTCGAAGGGTTGTAAAACAGCGGTTGTCATATCAGTTTCTGCACGAGGTTTTAAACAGAGTAAAAACTAATAAAACCTAACTATGAGGATACAGAACAACTTGTGGAACGTGTTAAGCTATGGCTATTGATTAGAAGCTCTGTTGATTGGACCCTGCATTGTGAGACGACTGATGATATGCGAGGATATTTGAAAAGGAGGTGAGTCATGCCTTGTTCCTTCGCAGAATGCGGGAAGGTTATATTATTGACGACATTCATTTATTTATTTATCATCTTGTTATTCGCTTAACTTAAAAAGTATTCAACAAAATTGCCTAATATTTTGTGAAAAGATTGGTCAATATCCAGTGACCTGCTGGTAGAATTTTGGGAGTGACTTGGTCAAAGGTCAAGGTCATGGTCATTTATAACTCAAAAAGTGTTGAACCATATTGCATGAAACTTGGTTGGACGATTGGTATTTATACAGGAACCATTATGTTAGATTTTGGCAGCGATCTGGTCAAAGGTCAAAGATCAAGGTCAATGCCATTTATAACTCAATAACTCAAAAAGTATTCGACCAAATTGTCTGAAATCTTATGGGACGATTGGACAATGTCCAGGAACCATCTGGTAAAATTTTGAAGCTATCCAGTCGAAGGTCAAGGTTAATTATAACTCAATAACTCAAAAAGTATTGAACCATATTGCATGAAACTTAGTGGGACGATTGGTCACTATCGAATCACCATTTTATCATATGTTAAGATAGAACGGGTCTAAGCAGCGGCGCAGGTATGCGCTCTACCGAGTGCACGTAATTTGAATAGTTTTTCACCAATTTCGACTATATATTTGTAATTGATTTAAATGATAAATTGGTTGTAATGTTTCGAATATTAATTAATTACCTTCGCAGAATGCGGATAGATTATATCATTGACGGTATTTATTTATTCAATTATTTATTGAATACTGAAAAAGTGTTCAACCAAACTGACTGAAATTTGGTGAAACGATTGGTCAATGTCCAGTGACCTGCTGGTAGAATTTGGGGAGTGACCCGGTCAAAGGTCAAGGTCATTTATAACTCAAAAAGTATTGAACCATATTTCATGAAACTTAGTGGAAAGTTTGGTCGATATACAGGGACGATTTTGTTATATTTTGAGAGCGATCGGGACCAAGGTCAAAGATCAAGGTCAATGCCACTTATAACTGAATAACTCAAAGAGTATTCAACCAAATTGTTTGAAATTTGATTGGACGATTGGTCAATGTCCAGGAACCACATGGTAAAATTTTGGGGGCGATCCAGTCAAATGTCAAGGTCATTTATAACTCAATAACTCAAAAAGTATTGCACCATATTGCATGAAACTTGGTTGGACGATTGGTCACTATCCAGTTACCAGTTTATTAGATTTTGGTAGCAAACGAATAAGCGGTGGCGAATGTATGCGCGCTTCCAAGTTCACGTAATCTAGTATAACGCTATTAAGGTTGTGTTCTTTTCAATATTACCAATAAGTGAATTTATTCTAGTACCTATATCCGCAAAATACTCTTGTTATACATATTGTAATTGCAAGCAGTAAATCAATTACTGTAAATTTATTTAAATTTCTAATAGTGTATCTAATATATTATTACCTATGGTGATATTAATATTTCTCCAGTTCGTGGTAAGGTGTGAAGCAGAGCACGACTGGGGCTGCAGTTTTGTAGTGTGACTGGGGTAAATTAATACTTTTAAATACTTTCATTTTGAATACTTTAGTAATACTTAATACTTTATGAATACTAAATACTCTATGAATACTAAATACTTTATGAATTCTAAATACATTATTAGTGACTGATCTATTAATATCTTGTACATTTGAATCTTTCACACAAGTACAGGAGTGTGCCAAGTCTTTTCGTGTTAGGCATTTATTTCTCTAACATTTTCTCAGGTTATTTATCAATGGAGAAAGCTGGTGATAATGTGAATGGTGGAGTTCCTACATGTCTGCTTCAGGGGGAACATACCTTAGTGGAACTTAGCTTGGAGGGTGGATGGATACAATGAATATAATCTATCTTGTTTATCCGTCTATTTTGTAAATTATTTATAATAGAACAAATTTATAACTCGATAAGAGATCTAAAAACATTTATTACTTACTAAGAAACTTAATTAAATCCATGAGAATCATTGAAATTCTTAGTAGTTTTTCTATAGTTACACATGGTTTACCGTTGCATCCGTTAAAATACATTTTAGTTAAACCTTCACTTTCTCTCTCACCTATAGAGTAATATACCTAACTGACAATAAGTACTGAGTGAGTTCTGAGTCTGCATCCGGTCCACTAGTTTGAAAACATTGATAACAAAGTCACCTAAAAAAATTGAAAAGTACTTTAAAAATTGAAATATAAAGATATATCGACAATACTGAATTATTTGAGAGCATTAAATCATTTTTTCAGGAAATTTACTTACCTATATTATATTCACATGCTACTTTTACTTATCATTTTGATACCTGGCTATACTAAGTCCCATATTGTGACAGGGATTTATTTTTAATAATATAAGATGGATTAAGCATAATATCTAAAAAAACACATTTCCTATATGAATTTGAAATTACTATTACTAAAAAAGTTTAGTGGAGAACCGGGAGCATTCGGACAGTTTTTTTTTTTGATAAAAACTGAATAATTCGTTAACTAATTAAAAAATTTCTATTTAAAGATTTCTGTATATAAAAAAATCAGGTTACTTCAATTTGTATTCTGACTTTTTTACAGTTTAAACCTTCATTCGAAAGTTATAAAACAAAATATAAGAGAGATTCAAGTGTCCAAATGCTCCTTCCTAGAGGGAGACATCGGACAAGCTGTGAGGATGATTCGGGCACCATAAAAATGGTTAAAACATTGGAAATTTGGGTAATTAAACGATAGGATTGAAATCGGATCTACTAATTTTAATTTAAATAAACCATAATGACTTGTTATTCACAGTTATAATTCATCGCATTTGCATATTTGTAATGGTTGAACATTTTCTCCAACAAAATATAGATAACTCGAGAATAATCCCTGTGAAATTATGCTTTTATTTAAAGGTCCTCTCCAAGCAAATATTTTTATTGCTTTATTTAACGAGGCTAATGTTTCTTATCATTTTGCTGCAAACCGCATCGAATTTGGTAGCATATTTTTATTTTTATATGTTTTTAAATATTTTTATAATCAAAACTCTACAAAACCAACTTTACTTCCGACTTTCTAATTTAAGAAATTTTCAGCCTGAAGAAGAAGAATGTACACCATTTGTTTTGATTGTCAACTAGGTATTAGGTTTAATAAATCGATTTATTATTCGTATACAGGTATAAAATTGAATGAACTTATAATAGAAACGTTTATATATTTTAGGAAAAAATTAATATCTAAAATAAAGGCCGAAAACGCTTGATTTGATTATAAATTCAAATTTGAAATCAAAAAAAAGAGTGTACAATCTTCTTCTTGAGCATTAGATTAGTGATTCGCTCAATTGTTGCTCACAGAGTATTAAAAAACTTTAAAAACAAATTATACAATATATACTAAACCGAATTGTATGCGGTTTGCAGAATAATGATCGTAGACCTTAGTTCTATAATATTATGTTATAAACTGATTTTTTTCCCGGAGCCTGGAGAGGACCTTTAATAGTTATATAACAAAAGTAAATTGTATAACTATTTCCTTTTACTTTGGGTATAACTATATCCTTTTTCTTGGAATTCACAAAAATTAGTAAATTACCCAGGGAGCAAGAATTTATTCCTGGGATATTAAGGGAATATATCCTTCTTCCCAGAGTTATTCCCTTAATATCCGAGGAATAATACTTGCTACCTGGGTACATCTTAAAATATTTCATCAAATGTTTAAAGTATAGTCCATAAGTGTAGATCTTGCTACACCTCCAATATCAGCAGCTTTTCTGACAGATAAACCTTTTTGGAATTCATCAAATGATTTTGAATACCTTCTTTATTACGGACTATCTGTTTTTCTTTTATAATTAAAATGCATGAATACGATCGTCAAACTGTAAAATAAAGAAACTAAAAGTTGCAACTAATCTTATAAACGAATGCAATTTCAAATTAACTTAATTAACCAAACAGAACATAAAATATTGATATAATTCATAACTTTTTGATTTAGAATCAGTTTCCTATTCATATAGTCCACACACGATCCAATTGAATCGCGAAAAATTACATCAATATTATAGAAAACAGTAAGTTACACTTCGGGGGCGAAAAACTTAATCTCCGCAGTGGATCTATCGAATAGCTGACGGTTAACATGTTGCACACATTCAGTTGCAATCAGCATTAGTTCCAACATTTATGAATATGTTTAAACGAGTTGTCCGAGGGTGTAGGTCATAAGCCCCCCTGTTTTTAAATCCCTATTTACCTATATTATTTAATCCTTATTGACACTTTTGTAGTCATTACTGATTGGACCTAAAATATATGTATATCTTTTGGCGTGCCGCCCTCCGAACCCCCCTGCCAGGTCATTGAACAATCATGAAGTGTGCAGTACAACAAACTAGCGGATACAACAAACTACATTAGCAACTCTCAGTTATTTCTATCTAAGTAGATCTTCATTTGTTTAACTCAGTAAATAAGGATTAAAAAAACAGGGAGGGGGGGGGGGGGGCTCGTGACCGGGGGGCTTATGACCTAGGGGAGCTCATGACCGGGGGGGGGGGGGCTCATGACCGTACCCCGTTGTCCGAATGCTCTCGGTTCTCCCCTATTTTCAACTAATTCCATATCATTCCATTAATTTCATAAATCGAACAGTGTATAATATATATTAATGTATATGAATATAGTATTACTAATAAAATGTTGATAGAAATCAATGCTTTTAACTCAAATAAAAATTTAAAATATAATCGTTGAAGCCTGATGTATATTAGGAAGACACAAAAATAACTAATAGTTATGTTATTCATGACTACCAATTTTAAACATGATTTTTTTTTATAATATTAAACAATATTATCACTATACTAGTTACAATAATTAAAGAAGAGTTTCGTTCCATTTCTGTAACATTTGTGTACATTTTTTGTTTACTTACGTTTTGTTCCGAAAACATCCATCAGCAAATAATTTGTCTTTCGGCCAATTCGTTTTCGCGAATCAGCATTTCGGCAAGCTCATATTCAAAGAGCCCCCCATTCGGTGAAGTAAGTTTCGGCAAATTCGCTATATTCCAGTGAATGCCAGTATGGAACATTTGTGGTTTGCTACCACCACTAAAGTTGAAAACTACAAGTTTTTATACTTAATAATGATATAGCATTCGGTTAACTCGCTGGTTAATTCCTTAGGCTATAATTATGTACATATAATATACTCACATTACAGAATTTTGGGGTACGTGAATGTTATTTCAATGAAAAAATTTATTTAACCACTCCTCCCACGTTGATCTATCTTTTTCACTTTCCTTACTTATTATTAATATGTATAATTTTAGTACCTAACTATACAAATGAGCAGTCACCAACTGGTGGTAGATAATTTTGTTCTCGGACCCACTTTCCTTTCTGACTGCTTCTTAGAGTTTGTTGTATATTTAATTCCCTTTTGACGCAAACGAAATTGTATTAATTTAATTCAGAAACAAACTTCAAAAAACTCAGTAATTTAATTATAATTTTAACATTGCCTGCATGCCTTTTAAATGTAATAACTTCTTTCAGATTATCATATTCCTTGCGTTGTTTTCCCTGTCCCGATAAACCCGATGTGACAAATCTTCGGACTGTGAAACTTGAGGCATCCATATTCAGCTATGTAATTGATCCCCAAGTTGCAACAAGTTTAGTCTTGTTGCAGAGAGAAGCGAAGAGGATGGTTCTGATCCTTGCTATGGTCATTGGTTAATTATTTTGTAATAGTTAAAATAATAAATAAGAGCAAATTATTAATTAAAAATATTGTAAATTTCTGAAAACTGATCGATAATATTATGCTCTAATAGTAAAACTATCATTATTAGGTATTGACACTGAATATCAACACTGAACTGTATCAACTTACAATAAAATAAAATATATCACGAAAACGATCATCCATATGCAAAATATATCACGAAATTTATCTTCCTGCCGGTTGGTACACCCTAGTCCAGGGTTTCCCAAAGTGGTCCGCTGTGAACCTATGAACCAGAGGTAGGTTCATGGCGAACCCCCTTTTGGTTCGTTTCTTTTTCGACTATTTTCAGTAGTTTTATAGTTTCTTTTTATGATCGAGGTTGTCCTTTAATGTTATTATTCATTTCTAAGTAGAAAAATACTGATGTAAATGTTATATCACATGTATACACGGTATAAACTTATATATGTAAAAAAGTATAATAGTAAATAATATTCCCCTTTTATTAGTTTTCTATGAGATACATATAAAGAAAATAGAGAACAACATGGACTATTATAAAAAGTAGGTTTATATTTATCTATATGATATCCTTCAATTATTGGTGATATTGAAATAATAGCTTTGTCAACCTTCTCCAATGCATTTTCTATGAAATTTCTCTTTTTGAGTTTCAATGATATACTTAATTATTATATTAAACCATAAAATAAATTTACTACATATTTGATTCGCAATTCAATGAATAATTATAAATATATATAAAAATCATAATGTTTTTGTCATTACTATGTGGAATAAATAGTGTAACTACTATAGCTAGTTACGAAAAGGATCCGAATTATTCATCATTTGTTGTGAATTTTCTATCAACTAAATATGTAAATATTTACAATTGTTACAGCTTTTGATATACTTTCCATAATTGCATAAAATTGCACTACACCTTATATATATAAATTTATACTCATTTTCTGAAGTATAGACACTCTATGTTATACATAAGAAAGGTGGTCCGTGGTTATTTAGTAATTTTCTGTTTAGGTTCGTGAGAAAAGAGAGTCTGGAAACCACTGCGGCTTAGTCGGTATTTCTCCAAATATTACGACATGTGGGTACTCCACACAACTCAAACGCGCTTCAGTCACAGGCCTTTGAATATAGAAGAATAAGAAGATGTTTCACTGACATTTGGACGCTAGCGTTCAATTAAATATTTAAGTGAGAGCGTATCAGACTATCAGCCAATCAGAAAGAGGGGTAACATGACGTCACCTATTACAAACGTAGTAACAAGCGGGTATATTTATAAAGGTTAGAGCTACATTTTCTTTCACTAATAGTACCAATAAAGGGAACTAAAGCAGATATGGAAATTTAATTTTTTAGGAAAAAAAGGTTAATTAAAGTCGAATATTTTAACGTATATATATAAATTATAAAATACGTAAAAAAATCGGAGTCAGAAAAAAAATGTTTCTACTTTCTACCAAACTAACTGAATAGTCTCATCGAGATTGTTGCAGGCTTTTACCCACATATTGCAATCATGTTTTATAAATAAAAACAACTTGCACTGATCTCTAGATTTATTGATACAATTAAAAATAAACATTTTCGCATCTTGCCCATTTCTCACTAGTTTAAATAAATGAAGGATAAAAAAGTAGTAAATTTAGATTTATTCAGTCCTAGAACACAGCGCGCGCCGCTCATCATTCACGATATTGCATCATAAATAAACCGAGGCTTCATATTCGTCCGGAACACCCGTACAAAACATGTACAAAACAGAAATAATTTTATTATTTATAATTGAATATCATGATATTAAATAGCATATTTAAATTCAATATTATTCTCTTTATGTCGTTTTTGCCAAATGTCGTTAGTAAATTGAAAATACGGCCATTTACCAGATCTAATCATCCTCTCTGGGAAAATGTTGATAGAAATGATATCATCATCATACCACATTTTGAAGAAGATTTGCAAAGTGATGGAACAATCAAACATCCCCTGGACTATTTCAAGAGTTTCATTACGGATAGCTTCTTAGATTAAATTGTTAAACAAAGTAATCTTTACTCTACTCAAAATAAGGTCAATAACGTTGAATGTAAACCGAACTGAGTTAGAGCAATGGATAGGACTGTATGTTTTTCTACATTTCAAAATTACCTAGCACAAGACTACATTTGAGTGCATGCAATGGGAAAGTAAGAGAAATCGTATCAAAGGTAATGACCCGAGAGGTATGAGCAATTCAAAGAAAATTTCCATCTAGTCGACAACACACAAGCTTCAAATGACAAGCTGTATAAGGTAAGACCTTTGTTCGACCAACTTCAAACTGAATTTAAGGAAATTTCAATGGTTCAAGATTCATGTGTTGACGAATCAATGGTGCAGTTCAAGTGGAACAGCTCTCTGAAACAGTATTTGCCATCAATCCCCAGTAATGTGGATTCGAGTTTTCGTTTTAGCTGATAAGTATGGAATGGTCAACGATTGTCTTTATTATACAGGGAAGATCGAACCAGTGAACAGTGAAAATGTTCCTGATCTCGGGCCTAACGGTAATACCGAATACCACTTGGCACAGGTTATACCAAATAATGAAAATCATCTACTGTATTTTGATCATTTGTTCACCTCCATCTCTTTTCTTAAGCATCTGGCTAGTCGAGGAATTTAGGAATGTGCTACCATTCGAGCGAATAGGGTTCAGAGATTCAACGATAGGAAACTCATGTTGCAAGGACGAGGTCAAGTGTTGAAAGAAAAGCAACTAATGTGGATCATGAAGTTACATACGTGAAATGGTACGATAGCAAACTCGCTTCATCCTTTGCCAAGTCCAATCCTGTAAAAGTGGTTGTGCCTGTACATCTGCAGCAACAAAAAATGCTACCTGATGACTGTATACAACGCTACTCTTATCATGTACCATCAATACATGGAATTCCATACTTTTTTTAAATATTGCTGTAATCGAATTTATATTTTATAAGGATATAATTAGTGTTTTTTCGATTCACATTTCATGGAAATAATTTCAGTTTACAATATAATTTTTCATTCACTGTCTCCGTTATACAGTAGCGGACAAAATATAAGGGTAGGCATAAACAAGTTATCTAAATCTTTAATTTCATAAAAAGTTCAAAACACATTATTGAAATTTTGCACGTATATTCATATAGAACTCATATGTATTTGTATGAAATTTCAAAGCATTTGGACAAATATCCTAGGAATAGTTCCGTTTTTTACTTCAAACACTAAATTTTGCTCTGGTCAAAAGTTAAGGATAGCCATCATAAACTTTGAAATATTCGCGGATATTGGCAATTAACTTGATAATATTTGAATAATTCTTTGCTATTCTACCACAAAATTCTAATAATTTTGCACAATATGAAGGAGTTATCCATCTTCTATTCATCCTCAAGAAATGTCCAAGTTTCCCCTATGATACAGTCTCTAATTGTCGTTGCAAGAGATTTCTATTGCCACATGAAGGTCCAAAACGATTCTGCAACATATTGTGGCTCATTATAAGCAGTATGGAGTTGTTGATTCCAAACCGAAGAATGGTAGACTTCCCAAAGCATTGCTGAGAGAAGATCATGCAAGTCTTCAAAGTAGCTTGCAAGGTAGTTTCAACACTTCTGGTTAAATTTTTCGTGAGATATATGTCATGTCTAGTGGTACGGTATCCCAGTCTACTTTTTCGCTTCGACTTCAACAATTTGATTTGCAATAATTGAAGAGTAACTTTGATTAGTGATCTACGCAAAATGCTCCATCGCTGACTAGTAACAGTGTAAAGTGATCTACAGCTCCAGATCACTTTACAAAAGTTCCAAATGATTCGACTGTAAAGTGCTCTACACGCGTAGATCACTTTTCATTACTCTCACTTCGCATTCAAACATAGTAATCTACGGTAATATAAGCGTAGATCATTATTCAGGTATCAATGTTACTCTCTCACAGACTGCAACTGATCTACGCTAAGAATAATTTTGCAATTTGTAACGAGCCTTCTGATTGGCTAGAGCTGCTAGACATTAAGTACAGTGAGTTCTAACATTATTGGTATATTATTACAGTGCAGGTCATTGAGAGTTTTATTATTACTGTACTGCAATAATTATTATTTTTAATATAAAGTTAATGAAAAAAATTTGTTGTAACAATGAGTAATTTTTATTAAAACAATTCATTATGATATTTTTTATATATATTAAGAAACAATTATTTATATTAAATTGAAGTTTAGATAATATGAACGGTGCAAATAATGTTGAAGATAATTTGAATAGTAAAGGTGAGTAAGAAAATAACTATCAATATTTAAAATATCGATGTAGGTAAATGATACTAAATACAAAATGTGACAGTCAAAGTATACATATATAATAATGTTAGTACATTGAAAATAAGTCGTGTGCAATGACACTGTAAGTAATTAAAACTATATTTTATTACACATCTAACGATAAAAAATTGTATTTATTTTCCGAACACTAAGTTTTAATATTTTATTGAAACTTTTGAAAAGTCGTCTAAAAAGTGTGACAATTGTAACACAAGCAAATAATCATTATAATTTAGTCCAATAATGTCATATTATTTTAAGTATCAAATAGTAATTATTGGTCGTTATCAATTTTTTCGATTAATAATGGTTGGTATATCAGTTGTCAATGTAAGTGTTTCTTTTTAATTCCCGCGTTAATAATTTTGGTTTATCTTCGTTGTTGGTAGCTAACGGTTACTGTGGGGGGGGGGGGATGACTAACAGGGGGAGAGGGTAGATACAGTGGAGAGGTATCCTTTATGTATTTACTACAGTTTTCACAAATAGAATAAGAAGTGAATGATTACACTGAGAAATATGATGCCTCTATTTAACTGTTTGCTCATATTTCTTTGTTGACTGATATTTAATAATGTACGACAGTATATAAAATATTAATGAAAGATCATTTTAATTTTGGCGCTAAGATCAAGGGGGTTGAGCATGCATTGCTGTGTGTGTGTGTATATTGCTATAAGCTTCATAGTCAGTTAGGCATGTAGTAACTTGTATTTCTTCGATTTTCTATTGATGATCTATCATTGATATTAGATTCACCTAAAATTAACTGCTTGGGAAATGGTATTTATTTCTGTAATAAATATTAACAATTTTTTAGGAGCCAAGCAATTCAATTTTATAATATAATTGAAGTATAATGTATACATTATACAGTATAACATATAAACTCCGCGCACTTTACTAAATAATTACTCGTGATTACGAAATGTATGTAAGTGTATGAAGCGGGGCTGACACTGACGGGAAACTCATGAATGGGGAAAACGAACAATGCTTGAAAGAGTGTTAGAGTATCTATATAAACCTTCCTAACTAGAGTATCTATGAACCTAGGTAGATACTGTAGTTAGGTAGCTACTGACTAGGGAACTAGATACACTAGTCTTTCCCAGTACACACTTCATCTTGCTGCTAGCAAGATGAAGTCGTGGAAGAGAACTAGATAGGTACTAATATGATGGTATAAGAATCGAGCCATCTTGAAATAAGCTCATGTGTATATATTAAACTTAATAAACACATTTAAAAAAACTAGTTTGGTACCTAGTTACACTACTTAGGTAACTAGTTACAGTAGTCAGGTAACCAGATATACTAGTTAGATACCTAATTCCATTAGTTACCTAACTAGTTATACTAGTTACTCAACTATTTATACTCGTTTTCATTATTAATTACTGTAAGTTACACTAGTTACCTAACTAGCTACACTAGTTAACTAACAAGGTAATCGCACTAGTTACCAAAAAAGGTTACCGACTAGTTACCTAACAAGGTTACCGCACCAGTTACTTAACGAAGTTACCGTACTGGTTAGGTACCTAGTTAACTGGTTAGGTACCTAGGTAACTGGTTAGGTACCTAGGTAACTGGTTAGGTACCTAGGTAACTGGTTAGGTACCTAGGTAACTGGTTAGGTACCAAGGTACACTGGTTTGTGGTTAGGTACCAAGGTACACAGTACACTGGTTAGAGGTTAGGTACCTAGGTACACTGGGTAGTGGTTAAGTACCTAGATAACTGGTTAGGTACCCAGGTAACTAGTTAGGTACCCAGGTAACTGGTTAGGTATCAAGGTACAGTGGTTAGTGGTTAGGTACCTAGATACACTGGTTAGTGGTTAGGTACACTGGTTAGGTACCAAGGTACACTGGTTAGTGGTTATGTACCTAGGTACACTGGTTAATGATTAGGTCCCAAGGTACACTGGTTAGTGGTTAGGTACCAAGGTACACTGGTTAGTGTCTAGGTACACTGGTTAGTGGTTAGGTACCTAGGTACACTGGTTAGTGGTTAGGTCCCAAGGTACACTGGTTAGTGGTTAGGTACCAAGGTACACTGGTTAGTGTCTAGGTACCTAGGTACACTGGTTAGTGGTTAGGTCCCAAGGTACACTGGTTAGTGGTTAGGTACACTGGTTTCGTACCAAGGTACACTGGTTTGTGGTTAGGTACCAAGGTACACTGGTTAGTGGTTAGGTACCAAGGTACACTGGTTAGTGGTTAAGTACCTAGATAACTGGTTAGGTACCCAGGTAACTAGTTAGGTACCCAGGTAACTGGTTAGGTATCAAGGTACAGTGGTTAGTGGTTAGGTACCTAGATACACTGGTTAGTGGTTAGGTACACTGGTTAGGTACCTAGGTACACTGGTTAGTGGTTAGGTACCTAGGTACACTGGTTAGTGGTTAGGAACCTAGGTACACTGATTAATGGTTATGTACCTAGGTACACTGGTTAATGATTAGGTACCTAGGTACACTGGTTAGTGGTTAGGTACCTCGTACACTGGTAAGTGTCTAGGTACCAAGGTACACTGGTTAGTGGTTAGGTACCTAGGTACACTGGTTAGTGTTTATGTACCTAAGTACACTGGTTAGTGGTTAGGAACCTAGGTACACTGGTTAATGATTAGGTACCAAGGTACACTGGTTAGTGTCTAGGTACCTAGGTACACTGGTTAGTGTCTAGGTACCTAGGTACACTGGTTAATGATTAGAAACCTAGGTACACTGGTTAGTGTCTAGGTACCTAGGTACACTGGTTAGTGGTTAGGTACCAAGGAACACTGGTTAGAGGTTAGGTACAAAGGTACACTGGTTAGTGTCTAGGTACCTAGGTACACTGGTTAATGATTAGGTACCTAGGTACACTGGTTAGTGTCTAGGTACCTACACACAGAGAAAGGATTAGTTGAATCAAATCATATTTGATTTGTTTTGACTAAATTTTATGGTTTATCTGTGCGCCTACCTACGTGGTGAGTTGCAGGTACTATTTAATATGAGTTAAATTGACGTTGGTTAAAACAACACATATGTGAGTTGATTATTTTTAATTCCCGATGGTCAAAACAACTACCTGTGATAGTCAAAACTGCTCGTGATGGTTGAACCAATTATATGTAATGGTTAAAACAACTACAGAACAAGGTTACATCAACTACTTGTGTATGTTTCTCCAATCACTCCTATGTGTTATACCAACTACTCGTGTAGGTTATACCAACTACTCGTGTAGGTTATACCAACTACTCGTGTAGGTTATACCAACTACTCGTGTAGGTTATACCAACTGCTTGTGTAGGTTATACCAACTACTCGTGTATGTTATACCAACTACTCGTGTAGGTTATAACAACTACTCGTGTAGGTTACATTAACTACTCGTATAGGTGATATCAACTACTCATGTAGGTTATATCAACTACTCGTGTTGGTTATATCAACTACTCGTGTTGGTTATATCAACTACTCGTGTAGGTTATACCCACTGCTTGTGTAGGTTATACCAACTACTCGTGTAGGTTATACTAACTACTCGTGTAGGTTATACCAACTACTCGTGTAGGTTATACCAACTACTCGTGTAGGTTATACCAACTACTCGTGTAGGTTACATTAACTATTATAGTGTAGGTTGAAATATCGGTCTGGTTAGCAGTAGCCAGACTTTTTACAAGACTTTTTCAGTCACTATATTAACTCTATTAAACTATAATCTCGAGTTAGGTCCCGGTATCAATTAGATTAGACTATTTATTTTCTAGGACCAAATCTAACATGTTCACATTTATTTTCTACTTTTGCTTCTGTGATATGCATACTATTTTAATTTTAAAAATAATTGATCTCCTAGACCTATCCTTGCTTTTTGAAATGTTTTCGATCCTATGAATTGATATATGGTTATCAGTTGTAAATTAATAGATTAGATTGAATAAGTAATCTCATCAGGTCAGTTTATAAATAAGTAGTTAGATGACATAAATAACTTTACGTAGTGATAAATAGGTAGGCTAGATGAATTAATTAACCAGGCTAGATTACAAAAGTTGATAAATCTTTGATATGCTGCAATTGTACTCTAACTTAATGAATAATAAATTAATGATAAAGCCTTTATCTTCTAAACCATATTTTAGTGCAATTCATCTTACTCATAGGCACTGATATTGAAATATGCTAATAGAATTACCAAGGTCAAATTGAAAACGGAATATAAACATTTAAGTTTTAGATTTATTATTTAAAAGTTTAATTTGAATTCTCGTCACTTTCTTTCACGACTGTAGGTTGCCAATTCCTGAAATAAGAGATTCGTATATTAATATATATTGAATAGAAATTCACAGTATCGTTCATATACATTATCAATAACATCACCTACTCTTTTTCCTTTTGTGATGAGATAGCGACAGCTTCGATATTCTTTTCATGTCTGTAATCCCTAAAAGCATATGAAAAAGTAAGAGCTAATCATATTGCAAATATATATTTAGAAATCATCTAATATTTTCAAATACTTACTTTGACCTAGCATAATTGTTCCTGAACCATTCAAAGGAATTGAAGAGGACTCCGATAGTTGATGACGTTGATCTACTTCATCAATTCTTCATCAAGATCTGAAAGTAGATTCAGAAAATATAGAAAACCATATATTAATAAAGAAATGAAAAGAATTTTTAACTGAGAATTCTTTCATACAGGTAAATTATTTATATTAAATGTTAAACTAATTATAAATCTTCAGATGCAGTATAAATTTAGCTCTAATAAATGCAATGGATTTTTCTAGCTAATCCTCATAATTTTGTTCATTATACACTCATAATGTAGACTTTAATTAAATACCAAGAAAGTATAATATATCAAAAAGCTCACCTCTGGTTGGAGTTCTCCCTGCTAAATCCCTGGACGGTGTTCTCCTCCGACTACCTCCCTGGATGGAGTTCTCCCAGTCATAGAAAACTAGGGTCAAGTAGGTAAATTGCGGCACTTCAACTAACTGCGGTCTCTTATCTCAGAAACATTAATAACCATCATGACTTCAAGGCACTCGTGAAATGAATAGAACCTATCATAAATTGAGCTTAAATTATGATGTTCAACAATTCAGTATATAGCTGAACTAATTTCAGAATGATTTTGAGACTCTCTTAATAGGGTCACAATTAGAAATTAAAGAACCGAATTTGGCTGTGTAACCCTACCTATAAGTACACAAACTAGTTTTAAAATATATAGATTATCAGACCACTTTACTCAAGATACTAGGATAAGTTCCGAAATATCGGACGGCTCCACATTTTCGGTCGCGTAAGAAAAACTATATTAAATTAACTTTTATTTTAATTAGCTATTAGGTAGCTATATATTATATTTCATACGTGACCGAAAATTTGAAATCGCCTGATAATTTGGAACTTACCCTATTCTGAGGACAGCGCAGTAACTGCCTAGCCTATGTAGAAGGGGTGTAAGTCATAAGCCCCCCTGTTTTTAAATCCTTATTTACCTATACTATTTAATCCTTATTGACACTTTTGTAGTTCATTACTGAATAGACATAAAATATATGTATATCGGGGGGCGTGCCGCCCCTGAACCCCCCTGCCAGATCATTAAACAATCATGAAGTGTGCAGTACAACAAACTAGCGGATACAACAAACTACATTAGTAACTCTCAGTTATTTCTATCTAAGTAATTCTTCATTTGTTTAACTAGGTAAATAAGGATTAAAAAAACAGGGAGGGGGGGCTCTTGACCGTACCCCATGTAGAAGGTATTGACACTGAAAAAAAAAACAGCTAGGTAGGTATGATGCTTAAATAAGTTAACATATAATAATTTAGGAAAATTAGTTTGGATATCAGTTTACAAACTGGAAGGCAGTAATCAAAATTTATTATTATAAGAGTTATATACTGATAATCAGCTCTTCAAATAACTACCTATATAAAGCCACCAAACTATCAATCACCAATATTTTAGAATATTTAGGCAGACATTTATCAATTTATTAATGGAATTAATTAATAATTAATAATCGATCGGCAGCGATAATACTATTCAATGCATATAACGCTATTGTTTGCACTTAAACTAAAATGGTATTGAGGAGCGTTCACATTCAACACGTAACACACTTGAAACAAGATTTGAACTGAAAAGTGTTATGCGAATAAATTAGCTTTGAGGAGAGCATAAGTTGCCACTTACTCATTTGATTGAACTCACACATAAACTTAAAAAAAAGTAGCACTAACTCTCATAGTAAGTTAATTTATACACCAGATAAATAAGATTAACAGTCTTTGTGGGTTACATTATCACACTATGTCATAGTTGTTTTAACTCACACCTAAACTTACAAAAAAGTAGCGGCAACTCTTATAGTAAGTTAATTCATACACTGCAGAATACATTGGATTAACAGTCTTTGTGGGTTACTATAACACACTATGTCATAGTTGATTTAAATCGCACCTACTCTCAAAAAAGTAGTGCCAACTCTCATAGTAAGTGAATTAATACACCAGATACATTGAATTGACAATCTTTGTGAGTTACTTCAACACACTATGTCCTAGTTGTTTTAACATATGTTCAAACTCCCAAAATGTAACTCCAACTCTCATAGTAAGTTGATTCAATCCATAAAATGATTTGAATTAACTATGTTTGGTGACACACCACATCATAGTTGTTTTGACACACATGAAAACATGAATATAGTCAAACCAACTCACGTAATAAATTGATTCAAAGCATAAATTGTTGACCCATTAAATATGAGTAAACTTTTTTCTCTGTGTAGGTACACTGGTTAGTGTCTAGGTACCTAGGTACACTGGTTAGTGTAATAATGTAGTTTGTTGTATCCGCTAGATTGTTGTACTGCACACTTCATGATTGTTTAATGGCCTGGCAGGGGGGTTCGGGGGGGGGGGGGGGGGGCGGCACGCCCTTCGATATACATATACTTTATGTCTAATCAGTAATGAAATACAAAAGTATCAATAAGGATTAAATAATATAGGTAAATAAGGATTTAAAAAAAGGGGGCTCGTGACCGGGGGGGGAGGGGGCTCGTGACCGGGGGGGCTCATGACCGGGGGGGCTCTTGACAGGGGGGGCTTATGACCTAGGGGGGCTCATGACCGGGGGGGCTCTTGACCGGGGGGCTCTTGACCGGGGGGGCTTATGACCTACACCCCCAAGGTACACTGGTTAGTGGTTAGGCACTAGGTACACTGGTTAGAGGTTAGGTATCAAGGTACAGTGGTTAGTGGTTAGGTACCTAGATACACTGGTTAGTGGTTAGGTACCAAGGTACACTGGTTAGTGGTTATGTACCTAGGTACACTGGTTAATGATTAGGTCCCAAGGTACACTGGTTAGTGGTTAGGTACCAAGGTACACTGGTTAGTGGTTAGGAACCTAGGTACACTGATTAATAGTTATGT
>CANNZV010001219.1:0-172004 GCA_947561585.1 Caprella mutica | reverse complement strand
GTTTAGAATAGAAAAAAACCTATATAACTACATTACTATGACATACGAGTTACTGTTATATTGCAAATACCATGCAAGTCGACATTCGAGTTTCACTGGCGAGTGGCTAACTCGCCCATGAGTGGCGAGTAAAAACAATTTTTTTTGTAGAGTAACTCGCATGCGAGTTACTAACCTCCTGCACATGACAGTTACTCGACTGATGCGGTCACATTGTGCGCGTAGCTGTACTACAGTAACTCGCTAGGCCAACTCGCACGTTTACTCGCACTGTGTAACAGGGCCTTAAGTAAAGCTGTAGCAAGTAAAGCTGTAGCAAGTAAAGCTGTAGCAAGTAAAGCTGTAGCAAGTAAAGCTGTAGCAAGTAAAGCTGTAGCAAGTAAAGCTGTAGCAAGTAAAGCTGTAGCAAGTAAAGCTGTAGCAAGTAAAGCTGTAGCAAGTAAAGCTGTAGCAAGTAAAGCTGTAGTAAGTAAAGCTGTAGTAAGTAAAGCTGTAGTAAGTAAAGCTGTAGTAAGTAAAGCTGTAGCAAGTAAAGCTGTAGCAAGTAAAGCTATAGTAAGTAAAGCTGTAGTAAGTAAAGCTGTAGCAAGTAAAGCTGTAGCAGTAAAGCTTGTAGCAAGTAAGCTGTAGCAAGTAAAGCTGTAGCAAGTAAAGCTGTAGCAAGTAAAGCTGTAGCAAGTAAAGCTGTAGCAAGTAAAGCTGTAGCAAGTAAAGCTGTAGCAAGTAAAGCAGTAGCAAGTAAAGCTGTAGTAAGTAAAAGCTGTAGTAAGTAAAGCTGTAGTAAGTAAAGCTGTAGTAAGTAAAGCTGTAGCAAGTAAAAAATGTTAGCAAGTAAAGCTATAGTAAGTAAAGCTGTAGTAAGTAAAGCTGTAGTAAGTAAAGCTGTAGTAAGTAAAGCTGTAGTAAGTAAAAGATGTTCAACTAAAGCTTCTTAATAAAGGAAAGATTCCCGTGATTTTCCTGATATAAACGGATTAAAATCTAATTAATTTAATATTTAGTTTATTTTAGTCTATTTTCCCCTGTATGCAGAGTTATGTCATGTTTTTCTTAAATCACAATCTATATGAACCTATGATAACTTTTCTTACTTCGCTCCTCGTCTTTTAAAACTTATATAATTTTTGTCTTCTACCAATATTTCGTTAATTTTGATTATACAGTATAAAAATGATTGTATAGCAAAGTTGTGTGCAAAATATAGAATATTTAGTCAATTACTTTCACTCATTTTTGGCAGACATATAATTTGCAGAGAGTTGAAACTATATAATTAGCTTGAAGTTTTCGTCAAGAAATTAGAAAAGTTTTTAATTGCCAGAGAGTATTTATTTATATCAAGAAATTAAAAACATAGCCAAAATAAGACGCTCTTATATGAAATATCAATTTTTTTTATCTTGATAATAATACCTATTATCTCTATTGATATTATTAATACAGATAAAGCTCTTACAGCGGACGATCTTTCAAAAACTTACAAAATTTAAATCCCCAACTAAACTTAATAAAGTATTACATCAATAGAGTGATGGGACAATAGTTAACTAGAAAAGGCACTCGTAGAGCGCATACCTTCCCCTTCGCTTATGGATGAATTTAACCTTCATCTTTGACCCGATCGCTCACAAAGA
Organism: Caprella mutica; assembly: GCA_947561585.1. Lineage (NCBI taxonomy): Eukaryota > Metazoa > Arthropoda > Malacostraca > Amphipoda > Caprellidae > Caprella > Caprella mutica. The sequence continues at coordinate 170,370 of CANNZV010001219.1, read as the reverse complement.
TCTAATCAAGTGGTTCCTGAATAGTATCGAATAGTCCCTCAAAAATGCCAAGCGATTTGGCTGAATACTTTAAGTTTTTGAGTTATGTGAGTAACAAGATTACAAATAAATCCGATCAAAATATAACCTTCTGTTTTTTTGCAAAGGTAATAACAGTAAATAATAATTATTAATTTCATTTAACTACTAATTAAATACTAAGGGATTTCAGCTTTCATGACCATAATATTATTCCTCTCTATGTTGTACTATTTAATTTTCTTTATAAATGCTAGTAAATATATTTGCATGAATATATAAAAAATCCCTTTTATATTATAATACATACATATATGTTTTTTTTAAAGTAACATTTAAATGTTGTGTTTATTCTGTATTTGTGATGCTGTTCTATTATGAGTCTATGCCTATTTAATTAAAAGAATTTTGTGACGTCACTGGTTGACTTTTTGATTCTCATTAGCATGTGATGTTGTTACTTCTCTATTTACTGCCTGTGGTGGTAATTATTTTAATGGTAATTGTGTTGCTATGAATGGTAATTACTGTTACTAACTCACAAAGAAAGCTCTGTTCTACAATGTACCTTACAACTAATAGATCCATAAACAAAACATAAGTTAGTTAGCATTTACTGAGGATTATATTATATTGAACTGGTTTATCGTTTTATAGAATTGTTTATTTGTTGTTCTAAATTAGATTTGGTTTATTGTTATTGAAATAACATACTTTTGAATAATAAACAGGAAAGAATAGAAAATATAAATTACGAGTGTTTAATTTTAAATATTCTTTTCAATAATTTTTCCATAGAATAATACTTTTCCATGTTGTCCACTTAATTATATTATTTTGATATATGTAACCTTGTAGGATCTATGTAATGCAAATATCTATATTTAAACCCTAATGTTTACTTATGTTTGCTACCATGAAGAATAATATATAAAAAGTTATCTATAAAATCTGTAACTAGATTGAAAGAAAAATATGAAATTAAGAAAAACTCAATTTTATTCTATGTTTTAATTCAATCAGCATTTTCTCTCATAAAAATTGTTAATTCTTAAGCAACATTTTATCGCAAAAATTGTTACTATATATATATAATAAAAAATTGGTTGTTAAAATAACCAATGACAACCGATAATGTTAATGGAATAGTGACCACATTCACCACGAAAACAGATATTTTTATTGTCTGTGATTTGGTCAGAGGAACGATTGGAAGGTAGGTGAGATGGTTATCGTAATAAGTAGCCTTAACTCTCGACATTTTAGCCCTGTTGTTAAAATTTATCCTGTTTCTACTTAAAACATTATTTTATTTAAACTTACCCATAGTTTTTTCATAAAATTTATCTGTATAATATTCTTGAAATTCACCCATATTTTCACTTAAACTAAGTAGCACCAGAATTAATAAGGAGAACATTTAGTCAACACAAATTATGAGGAGAGTGTCGGGTGTTGTGTTCAGTACCCTCTCCTATTCAACACTGATGTACATTTCAGATATGCGATCAGATGGCACCTACTGGGAAGGCATTATGAAGGACAACAACAATTATGGTTAAAGTGCTGGACGTTATCTTGCATGAGTATACACTCCTATCCCACACATGATATGCAACTCAGGTGGGACTCGAGAGTAGAGATGGTTCTACTGGAGGGCAGAAAGGAAAATAATAAATTATGGGGAGATTGTCAAACGTTCTCCCATTCCAATCCTACACACATATATATAAGAGCGCACGCAGATATGGAAACAGATGGGACCAAATGGGAGGGTAAGGGTGATGTTAACCGTATTTGTCAAGATTAACTTAACTCCATGAATAGCTAGGCATATATTAGGATTGAAAACCAAAAGTCAGCTGATATATACATACTGTCTCAATTATTTACGTTTTGTAACAATCAAATCGTTATTAAATATAGGGTATTCAACCATCCTTTATCTCAAAGGATAATACTGCATCGAGCTTTCATGTCCTAGTCCTTCAATGCATGTACACTACAGAATGTACACTACCAACGTTCCATGAAAACATTGCACTATCGGGTTAATGTCGGTAAACGTTGTGGTAAGTAAAAGGCAATGATCGGGAATTGGCACGTCAGTGCTATTACACACTGGGCCAATGCAATGAAAACGACATTGCGCCACCGGTTGCCAAACAGCACTGGCCAAATGAAGGGAACATTGGTTAACCAATATACCCAGTAAACATTACAATGTTGGGACAACGTTGGCCACATTCAGAACCAAATTCCGGGCCAACGCTGTCATGCCGGTCTCCGTGTAGTATTGGGCCAGCAAAGGCCTGACATTGGCACACCGTGACACCTCACGGTTGTCCATCGGCCCTGAACAGTATAACTACGTATAAGCGACTTATTGGTACAGCAAAACCTCGTAGTAGACAGAGTTACGTTCCAAGTTTGTTTGGTCTAGTAAGAAACTCACTGTATTAGTTTCCTACTAGACCAAAGTCGTTTTCTCGAAAAGAAAAGCGGTAACTTTAATTATTTCGATAGCTCTATTTATTTTATTATATCTTTAATGCCAAATTAATGGTGACTAACATACCAATTTTGAAGAAAAACATATATAGAAACAGTATGAATTTTTTTTGCCTCAATCAAAATGAATATAATATTGTATTCAATAAATTATCAATTTATGAATTTATCTTCACTGTATCTAGTTTTCTATAACTTCTCACAGCAATTTTTTTAGCACAGACTCTACCATCAAATCTGAAACCAATTATGCCTTATGTTTTATCGTAAAAACAGCATAAATATAATATATACATTATTCAAATTAAAGATTTATCTTCAAAAATAGTATTGTAATTATAACTCCTTGTAATATTTACACTAGAATAACTGTAAGGTGACAGAAATAGTGTTTTGTCTAGTACGAGGTTTTTTTCCAGTACAGTTACAAAAAAATTCTTGGTCTAATAGGAGGTTTGTCTACTAGGAGGCTGGTCTACTACGAGGTTTTGCGGTTACACTAAATACCGAATTATACCGAATTACACCGAATTATACCGAATTACACCGAATTATACCGAATTACACCGAATTATACCGAATTACACCTATACTCAATACCGAATTACATCGAATTATACCGAATTACACCGAATTATACCGAATTACACTATACTCAATACCGAATTACACTATACTCAATACCGAATTACATCGAATTATACCGAATTACACCGAATTATACCGAATTACACTATACTCAATACCGAAATTATACCGAATTACACCGAATTATACCGAAATACACTGAATTATACCGAATTATACTATACTCAATACCGAATTATACCGAATTACACCGAATTTTACCGAATTACACTATACTCAATACCGAATTACACCGAATTATACCGAATTACACCGAATTATACCGAATTACAACTATACTCAATACCGAATTATACCGAATTACACCGAATTATACCGAATTACACTATACTCAATACCGAATTACACCGAATTACACCGAATTATACCGAATTACACTATACTCAATACCGAATTACACCGAATTATACCGAATTACACTATACTCAATACCGAATTATACCGAATTATACCGAATTACACTAAATTATACCGAATTACACTATACTCAATACCGAATTACACCGAATTATACCGAATTACACTATACTCAATACCGAATTATACCGAATTACACCGAATTATACCGAATTACACTAAATTTATACCGAATTACACTATACTCAATACCGAATTACACCGAATTACACCGAATTATACCGAATTACACTATACTCAATACCGAATTACACCGAATTACACCGAATTAATACCGAATTACACTATACTCAATACGAATTCAATACCGAATTACACCGAAATATACCGAATTACACCGAATTATACCGAATTACACTATACTCAATACCGAATTATACTGAATTACACCGAATTATACCGAATTACACTGAATTATACCGAATTACACTATACTCAATACCGAATTACACCGAATTATACCGAATTACACTATACTCAATACCGAATTATACCGAATTATACCGAATTACACTAAATTATACCGAATTACACTATACTCAATACCGAATTATACCGAATTACACCGAATTATACCGAATTACACCGAATTACACTATACTCAATACCGAATTATACCGAATTACACCGAATTATACCGAATTACACGAATTATACCGAATTACACTATACTCAATACCGAATTATACCAGAATTACACCGAATTATACCGAATTACACTGAATTATACCGAATTACACTATACTCAATACCGAATTATACCGAATTACACCGAATTATACCGAATATACATCGAATTATACCGAATTATACCGAATTACACTATACTCAATACCGAATTATACCGAATTACACCGAATTATACCGAATTACACCGAATTATATCGAATTACACTATACTCAATACCGAATTATACCGAATTACACCGAATTATACCGAATTACACTGAATTATACCGAATTACACTATACTCAATACCGAATTATACCGAATTACACTATACTCAATACCGAATTATACCGAATTACACCAAATTATACCGAATTACACTAAATTATACCGAATTACACTATACTCAATACCGAATTATACCGAATTACACCGAATTATACCGAATTACACCGAATTATACCGAATTACACTATACTCAATACCGAATTATACCGAATTACACCGAATTACACCAAATTTATACCGAATTACACCGAATTATACCGAATTATACCGAATTTACACTATACTCAATACCGAATTATACCGAATTACACCGAATTACACCGAATTACACCGAATTATATCGAATTACACTATACTCAATACCGAATTATACCGAATTACACCGAATTATACCGAATTACACTGAATTATACGAAATTACACTATACTCAATACCGAATTATACCGAATTACACTATACTCAATACCGAATTATACCGAATTACACCAAATTATACCGAATTACACTAAATTATACCGAATTACACTACACTCAATACCGAATTATACCGAATTACACCGAATTATACCGAATTACACCGAATTACACCGAATTATAACCGAATTACACTATACTCAATACCGAATTACACCGAATTATACCGATATTACACCGAATTATACCGAATTACACTATACTCAATACCGAATTACACCGCACTACACCAAATTATACCGAATTACACTATATTACACAATAATCAATACTGAATTACGCCTGATTATACCGAATTACATTCTACTGAATACCAAATTACACCTGATTAATACCGAATTACGCCTGATTATACTGAAATATGCCTGATCATACCGAATTTCGCCTGACTATACCGAATTACATTCCACTGAATACCGAATTACGCCAGATTATATCGAATTACATGCCATTGAATACCGAATTACACCTGACGTCTTACACCGCGATTGGACAGTGACTAAATGGGGGTACGGTCAAGAGCCCCTCGGTCAAGAGCCCCCCCAGTCATGAGTCCCCCCCCCCCTCGGTCATAAGTCCCCCCCCCCGGTCACGAGCCCCCCCTCCCTGTTATTTTTAATCCTTATTTTACCTAGTTAAACAAATGAAGAACTACTTAGATAGAAATAACTGAGAGTTTGATAATATGTAGTTTGTTGTATTCGCTTGTTTGTTGTACCTGCATACTTCATGATTGCTTAATGACCCGGCAGAGGGGTTGGGGGGGGGCGGCACGCCCCCCCTATATACACATATTTTATGTTAATCAGTAATGAACTACAAAAGTGTCAATAAGGATTAAATAATATAGGTAAATAAGGATTAAAAATCAGGGGAGGGGGCTCGTGACAGGGGGGGGGGGCTCTTGACCGTACTTTCGACAAAACCCCTCTCCCCAAGGATATAAGCCCCTCTCTTCTATATAGGGAAACGAACTAACTAACCTTGGTAAGTTATGCAGTATTAGTTAGCTACTAAATAGTAAGCCCCCTTCCCCCCGGTTAAAAGCCCTAATTTGTTTTCTTAATTGTAAGATACTGTATAATATTAATTACTAGACATTATAGCAAGGGAAAGTAACCTAATTTATTTAACCTTATGAATTTTCTTAAAGGAGTTATTAAAATATATGTGTAGGTATATGAGCAAAGGGGGGGGGGGTTGAGACCAGGGCGTGCCACCTCCGAACCCCCCTGCCTTGTAATTAAACAAGCAGTGTGTATTTCAACAAACTACTGGATACAATAAGCTAAACTAGATTACGTGCACTCGTTAGAGCACATACCTTCAACGCCGCACTGACCCGTTCTCTCCCAAAGTCTAATAAACTGGTAACTGGATAATGACCAATCGTCCCACCAAGTTTCATGCAATATGGTTCAATAGTTTTTGAGTTATTGAGTTATAAATGACCTTGACCTTTGACCGGATCGCTTCCAAAATTCTACCAGATGGCTTCTGGACATTGACCAATCGTCCCATCAAATTTCAGACAATTTGGTTGAAAACTTTTCGAGTTCTTGAGCTACAAATGGCCTTGACCTTGATCTTCAACCTTTGACCTGATCGCTCCCGAAATCTAACAATATTACAGGTTATTCGTTTAAATAAGCTAGGCAATCTTCTTAGGTGTACAATTTTTTTTTAATTTAACGTTTTAGATGAAAAATATAGCATTTACTCTCTTAATCTTGACCTTTGACCTCAAAGTCTTCAGCTGACACAAGATTTATTGGAACAAATGATTTAGATTTACTATCGGTTGGAAAATTAATATTCACTATACTACTATTATAAATAAGGATAAGGGATATATATTGAGCTGAAAATCTGAAACAGGTGCGTTAGACAAAGAAAAAATATATATATAAAAGTACAAGAAAAGAGATCCTTATTTTGAAAAGTGAAATTGTTGTGTAGAGTTTAAAAATGTAATTTATTGATACTAAATTCACTACGATTTATTAATAATTACGTATAATATTTATTAATTTTAATTTTTTACCAATATTAATTATAGGTTCATAAAGTTTAGCAAATTTTAGTAGGGGTTAAACGTCTGTTTCTACCATATCGTTGACGTCAAAAGTAAATTAAATACAAGGAACTGGAGGAAGCAGTCAGAAAGGAAAATGGCTCCATGAACAAAGTCACCAACCACCGTCGGTGACAAAGCTCATGGATTCAGAAGAGCTAGTCCGTGAATGCCGTCACTTACCAAGGAATGTGACGAAACGGGACACAAGCACTGGTGGCTGCACTCACACGGATGGAAGAGGAAAATGAAGAGGTGATACTAAATGAAACCTAACTTAAAATCTAAAACCTCGTATAGTTGAAGAGCATTACTCTAGCGTTATCCTCTAAAACTGCAAGTAGTAAGATTAAAAATGATGAACATGGTAAAAATAAAAAAAAGACAATGCATAATTAATGCATAATCCTAATTACAACAGTTCGGGCCCTCTTCATTTTCCATTCACCACAGACAGTTTCAGGATAGAGCCCCTTGACAGAGCTCAATTGAAGCATTTTGGTGTAAATATTTCTTGTATTTTTAATTTTGTCAATTAAAAGTTACATATTAAAATGCTGGAACATATATGTCTAATTCGTAGTGAAAGGGCTATATTTTTCAAATAAAATTCTATAGAAATTAAAATGGTATGACTAAATACATTTTGGGGACGTCTCAAAAGTCCGACACCCCAATAGTCAGTCTGACAGTTACATCTTTCTGTATTATTATTTCTCGTTATATTTTTCGATTGAAATAAAAATTATAATTAAATAGGTATAGGTACTAGACTGCATATATACATATAATATATATACATAACTTATATGAACAATTCAGTAATTTTCCTTAATTTCATTTTTCTAATGTTACATGTATTCCTATCTAATTTATTATAATATTATTAAAAGCTGTCTCTCAATCGATTTCATCATTTAATGTAGTTTTTTTTTGTATCCGCTAGTTGTTTAATAACCGGGCAGGACGACATATAAATTTGATGTTAAATCAGTAATAAACTACAAAAGTGTCGGACTAATAGATAGTAACCATACATTTTGATATTGATAATGCTGTGAAGCCTAATTGCCCATAATCATTGCAGTGTAATAACTTTAAATTAATATCGAAAAATCCTGACCAATGATCAAGGATAAAATTCGGTGTAATTCGGTACTCAGTGTAGTGTTATTCGGTATAAGTATGTGTAATTCGGTATAATTTGGTGTCATTCGGTATAATTAGGTATAACTGTGTAATTCGAATTATACAGAATGTAATTCAGTATAATTCTGTGTAATTCGGTATAATCATGTGTAATTCGGTATTCAGTGTAGTGTAATTCGGTATAATTTGGTGCAATCAGGTGTAATTCGGTATTGAATATTGTGTAATATAGTGTAATTCGGTATAATTCGGTGTAATTCGGTATAATTCGGTATAATCATGTGTAATTCGGTATTCATTGTAGTGTAATTCGGTATAATCAGGTGTAATTCGGTATTGAGTATAATGTAATTCGGTATAATTGTGTGTAATTCGGTATTCAGTATAGTGTAATTCGGTATAATTTGGTATAATCAGGTGTAATTCGCCATTCGGTATTGATTATTGTGTAATATAGTGTAATTCGGTATAATTCGTTATTGAGTATAATGTAATTCGGTATAATTCGGTATTGAGTATAGTGTAATTCGGTATAATTCGGTGTAATTCGGTATAATTCGGTGTAATTCGGTATAATTCGGTGTAATTCGGTATTGATTATTGTGTAATATAGTGTAATTCGGTATTGAAAATTGTGTAATTCGGTATAATTCGGTATTGAGTATAGTGTAATTCGGTATAATTTGGTATTGAGTTGCCTATAGTGTAATTGGGTATTCAGTGTAGTGTAATTCGGTATAATCAGGTGTAATTCGGTATTGAGTATAGTGTAATTCGGTATAATTTGGTGTAATTCGGTATAATTCGGTGTAATTTGGTATTGAGTATAGTGTAATTCGGTATAATTCAGTGTAATTCGGTATAATTCGGTATAATTCGGTATTGAGTATAGTGTAATTCGGTATAATTCGGTGTAAATCGGTATAATTCGGTGTAATTCGGTATAATTCGGTATTGAGTATAGTGTAATTCGGTATAATTCAGTGTAATTCAGTATAATTCAGTGTAATTCGGTATAATTCGGTGTAATTCGGTATAATTCGGTATTGAGTATAGTGTAATTCGGTATAATTCGGTGTAATTCGGTATAATTCGGTATTGAGTATAGTCTAATTCGGTATAATTCGGTGTAATTCGGTATTGAGTATAGTGTAATTCGGTATAATTCGGTGTAATTCGGTGTAATTCGGTATAATTCGGTATAATTCGGTATTGAGTATAGTGTAATTCGGTATAATTCAGTGTAATTCGGTATAATTCGGTGTAATTCGGTATAATTCGGTATTGAGTATAGTGTAATTCGGTATAATTCGGTGTAATTCGGTATAATTCGGTGTAATTTGGTATTGAGTATAGTGTAATTCGGTATAATTCGGTGTAATTCGGTATAATTCGGTGTAATTCGGTATAATTCGGTGTAATTCGGTATAATTCGGTATTTAGTGTAACCCGAGGTTTTGCTGTACCGGCAATACTTAACGGTGCCGATGCCATACATGTCTACGTCCATTACTATTTTCTTACAAGAGGTGCAATAATTAGATCACGCTATACAGAAGCTGTGAAGACAACAGTTACTTCTAACAATGTATTAACTGTCCTATAAATATATTTTACAGATCAAAGTCAGGAGAAAAAATAGAACATTTTCCAATTCAAATTGGAATCTATAATTTTACATACGCTATTTTATCCAAATAATAATATTTCTATTTAAAATTGAATAGAAAGTATAATTTTCATTGCGAATGATTATTTCAGACGGAAAAGTAACTTTTCATACTAAATACATATATGAATTAACTAGCGTCCAAGCTCATTTTTATGAATGTATTAAATAAAGTGTAAAATTAATTATTGAAGGGATAACATACAGGCCTATTTATACTAAATTGCCAGAAACGGCTACAATATCAAAGACAGTTGAGGATATTAAATTAGCTATTTGATATGATTAAAGTTAGGAGAGACCGCTTGCACCTAACTTCTCTGATTTGCTGGCGATGACTGCCAAACAAATAGAACCTGTAGACCAGTATAATAAATATACTGGTACATCAAAAAATCACTGGATTGGTTAATCAATGTTTTCCTTCATTGGGCCAGTGCTGTTTGGCCGTTGGCCCAATGTCGTTTTCGTTGCATTGGCCCTGTGTGTAATAGCATTGGCGTGCCAATGCCCGATCGTGCCTTTACTTTGCCAACGTTTACCGACGTTGGCAAGATATTGCAATGTTATCAGGGTAGTGATTTTCCTATTTACCAGTATATATTTTATACTGGTCTACCGGTCCTATTTGGAAGTTATCGCCAGACAATCAAAGAGATTAGATGTAAACGATCTCTCCCAACTTTAATCACACCAAATAGGAAATTTAATATCCTCTATTAAGAATATCTTTAAAATTAATTGTAGCTGTTCTGGTAATTTAGTATAAATAGGCCTGTTATCCCTTCAATTATCAATTTAACACTTTATTCATTTCATTCATTAAAATGAGCTTAGCCGATAGTTAATTCATATATTTAGTATGAAAAGTTATTTTTTCGTTTGAAATATGGTTATTCACATGGAAAATTATACTTTCTATTCAATTTTAAATGAAAAAATATTATTATTTGATTAAAATAGCGTAAGTAAAAAAATATACATTTGAGTTTGAATTGGCTAAGGTTCTTTTTTTCCCCTGATTTTGATCTGTAAAATGTATTTGTAGGACAGTTACTACATTGCTAGAAGTAACTGTTGTCTTCACGTAGTCTGTACAGCGTAATCTAATTAATACACCTGTTATGAAAATAGCACTTGCCATAAACATGCATGACATATGGGCAACGTTAAGTATTGCCGGTACCAATAGGTCGTTTATATGTGGTTATACTGTTCTGGGCCGGTGACCGAGACTGGCATGACAGCGTTGGTCTAGAGTTTCGTTTTGAATTGGGCCAGTGTTTGCCCATCAGTGTAATGTTTACTGGGATATGATAATCAACATAGGGATGTTGTTTCTCATTGGTCATTAATTGTGACGTTTTACTGATTTTTAGGGATATTGTGACTTTTATTGAAATTTGTTAAAGTTGGCAACCCTACTTCCCTACAAACAACGGTCTTTCGATTCGATGGAACAATCCATCGATTTGAGATCCCAGGCAATCGAAAAGAAATTTAATCGATATACGTTGTTTATTATACAACTCAACTTGTAGGAATAAAAAAATAATTTTGTCAAAATATGTAGCATAATATCATCAGAGTGTTAGGTTTAGATATATTAATACAAATTTTTTAATATTAAAGGTCCTCTCCAGGCTCCGGGAAAAAAATGTGTTTATAACATAATATTATAGAACTAAGGTCTACGATCAATATTCTGCAAACTGCATACAATTCGGTTCAGTATATATTTTATAATTAGTTTTTAAAGTTTTTTAATACTCTGTGATCAACAATTGAGCGAATCACTAATCTGATGCTCAAGAAGAAGATTGTACACTCTTTGTTTTGATTACAAATTCGAATTTTATGAACAAACCATGCGTTTTCGGCCTTTATTTAAATTATTTTAGATATTAATTGTTTCCTAAAGTATATAAACGTTTCTATTATACGTTCATTCAATTTCATACCTTTACACGAATATTAAATGGATTTATTAAACCTAATTCCTAGTTGACAATCAAAACGAATGGTGTACATTCTTTTTTCTTCAGGCTGAAAATTTCTTAAATTAGTAAGTCGGAAGTAAAGTAGGTTTTGTAGAGTTTTGATAATAAAAATATTCAAAAGCATATAAAATTAAAAATATGCTACTAGATTCGATGCTGTTTGCAGCAAAATGATAAGAAACATTAGCCTCGTTGAATAAAGCAATAAAAATATTTGCTTGGAGGGGACGGTCCTGGGGACCTTTAACGAAACATATGTCGTTAAACTTGAAATAAATATGATAATATATAGTATGAAATGGAATAATGTGATCACTACAATATTTCCTATATGTAGATAAATAACATCAACTACTCTAGGTATATTACTTTCTTAAAGGTCCTCTACAGGCTCTGGGAAAAAAATGAGTTTATTACATAATATTATAGAACTAAGGTCTACGATCATTATTTTGCAAACAGCATGCAATTAGTTTCAGTATATATTTTATTATTTGTTTTTGAAGTTTTTTAATACTCTGCGAGCAACAATTGAGCGAATCACTAATCTGACGCTGAAGAAGAAGATTGTACACTCTTTGTTTTGATTACAATTTTGAATTTTACAAACAAACCATGCCTTTTTGGGCTTTTTTTTAAAATATTAATTGTTTCCTAAAGTATATAAACGTTTCTACTATAAATTCATTCAATTTTATACCTTTACACGAATATTAAATGGATTTTTTAAACATAATACCTAGTTGACAATCAAAACAAATGGTGTACATTCTTTTTCTTCAGACTGAAATTTCTTAAATTAGAAAGTCGGAAGTAAAATAGGGTTTGTAGAGTTTTGATTATAAAAATCTTTAAAGGTCCTCTCCAGGCTCCGGGAAAAGAATGAGTTTATTATATAATATTATAGAACTAAGGTCTACGATCATTATTCCGCAAACCGCATACAATTCTGTTCAGTATATATTTTATTATTTGCTTTTAAAGTTTTTTAATACTTTGTGAGCAACAATCGAGCGAATCTCCAACCTGACGCTTAGAAAGAAGATTGTACACTCTTTGTTTGGATTTCAAATTTAGATTTTTAAACAAACAATGGGTTTTTGGTCTTCTTTTAAGACATTAGACATTTCTAAAAGTATATAAACGTTTCTATAATAAGTTTATTCAAATTTAAACCATAAAACGAATAATAAATAGATTTATTAAACCAAATACCTAGTTGACTATCAAAACAAATGGTGTACTTTCTTCTTCTCCAGACTGAAAATTAGAAAGTCGGAAGTAAAGTAGGTTTTGTAGAGTTTGGATTATAAAAATCTTTAAAAGCATATAAAATTAAAAATATGCTATCAAATTTTATGAGGTTTGCAAAAAAATGATAAGGAACATTAGCCTCGTTGATTTAAAGGTCCTCTCCAGGCTCCGGGAAAAAAATGAGTTTATTATATAATATTATACAGCTAAGGTCTACGATCATTATTCCGCAAACCGCATACAACTTGGTTCAGTATATATTTTATTATTTGGTTTTAAAGTTTTTTAATACTCTGTGAGCAACAATTGAGCGAATCTCCAACCTGACGCTGAGAAAGAAGATTGTACACTCTTTGTTTTGATTTCAAATTTAGATTTTTAAACAAACAATGCGTTTTTGGCCTTCTTTTAAGATAATAATTGTTTCTAAAAGTATATAAACGTTTCTATAATAAGTTTATCAAAATTTAAACCTTTAAACGAATAATAAATAGATTTATTAAACCAAATGCCTAGTTGACAATCAAAACAAATGGTGTACATTCTTCTTCTTCAGGCTGAAAATTAGAAAGTCGGAAGTAAAGTAGGTTTTGTAGAGTTTTTATTTTAAAAATCTTTAAAAGCATATAAAATTAAAAATATGCTACCAAATTCGATGCAGTTTGCAGCAAAATGATAAGGAACATTAGCCTCATTAAATAAAACAATAAAAATATTTGCTTGGAGAGGACCTTTAAGCAATAAAAAAAATTGCTTGGAGGGGACCTTTAAAAGCATATAAAATTAAAAATATGCTACCAAATTTGATGCGGTTTGCAGCAAAATGATAAGAAACATTAGCCTCTTTGAATAAAACAATAAAAATATTTGCTTGGAGGGGACCTTTAAACCCTCCAAAAATTGAAGTCGGTATCAATACTTCTTCGAATTTCAAGTTGATTTTCGTAGCATATAAAATGCGAGTCCATATCATATATTTGCAGAACCGCAATTGTCTTACAAATTTTAGTGTAATTAGGACTTTGAGGGAAAAATTTAAGAATTCATTTGTAAAAAAGGGGAGAGACAGGTTAGGTTGTAAATAAGTTAATATAAACTTTATGTTACTACTGTTAGTAGAAAGAGTGGTGGGAACGAAAATATTGGTAATTAGGTACATTAGTATTAAAGGGATATATTGACATAACTCATTAAAAGTTTAAAACTCATGAGTACCTACATGTACATCCTAATGGGCCAATGGCCCATTAGGAAAAGAAAGCACATAATCCCCTTTTGTTATGCCATTTTACAGAGTGTGACAGTAATCTGTGAGTGTGATTTATCTACTGTGTTGCTAAACAGTAAGGTAACTTAAAAAAACATATAGTTATTTAATAAATTAGATAGTAGTCGTCAGTAGACACCTACCTTTTTTGGCCTATTCACATTTAGCTTATAATTATTTTGAATTAATCTTTATTCCAAGTTTCAGAAGCTGGAATCTGTAAGCTAAATTTTGAGCCAAAATTTTGGTAATTTTGTGCTTTAGAATTAGGTCCCCTCCAATTGTGGCTGTGCTTTAGGTCCCCCTCCACTGACATGTCAGTGGAATTTTTCTCCTTTGAAAATAATATTCCTGCAAAGTTATTGGATATTTAGCTATTTATTCATATGTTACCATTAATTTTTGGTGGATAAAATGGGAAAATGTTGGTGGATCAACCCCAGTCTGTATTTCGTGGTAAATTTTTTTTCCTTTGAAAATAATATTCTGGTAAAGTCTGTGGATTTAGTGAAACTTGCTTGCATAATATTACAGCTAGTAGATCTTGTTACAATTATATATACTTAATAATAATAATTTATATATAATATTTCTTCAATCAACTGTTTACCTTCAATAGAGAATTATATGCTTTGAAATGTATCATAATTTGGAGAACTTAAGGTTTTCTTAGTCCTAGAATCTAGATAGTTCTAGATAACTTGTGAAATGAAAGTTGAATAATTAATTACTTCAGTATAGGTTTAATGTATGTTTCGGAACCAAAAGCCATATCACTGACATCAAAAGGGAATTAAATGTAATGGACAGCCAAGTAATAAAGCATGTCCAAACTCGCTATTTTAATGGCGAGTTTGTGCCAGTTATTTTGAGCCCTTCAATAGCAAATGGAGAGTTTTATCTATTTTTCTCCTATGCTACAATGTTATTTTGGAGAGAATTAATGATAATTTGATCAATTTGGAGAGAATTTGTTGAATTTTGGAGAGAGCTGGAGAGACAAATGGTGAGTTTATGAAACATACTATTTTACTTGGATGGACAGGAAGAAGCAGTCAGAAAGGAAAGTGGCTCACTTAACACCATTGGTGACAATGCTCATGGATGCAGAAAAGATACTCCGTGAATGCAGCCACTTACCAAGGAAGGTGACGAAAAGTGATTCGAGCACCGGTTGCTACACTCACGGATGGAAGAGGGAAATGGAGAGGTGATAGTAAATGAAGCCTGTGAGCCTATCTAATATAAAATCTAAGACCTTGTAGTTGAAGAGCATAACCCTAGTGCTATCCTCTAAAACTGCAAGTAGCGTTAAAAAAATGGATTATTATTGTAAAAATGAAAAAAAGATGATACGTAATCCAAATTACAATAGTTTGGTGCCAAAGAAACGCCCCGCCCTGGCCCGGGGGGCCCCTCCCTTTCTCTTCCATTCCTGATAGATAGCTTCAAGATAGAGCACCAGGGGTCTCTTAGATGGGGTGTACGCACTGTAACGGACAACTGCCATGCGGATAACTGCCCTGCGGATAACTGCCATGCGGATAACTGCCATGCGGATAACTGCCATGCGGATAACTGCCATACGGACAACTGCCATGCGGACAACTGCCATGCAATATATTATAATTTTATATTGGGTGAATTGTAATGCACTTGTAAACTTAATCTCTCATGGAATTAATTTGATGTGAAGTATATATATTATTATTTTAACCTAAAATTAATATAAAAATTAAGTATGATATTCATCGTATAGTCCGAAATTGTGCATAAAGAAGTTTAAAAATTAATAATGACTGTAGATTCATAATCTAAAATTGAAGTATGAGAAATTCATCTTTTTTTAAAAATGTTTAACTCATTTAGCTCCTTAAACAATCAAATGGTTGACAAGAAGTGGAAAATCTATAGATGCAAAACTTTCTTTTCAAACACTTCAAAATACAAAGAATAGTACAAACAAAAGCTTTACAGGTTAAAATTTTCAGTGAGTGTGATTTTGCATTTTACCATTTAAGAATTTTTGTTGGGGTTAATTAATATTTTTTATTTGTAAAAAAAACTTTTCTGCTAGATTCAGGATTAGAAACTGAATTAGTATTTATCTTATTTATATGTTGAAGGAAATTCTTACAAAGAACACTTTACTCAGTAACCAGGCGCGTATACAAGGGGGGGGCATTTGGGGCAGATGCCCCCCCCTTGAGGTCTGAACTTTTTAAAAATAAATCTACGGATTATCAAAAAATATACGGATTAATCCTCCAAATTGAAGAAATGTCAATTATTTGATTATTTTTAATTGCTTTTGACATGCTTGAACACTGTATTCTATCAAAATTGTCATTTTTAAATTGCGAAATGGGAAAAATTAAATTGCTTCAAGTCATATTATGTACATATAAGCCATTTTGTCCATAGAGAGTGGAGTTCTATCACCCTATTAATATTAGCATTAATCTTCAATTTAAAAATGTTTTTGAATTTGAGAAGAAATGCATCGTCCTTTACTCTGTAGTTTGCCAAAACACCTTCTTCTTCAACAGTATGTTGAAAATTCATGCTTCACTCCATGACAAGTGGAAGGGTGGCTAAATCTTACCACTAGAACAAGTTCACAAGAGTTCGTGGTCTATTCAATGAAACTGGTTCTATTCACAAGAAAAAGCAAATGAAAACAAAACCAAAAAAACACAAACTGCGATTCAGGAGGTGAAGAGTTTCTTTGAAGAAACCACTAGTTTTTCTCTCAGAAAAGCTTTTCAGCATATTTCATCAACACCAAAACCACGTGGTGGAGGATCGTCATACATTCATTTAGTTTCTGTTTTTGTCAATGAACTTCAGTTTGACCATTAACGAAAACCACATAAATAGCGGTTTTGTGAGTGGATTTTGCAGCAACTATCCAACATTGCCAATTGAATCGTTTGGACAGACGAGAAGTTAATTTGCCTCCGTCAAAAAAATACGAATGAAAATCCTCGAAATATCTGGAAAACAAATGATAGATATGATGCTAAGGTAATGATCTTCGTTGCAATTATTAATGGAATGGTTCCAATTTTTCAAGCATTTTTTTACGAATATGGTAACTTATAATGTGCTCTAGCACATTATTTGGCCCAGCCTGCAACTTCTTCACTTTGGTGGATGCAAGCCCACATTGCACAAATGCAGCTCTAGAATTTTCAAGGAAGAGTTTCTAGGTTGAGTTATTTGCAGAAGTACCGAAATAAAATTCCTGATCAGCACACAGTCCAAATCTCAACTCTTTGAACTTTCGCATATGGACTGCTGCACAAACTCGAGTTTACAAATAAAAAAAAACAGATCCCAATGAGTCTCGTATACAATGTGCTCAAATCTCCGCTCAAAAATATAACAATAAGACTCTCAAGAAAGTATGCAAGAATGTTCTGAAGCGTGCATCGTTCTGTCCTCACATCGGAGGGGGTCATTTTCAACAACTTTTGTAGGACTTCAGGAGATGTGCCTCATATGATATAAGACAATAAATGTTTAATAATAAAAAATCCTTTCTTTTCCTTCAAAGTGACGCATCTATAATGGTATTTGACTTATTTTTAAGTGCTTCTAATTCCCAATTAAAAAATTACGTTATCTGATGAAACACAGTGTAGCAGTATGGTTTTGATTATTTTTGCTGCAGCTAATGATTGAATATTGTGATTAAATTAATAACTATCAGTCTATTAGACTTGATATACAGCTTGTGGACTACAGTCACTATACAATACATCCACTGACACACTGTGTTCCATCAGAAATGACCTTTTTAAATTGCGAATTAGAAGCACTTCTAAAGCATCTATCGCCATCATAGATACACCACATTGATGGAAAAGAAAGTATCATTATTAAACATTTATTGTCCTATATATATGGCTCTATCATAAGTACCACATCTCCTGTGGCCCTACAGAAATTGTTGAAAATGACCTCCTCCAGCCTGAAGACAGAACGAAGCAACCTTCGAAGCATTCTTTCAAATTTCTTAGGGGTCTCCGGGTTATACCTTTCAGTGAAACTTAAAACACTTTGTATAAGAGACACAATGGGATATTCTTTTTCATATATAAAATAGAGTTGGTGCAGCAGCCAAGAAGTGAAAATCTAAAGGGTTGAGATATTGATTGTGTGCTGGCCAGGAATTTTCCGTTCTTCTGCTAATGAATCTACCTCTAACCGTTTCAATGAGAAATTCTAGAACTGCATTTGTTCAATGTGGTGGAGCGCCGTCTTGCATCCACCAAAGTAAAGAACGAGATGCAGTATGAGCCAAATAAGGGGTGCTAGTTTGGTATGCGATCTGTGAGGTTAATGTGATCTGATCATTTTTATTTTAATAATTATGATAATTTTTCTTTTTAAGTAACTATGATACAAAACAAACAATATAGACGAGATAATATTGTCACAATGCATAAAAAGTTAAAAAAATACATATATCAATTGCTTATTTTTACTTTATCTTCATATCCTACCCATATCCTACCCAACTGTCATACTAAACAGACGTGTCCAGCTCTCGCTCCTAGTTCAGTAATTTCTAGTGACTATATAAAGCCTAAGCAAAAATGGCTCCTATTACTAAAGCCTTTATGGAGGAAGTCATTGATTCACTCAGATCAGAGTTAGTTTTACGCCTTGAAAGTCTGGATTCAAAGTGTACTAAGATTGTGGAGTTGGAAACTACAGTTAGTAGTCTCCAAACTAGGGTGGCTGACTTAGAGAGTCAGGTTGCTTGTCTGAAGCATGTTGGTGAGCAGCAAGGTGTCATGCGGGAAACCATTAAGCAACTTGAAAACAAGATCGACGATGCTGATTCCTATGAGAGACGTGACACTGTTATCATCTCAGGATCTTCAATTCCAGTTGCACAGAGGGGTGAAAATTGTATGGACATAAGTGTGAAGTTGTTATTGGAACATGCCAGGATAAAAGTTCCTGTTACTGATATATCTACTGCACACAGAATCGGCCCTAAACCAGCAAATCAGGAGGTTGACAAGCGAAACCTTCTCGTCAAATTCTGTCGCCGTGAATGTAAAATTGACATAATTAAGTCTTGCCGAAAGATGAAGCCAGCTAATTTCTATGTGAATGAAAGTTTAAGTCCTCTTAGACGTAAAATATTTTACGTCCTTAGAACGGCTAAAAAGCAATCATCTCGCATCATTGAAAGTGTAACTTCAGTTGAAGGAAAGATTTATGTGTGGTTAAAATCTACTAACCCTAATGAAAGATCTAAAAGGGTTGAGGTGAATACAAAGCTGAGCTTAGAACAATTTCTTTTGAAGAAGTTGAACTTGCCTATATCTACATTACTTTCAAATTGGGATTGGTAATCTTCGACGTTTGACCGGAATATTTTTGAGCTCCTCCCACTTTGAATTCCACGCCTTCTTTATCACACCTCAATCACAATCTCCACCCTCATTGATGATGCCACGCCTTCACCTATACGCCAAAATAAGTATAACTCTTTCTTTCAGTAAGCTACCGCCTTGAATACTAACCTTCTCTCTCAGATTGACTATACAAGTGACTTGGGCGAATTGATTGATGCTGACAGTGATTTATCAGTTCTTGATAATTTACTGCGATCTATGTATCAACACAGCCAATCGCCTTATTATACGATTAATTCATTTAATCTTGGTTTTGGAAGAGATCCTGGATTGTGTATATTAAATTACAATATCCGTAGCTTCATTAAAAACTCTATCAATCTTGAAAGCCTCCTTGACGCTATGGATGCTAGGCCATCTGTTATAGTGCTTACGGAAACATTCTTCGATTGCTGCAACGCCGCACTGTTTAAAATGGATAAATATCGCCATGTATCCTCTAACAATCCAGCCGAGCGAAATGGGGGTGTATCTCTTTTTGTGAGCACAGATATAAAGTTTAAATCTGTCGGTCCCCTTTCAACGTTCACTCGAAATATGGAGATTTGCAGTGTGGAGCTTCAGCTGGCTGTAGGTCCTGTGGTGGTTGTTGCAGTTTATCGTCTTCATGGTGGGAGCGTTGAGGAGTTCAATTGTGAACTAGAGGCGGCATTGCAGTCCCCGTGTATTATCAATAGGATGGTCTACGTCGTTGGTGACTTTAATATAGACTTGCTGAAGCCTGGAGACAATCACACCAACAACTTTTTATCGACGATGCAGTCTCATAGTTATGTGCCACTGATTACTAAACCTTCTCGGTTTCCACCTGGTAACACCCCAGGTTCTCCTGCACTACTCGATCATGTTTGGACAAACAATTTGGGCACTCATGCAGCGGGACTTCTCACGTTCGACGTGTTAGACCATCTACCTTCTTTTATATTTTTGCCAGCTGCTGATACTTGTGAGGATGATACTGTGGTAAACATCAAATTTAGAGTGAAAAATGATGTTAATGTGCAATCTTTTAAATATCAATTGTCTGTAGTACCGTGGAAAGAACTATTGTCTAGTTGTGATGTTGATGTTGCAGCTCGTGTTTTCACAGATAGGGTTAATTCCATTTATTGTTCATGTTTCCCGATTAGATATAAACAGGTTACTACTAAGAGATTAAAAAAACCGTGGTTAAGTGACGAAATACTGAGTGATATTAAGATCAAGTCATTGAATTTTAAAATGTTAAAATTGGGTTTGATTTCTGCTCATCAAAATAATATGTTTAAGAATAGGTTAACCAATAAAATCCGAAGAGCTAAATCTGTGTATTATAGGGAGAAATTTTGTAGTGCTAAAAATTCTATCAGCGAAACTTGGACTGTTATAAATGAAGTTACGGGACGAAATTTCAGAAATTGTAACTCTATTGATGAAATAACTGTTAATAATGTAACATCAACTGATCCCACTGAAATAGCCAATAAATTTAATGAATATTTCGGAAATGTGGCGGTTGACTTGGAGAGGAAAATTCCTACTAGCAATTGCCATCCAAACAGTTATATTAAGTTTAGCATATGTAACTCATTTTTCATGTATCCAACAGACCAATCGGAATGTCTAAATGTAATTAGGTCGCTCAAAAATACTAAGTATGATGAGGATGAAATTTCTGTTGATATTTTGAAGCTTGTAGGTGATATTTTAGCTTACCCACTTAGTCTTCTCATCAATAACTCTTTTCAACAGGGAACTTTCCCATCTATTTTTAAAGTAGCTACTATAGTACCAATTCATAAAAAGGGTTGCAAATCGCATATGTCAAATTATCGTCCTATTTCAATTTTACCCTTGTACAGTAAAATAGTCGAAAAGATTGTTGCAGTGAGACTACTAAAGTATATTAGTAAATATTCCATTTTAGACACGTCTCAGTTTGGGTTCCAAAAAGGAAAGTGTACTGTGGATGCTCTTGTTAAGTTCTCTGAATATGTATATGGTAGTTTAGACAAGAAGAACCATGCATTATCCGTCTTTGTTGATTTTTCCAAGGCGTTTGACACTGTGCAGCACAAGATTCTGCTAGATAAGTTGTATATTTATGGTATTCGAGGTATTAGCAATCTTTGGTTTGGAAGTTATCTAGAGAATAGGCTTCATAATGTAAGAATAGGGACTTTCAAGTCTAATTTTAAACTAACAAATATATCCGTACCGCAAGGTTCTGTTTTGGGTCCACTTCTGTATCTTTTGTATGTAAATGATATGAAAAATTCCCTTCAAAATTCTTCAGATGTTGTGCTATTTGCTGATGACACCACAATATTGATTCAAGATAGGGACTATTCTAGCCTAACTCAGCGAACTAATAGTGAACTAAATAATTTCTTTAATTGGGCCAAATCCAATAGACTATCTATTAATCTTGATAAAACAGAACCAATGCTTTTCACTAATAGATTAAACCAAATAAATCCTTCAGAAAAAATTGTTATGTATGGAAAGATTTATAATCCTGTTGATGAGACTAGGTTTCTTGGCATACGAATTGATCCCAATATGAATTTTAAATTGCACATTATTCATGTATGTAGTAAGATATCAAAAAGTATAGGTGTTCTGTATCGTGTTGGGCGGTATGCTGATGAAGATGTTTTAATTTCTCTTTATTATTCATTTGTATATCCATATCTAATATACTGTAACATCATCTGGGGAAGCACTTATAATGTCCATTTAGAGCAACTTGTCATTTTACAAAAACGTGTCATTAGAATCATAACAAGTAGTTCATATCTCTCTCACACTGACCCCTTATTCTTTAGAACTAAAATATTAAAAGTTCATGATTTGCATAATTTTCTGTTAGCTGTTCACATGTTCAAATGTATAAATGGTAGTGGAGATATCATAATGTCTAATCATACTCACAACACTCGAAATCGTGACCTTCCTCATAGTTCTTTCCATAGACTCACTGTCACGCAGCACGCAGTGTCTTTCACCGCACCAGCAGTCTGGCGGACTCTTCCACTTCATGTTCGCAATAGCCATACATTGTCTTCCTTCAAAAAATCCTGTAAAAATTATCTCATTTCGCAGTATCAACACTAGAAATGTATGTCCTTTGCCATATATGGAACTTGGTATCCGTTTGTGGAACTTTAAATGGCCATAGTATACTTTCTACTCTTTTTGTATTTTTAATAGCGTGTTTGATGGTTTTTTTTTCTTTAATCCTCTCATTTCTTGCTTATTTAATGAAATTGGGTGACTTTGTTCATAGGACCACTTTCCCTTCTGACTGCTTCTTTCAGTCCCTTGTTCTTAATGTCTTTCTCTCTTTAATCCTTGTTTTTCTTAGTATGTTTAATGTTAAGATTGGGTGACTTTATTTGTGAAGCTACTTTCTTTTCCGGCTGCTGCTTCCAGTCCCTTGTACATGGTTTCCTTTTAGCGTTAGCGATGTTGCCTTTGGTTAGAAGCTGACGCTAGACTTCTTGCTGGAATGGGGATATATTTTGAATTGTATGTATTTTTTTTTTTATGTCGTGATAATCCATATTTTCTTTTTTGTATTAGGAGTGTAGTTTATATAGTTGGTTTTAATGTCATGTTATCGTTTGCTTGAAAAGTTTGCTGCTCTACAGCAGTAACACTTAGAACAAGCTTGATACAGAAAATTATATATTTTTAATGTATCCTCATTTGTATTTTTTATTTGTATCAATAAAGATTATTATTATTATTATTATTATTATTATATAAGTTTAGTAGGAAAGGATGTAGTTTATCTAACAATATTTTCTTGAAGTATTTCCACAATAAGGCTTTTTGCTTATGTAAATGGTATATTATTATTTAAGGAAATATAATACTATATATATTTGGTATCTCGTATTCCTGTTTGTATCTTTTATATTTGCTAATAAATTCTAAATAGATTGCATGCCAAACCAGTAAATGATGATCAGATCGCAATTTCCTGTAGGCTGTAGCAATCTGAGATATGAAACACCATTAACCGTTGACAAGTTGCCATCATCATCAAGGAATGCATGAAAGATTATATCCATTCAATTAATAATGGCAACAAAGATATTACCTTAGCATCATACCTATCATTTATTCCGTTGATATTTCAGAGATTTTCATTAGTGTACTTGAAGATCCTCCACAATGGAGTTGTGGACTCTGGAGGATCTGCTGAGAAACTGTGGGTTCTGGGGGGTTCTTCATAGAAACTCTTCACCTCCTGAATCACTGTTTCCGTTCTTTTTGGTTTTGTTATCATTTGCTTTTCTTGTGAATAGAACCAGTTTCACTGAATAGACCACGAACTCTTGTGAACTTTTTCAGGTGGTAAGATTTAGCCGCATTTGCACTTGTCCTGGAGTGAAGCATGAATTTTCGACATACTGTTGAAGAAGAAGGTGTTTTGGCAAACTACAGAGTACAGGACGATGCATTTCTTCTCAAATTCAAAAACAGTTTTAAGGTTTAAGAAAACTGCTAATATTAATAGGATAAAATCCAATCTTTATACTTTATGAACATAATGACGTCCTCCCATTTCGCATTTTAAAAAATGACGCTTCTGACGGAACACAGTGTAAGCATGTTCAAAGCAATTAAAATAATCAAATAACTGACCAGTCTGATAAATTATCCGTAGATTTTTTTCAGAAACGTTAATTTTTTTGAAAAGTG
The DNA here is from genome assembly GCA_947561585.1 of Caprella mutica. Lineage (NCBI taxonomy): Eukaryota > Metazoa > Arthropoda > Malacostraca > Amphipoda > Caprellidae > Caprella > Caprella mutica. Next base: position 145,800 of record CANNZV010001219.1, on the reverse strand, counting down.
CCCCCCCCTTGACTGAATCCTAGATACGCCCCTGTCAGTAACTTTGAAATTTGAATTTGTTTTTCTATAGTTTCTTTGTTTCTAGCTTCCATCAATCAGAAACATGTCTTATAAATATTTGAAAAGTGCAAAAATATGAGAATAATTATTACTGCAATATGTTTTATTAAATTTGTTATTATACTAATAACAAATCAACATTTTGGTTAACTCATATATGCCCAGTGTTGTGTGAAAGCAACTCTAAAATAGTAAGATGCAAAACCACTCTCACTGAAAATTTTAACCTGTTAAGCTTATCTTTGTATTATTCTTTGTATTCTCAATTCTGAAAGGTTTAAAAGAAAAGTTTTGTATATATAGATTTCAATCTTTTTGTCAACCATTTGATTATTTAAGGTGTAAAATGTGAAAGAAAATGATTGTAACAAAGAAAGAAATCTATTATTATTTCAATATTAATTTCAATGCTTCTTCATTCACAGTTTCTTACTGTACAATTAACATTTTTATACTAAAATTTTATGTTAGAATAATAATATACTTCACATCAAATGAATTCCGAGAAATGTTAGGTTTACAAGTGCTTTACAATTCACCCAAAATTAAATTATAATATATAGCATGGCAGTTGTCCGCATGGCAATTTGTCACATGGCAGTTGTCCACTATGGCAGTTGTCCGCATGGCATGGCAGTTGTCCTAGAGCCTTCAGATGGAAGAGGAGAATAATGAGTTGATAGTAAATGAAGCCTACAAAGGGCGAAAACAAAAGTCATATTAAATATTAAAGAAGTACATTGTTGGTTAAAAACTGTATGGAAAACCAATGCAAATGATAGATAAGTACATATGCAAAAACAAAGGATAAGGGTACATGAAGTATCAAATAATGTAAAATACTAGAATTGAAAATAATCTGCAATTTTTATATTATATACATATTTATATTTGTTTTGTATTTAGTAGCTGATCTATTCAATCAATTTTCCTCACGATCAATTGTTGTGCGATCAATTTTCCTCACGATCAATTGTTGTGCGATCAATTTTCCATTCGATCAATCAATTTTCCTCTCGATCCATTGTTGTGCAATCAATTTTCCTTTCGATCAGTTTTCTATTCGATCAATTGCTTTCGATCAATTTTCCTAGACCCGAACATGTGGAACAGTCTGATAACTCAGATTTTCCTTATTATTATAAAACTTCCATACAATGAGTAATATTCTTGCATGTCCTTCAGACTCCCTATCAGACTCCTTCGTCAAGATAGGGTTACCCTATCACGTCTGAGATGTGGCCACCATCCTTCCCTTCCTTACTACATGCACAGGATTGGAAGATCGGACTCTGATCGGTGCAACTTCTGTCAAGCCAATCAGGGCACGATCTCTCACATTCTCACACTATGTCCGTCACTACACCAACACAGGACTACACACAACATTCACTCACTGGAGCACCTTTGGACCCATCCTCAGGCAGTTATTAACTTCCTGAGTGATGCGGGTTTCCCTTAGGCCCACACAGTGCCTCGGGTGGCTGAAACCCGGGGCGTTCCTGGCCGCAACTCCGTCCCGGCGAGGATGTTGGGGAGGTTAAACAACAACAACAACTCCTTCCAGACCTTACTAGCGGCTCACAAATATATTGGCTAGTTTATGATTGTAAATTTGAGCCTTCAAATTGTTATTGGACAGATACGGTATAACTAATTTTCTCCTATGGTACTCTGTTGTTTTACAGAGAATTTATGAAAATTTGAATTCTGTTCATGTAGCATGTTGAAAGAGTTAAAAAACGGACAATTCTGGACGCAAGAAAAAGATGATCCATCAATAACAATAAGACAATCTATGTTTCTCGTGTGCAGCCAGCAGCGTCAGGCAGTTTGATTTTTTTTAAATACATGATATGATTAATCCTGGGGGCAGGGGGTCTGATTATCAGACTAGGGGTTCGAAACATTATTGCCAATCCTCCCTCATTGTCCCGAGGCTACATCTAGGTAGGCCTTCTTTTTGTCATAATGTAGGTTTTGTTTAGTTTGATGCCTTTTTTCTTCAGCTTTCCTTTGTATCTTTCCTCAATTTCTTCTTTTTATTTCCTCTTCCTTCTGCCTTGCTATATCCATGGGTTAGCAGACTGACTGTGTAGGTCTCTTATCCATGGGCGTTTATTCTTGCCATCCATGCGCTGGGTCGATACGGTTACCTGTGGTAGCCAAGTAGTCGACCTAGTGCATGGAGCGTACTTTCACTGTCCCCTCTTCTATGAGGCCTTCTCTTCATGTCTCTGGATCACCTCGTAGTGGATAGGGACAACTTTTAAACCCTGAAAATAATAATAATTTGATTAATCCTGAAACCAAGTCTTTTTAATTTCTGTGTTTCCATATCATTTGCTGCTCCCAAATCCCAATTTTTGTGTAAAACCAGTCTACAGAAACTGGCAAAGTGTTCGTTTTGTTACTTTCTTAGAGATCTCTTATTCTGTTCACAGTAAAATGAATATAAATATAGGAATGAATTCAAAATTGTTCGTAGAGAATGTCCCAAATATCTCCCATATTATGCAGACTGGGTGAAAAATCCTAGGCCTGTAGTCTGTAGAGACATTCTTTTCAGACCAGTCTGCAGAATATGGAAAATTTTCGAATCTGACAAATCTGAGGCCCAATTTTAAAAATTGTTGATGTCTGAGCCTGAGGGAGATCTTGAATTAAATTCAATTAATTCCTGTCACCATTAATTTAGCTGCAGGAGATTTTAAATTAATTCCTATGTAATCATTAATTTAGCTGTGGGAGATTCTGGATCTGCTGCTGAGAGTCAGAGAGTAACTCTATTAAATTAAAATCTCTGAGAGACAGGAGACACATTCTGAAAAGTGGTTTTCAGACTGGGTGTGTAGTTGCCTTAATACATAAGTCAGTTTATAAAAGATGGGTGAATTTGTGAAAGTTTAACTGTAGACAATCGAGACCTTGAAATTGGCTTCTTGAATTTTCCGCAAATATCTGGTGAAAATATTCTATTTAATTCTTATGTCTACATGTAATTATTAGAGATTTTTTTACTTTTTTGTCATTTTGGTTTAGAAATATAAAATCTATGGAGAATGGGCAAACTTTAGCTGACTGGCACACATGTTTACAACCTATGTAAAATACATCAATTGTCTTTTATTAAACTAATAAACTTTTATTAATCACCCAGTCTGCCAGTCACAACATACACTCACTGGAGCATCTTTGGACCAATCATCAAGCAGTTATCAACTTCCAAACACTCGCATAGTGCCTCAGGGGGTTGACGTCACTGACACCTGAGATGCACTTGCCTGCCCCTCTGTCCAAGATGAGGATGTTGGGAAGACTAATCAACTACAACTTCTATTCATTGAAACTACGTTCATTCATGTAAAGCTTTAGGTTTGCAATTGGATAGAAAGTTAAAATTGGATAACATATCTAATATAACTGTTAAAATCTTGAACATTGCATCTTTCTAGACACAAAACATTTTATTTTCTCTAGTAGCAAATGTCAATTTTATATTTGTTGTATGATTTTATGTATTGAAATACAAAACAAAACTAAATTTGTATTTCACTTTTGTATAGGCATACTTAGTAGCTATATAGTATTAGTAAGTTATGTAGCTATTGATATAAATATGGCCTTGTATAGCTATCTATTTTATATTCTTGAAAATCAATAAATATTTTCATCTCCTATATGTTCCATAGCCTATGATTTCCATATTGTAAAGTAATGATTTGAACCATTATTATTTTCCTTCACAAATTACCCAATAGTAAATTTCTAGTGAACATCATCTAAACTATAGCTAACTGCTTAAATGATAGTCAAAATTCATTCATTTAGTAGTAAGAAGAAACTGGTAGAAATAACTACTGGCAGGGAATTTTTCTTACATAGATTGAAGATTTTTCATTCATGTTTGTAGCTTGGATATCATCCAACTGTCTATTTCTACATGGTTATTTGGGCACATTCTTCAAATTTATTTTCTGATGCATAAAACAGATGTAAGAGATAGCTACTCAACCGAATATTCATGGAGAAACTGTATGAGATATTTGGTAACTAGTTAAGACTTTACTTGTGCAAGAGTTTTATTTCTCTAACTCATTTTAGCTTATTTAATTAAATAATTTTATCTTTTTAACAGTGAATAACCATGACCCTGAAGAACAAAATATAAATTCTAGATTTTATAAATTTTAAAGCTGTAATTCCTACATATAAAAATGAGTAGAAAAAACTTTCATGCCAGATATCTGAAAATTATGATTAGCTAGTTTGTGCTTATAGAACATATTTTAAGATTTCAGTAATCTAAAAGCAGAATATTATTTACTTATGTGTGCAAATTCTGTAATCACAACTTCTTTCAGATTTTTATTAATTACCTAAAGGTTGAGAAAATACCATTAGCTAGATATAAACTTGTTTAATGTATTCCATTGGTAACAGTTAGGTAAAACATAATATTCCTATTTTAATTTTGCAGATGCATTACTTACTAAAACTAAAACTTCTTTTCTAAGCAGCCTAATAATTTTCAAACAGTGAATGCCTTAAATTCAAAAAGAATATATTATCAAGATGACATCAAGAAGGTAAGTAACGATCCTAGTTAACTAAATTTTGACTGTGCATATAAGAAATCTTAAATTTAGAACATTTTAAAAAGGTCTAAAAATCATTTCGACTTAATGGAGGAGTTAGTAGTTGACACTCGTCAGGTAGTCCGAGAGTGCCTCCACAACAATGGCACACTGCTGAGGTTGGGTTGGCTCCTCGTATATACCTAAGATCACTGCTGTTTTACTCTTGGCGATGTGAACTCCTAGCTTTCCTTTCTTGCCCCTGAGAGTGGCGTCACTGCCACTGAGGAAGATGAACCTCTCCCCTCCGATGTACATGCCTGAAACAGACACCTGTGTTAGTAACAGATAATATTGTGTGATGAGTTACATAATTTTATCAACCTATAATATATAGAAATGAAGATTAATATAGCAACACATTCACAGGTATATCAATTTCAGTGATTCTGGTTTATGAAGTTTCCTTAGAAACAAAGATGTCCATTATCAGGTGGAAGTTGTAGACAAAGTTCATTAAAAATAATGTTCAATAGAAAATTATCATTCTCTTTTATCACATAACAGTTATTCTATTGAAATATCACAGAAATAATTAAACCATCATATTTGAGATAAATATCTGATACAAATAGCGTATTATATTTATCCTTTTTTTTAAGCTTTGGCAGAGTGAGTCTGTGCTAAAAAATGAAAAATTACAGAAATCTATTCTAATTTCTGAAAATGGGAATTTAATTGGAAGAATTATTATAATTAAAACATAAAATTTCTTGTTGTTTTCAAATGTTTTCCCTTAAAAATTGTTATATTAATCACTATTATATATATTTTCTTGATGAGCAAATAGACCTACCAAAATGTTGAAGTCACTATTCTATTCTAACTCTGGTCTACTATAAGGGTTAGCTGTATTATACATAATTAAAAAATAGTCCATTTATCATATTCACCGAGTGTGAGTACATCAAAATCTATTCATATTTTCTTGTTACTAATGTAGTTAAAATACCTTCTATGGTAAAATGTTAAATGTAGATCTTTATCTATTGCCTGAAAACACTAATACAACGCCCAGAATTTTCCATTTGAACGATATTCAATTATATAAGCATCTAAATATATCTATTTTTCAACATAATGTTTAGACAAGACTACAAATTATTGGTTTACTAATTATCTACCCTTTCACTGAAAGCATCAGAATCTGCTCTTTTCAACTGTACCAGCTTATTATCAATGGGTAATTTTCAATGACTAGACATGTATATTTCAAGGCATGAATGGGTACAGTTAAGGAGGCTCAATGGTTAACATTGATATTTTTCCCTAAATAAGAATTTCTTCATTGGTCATGAAACAAATGTATGTGAAGTTTCAAATTTCTTTCATTATTAATAAAAAAAGTTAGAAGTCATAGAGTCCCATTAACCATGGTTATAAACAGTTACACAATATGTAGTTACTTTTACATGTTTATGTACCTAATAAACATGTACACATAAAAGTTATGAAATAAAATTAATTGAAAAAAGATTGAGTTTGATAAATATAACTTAAAAGTATGAACCATGAAGATAAACATACTTCTCTATCATAATTAATTTCTCATAGACAGACACCATTTCCTACTCTGTAGCTACCAGCATTTCATTTTGAAGAATACTTACTATTCATAACTGAATTAAAGTCCTATCTATCTCTCTAACCTATTAGTTACTTGTCAAAGCTCTCATTAATACTCTAATTCAGAGGTCCCCATCCACAATTTTAGTAAAAGTTAAACGTCTGCTTTGACCACTTATCATATTGCTGACATCAAAGGAAATTAATTACAAGGAACTGGAAGAAGTAGTCAGAGAGGAAAGCGTCTCCATGGGCAAAGTCACCTACCACAGTGGGTGAGTATGCTCATGGATGCAGAAAAGATACTCCATGAATGCAGTCACTTACCCAGGAATATAACTAAAAGCGGTATCAGTACTGCTGGCTGTATTCACGGATGGAAGAGGAAAATGAAGAGGTGATAAGAAAACCGAAAGTAGCGTTAAAAGATAGTAAACATAGTTATAGTAAATGAAAATGAAAGAAAGACCATTCCATAATCCAAATTACAACATTTCGTAGCACGAGGGACGCTACCCTCCTTCTCTTCCATTCACCACAGACAACTTCAGGGTAGAGCCTCTGGAAGGCTTGTAACGCATCCAAGTTAAATAATTGAAACTACACAGAACAAAACTTTTCTCTGCAAAAAGCTAACTTTATGCAGTTGACTAATTTAAATGAAAGTGCAACAAGACTCACCGCTCATTTGAAGAGGTGAGGGATCTTTGAATGCAGCCACTATCTTTGCCCCTTCATCTTGACTAATTGTGAAGCCAGCAGACGCTGCCCAAGTGTTGCCATCTAGACCACAAATAGCTCCCTGCTTCACGATGCCGGTAGCGATGAGCTGTTCACTGACGTAGGAGTCCCAAGACATTTTGAAGAATCTGAAACTGAGTATTGTCATCAGAACGTAGAATTAGGATGGAAATGATTTGCAATACTATATTATGGCTAGGAAGCCATGAGAGTGATAAGATGATCAATAGTGTTAAGTAAACAGTTTCCTATTTAGATAATTTAGGAGTTTAACGTCTGTTTCGGATCCAAAGGCCATATCGCTGACGTCAAAAGGATATTAAGTACAAGGGACTGGAAGAAACAGTCAGAAAGAAAAGTGGCTCCATGAACAAAGTCACTTACCACCGTCTTTGAGAAGCTCATGGATGCAGAAAAGCTACTCTGTGAATACAGTATTTATCAAGGAATTGGTCAAAAAGCGACTCAAGCACCGGTGTCTGCACTCACGGATGGAATAGGAAAATGAAGAGGTGATAGTAAATGAAGCCTACAAGCCTATCTAACACAAAATTCTAAGACCTCGTAGTTAAAGAGCATAACCCTAGCGCTATTCTCTAAAACTTTGAGTAGCCTTTTAAAAAATGATAACATGGTATAAAAAAAGAAAATTCATAATCCAAATAACAACAGTTCGGGGCCCAAGGGACACCACCCCCCTTCTCTTCCATTCACCACAGACTGATCCAGGATAGAGCACCTGAGTGCACCTATTTTTATGGGGTTTTCATTTTTTCGAAATTTACTAGTATGAAAAGGTTTACTTACACTTCAAGATTTACAAGTGATTACTACGAAAATTAAAATAAAAAAACAAAACAAAAGAGGTTAATGTAAAAGAGGTAGCTAGTTGTAAAACAATTGTATGTTTAGAGATAACTTGTAACTATTGAACGTTGGTATCCCTATCTTATCTATTAGTTGCATTTCTTTTATCAATATTCCTTATCTTGAAATTCATCACTAGCTACACTTCTGCTAGTTCGAATTGACCGAAAAACTACTTCACTTTTCCTCAGTAAAATTAAGAGATTTCATTGAGTAAAACTATTTTTCATTAAATTATCATGCATGTTCATAGAGATATAAAAGGTACCGTGTACCACCACCAATGAAAATATAACTTTTTAGCAACAGTTAAAAATGACTAAAAATATTTTTCCTGAAAACCTATTTTAAAGTTAGGAAAAATACTTATGTTATCATTATTTCATAGAAACTTGCAGGTTTCTACTATATTATGTAAAACAATGTTATATTTTCAGTACATAAATTCTAGAAAGTTCTACATAAATAGCTGCCGGAAATGTTATCAGTAGCAGTATAAACAGTCTTCAGATACCGGATACTCTCCCCCCTTAAACTTAGAAATGGGACTTCCCATAGCTAATATTTGCACATTAAATATTGAACTCTGTGCAACTATATTACGCATAATAGAAATTAAAGTAGTTCTCTTGATCGAGTGTATACATCAAGTCATGAAGAGGTGGCGTTTCTTACTGGGCTAATCAGTTTCTGCAAAAACTTATATTGATTTGACCATATTCATTTAAATATTCAGTATTTCACCCAAAACACTAGGGCTTTAATGGTTTTGGGACAAATTTTAAAGTCCTACGTTAACATCCATTTTCAGAGTATAGAGTCCCATGTATAAATGGAGACAAATTTTTAATTACGGTCGTCTCGAGAAGTCTAAATCCTGCTGAACCGAATTTATATTAAAAGGTTTCATTTCAATAGAACCGCATGAATGCTAAAATTTATTTATTTTATCGCTATTTTAAAGCTATGCTGTATTTTGTGTTCGAGGTTAGAGACAACAGATAGTAAGTGTGCCGCAATTCACCTACTTCACCCTACACTTTCTGACAAATTCATAAACGGTTCCTTCCAGTCTTCAACCTAACTAATGTATTGAAAACCAGGTTCTGAACTACTGGGTTTTATGACGGATACTATTCAAGTAGTGTAAAGGTGATAAAAGTACAATAGGATATTTTCCAGTTGACCTATTAAACTGTATAAAAAAGTTTTAAAATCACAGCAATCTTTAATTTTATTACCTATATTTCAAATGTTCAATTTTCTCCATTTACTACAGAACCTGGGATAGTTTCAGGTAGCTATTAATATTTATTAAATTTAATCAACTTACGAATTCTTTATTAATTATGTACTTATTCATATTCGACGCTTCTAAGCTAGCGTAAAGTGGGTAAATTTCGGCATACTAGCAGACTTAGGCTTCAAACCAAATGAACTTAATAAAATCATATCTCCAGAAACACTCCTAAAATGAATGACTTAGATATGTATAGAGTTTAACATTTTGATAGACAATTGAAGTTTCCTAAAAGTTACAGATCCTGCGTGAATAGTTCGATAAAAAAAACTTCACCTAAAAATTTCTTTTAGTTTAGTAGGAGAAGAAACTAGGATATTTAGATGGAAATGTTAACATAATATGAATTGCAACTGTCATATCTAGTGTTATATGATGGGTCAAAGGTTCAAACCTAGCAGATAATAGACCTTCTGTTTATAAACTAGGTAGTTTTAATAAGACTATTTTGCAGTTATCAGACATTGGAAATTGATTAATATAGATAAATTATATCCCGCTGTCTATCCTAATCACACTAGGGTATGGGGATGACACACCTTTTCGCTTAATTTCCTATCTATTAGGTACACAATTGTTCTTTATACTAACTTATAACCAGTCTATTAAAATGTTCAACTGACCTATTTCACTACTAATTAGTTGATTAAATTTAGAACTTACCGGATTAGAGTTTGCAGGAGAGAGTTGTACGTCTGTTGTTCGCGAGAGGCTGATAACGACTGAGCTGATAGGGCTGGTGCTATCTCAGACCTAGACACTTAGTAGTGATAAGGCAGAGTTAGTCATTTCAGACTCAGGGGTTACCTAATTATCTCTGTGTGCACTTATTTATCACAGTTTGTGTGTCAGTTTTCAGCAGCTTGATGTATCCTGTGTTTGTGATGATAATATTTGGTACACTGAGACAGTGGTGTGACCGAACTTTTGCGAAGCTCTTACTAGGTGATAGGTTTTGAACTTTTTCAACTACTGAGGAATGAGGTAGGAAAAGTAGAGCCTTTAAAAATACACCTGTGCTTTTTTATTGATTTTCCTGGTAATGTGATACTAAAATTTGTGCTTCTTGAAATGTAATCTTCTTATCGATTGATTGAAATTAGTTTTTTTAAATTTCGTTACCCGTGTTATAAATTGAGATCAGTAGAAATTTGATTTTTTTTAAATAAAAATCGAGCGTATGCTTATTATATTAAAATCTACGTTACTTGTTACTGTTTAGTTTCATGATGATAAATGTTCACCTACATAGTTTCCTACTATGCTTAATATTAGAGGTTTTCTGTAAAAGTGTCCTAAGTTATATGCAGTGTCAGTGACTATTCTATCTATATAATTTCTTTCAATAATGACCATGTTTTGCTACCTTAACTTTTCTTATTTTTCTAGCCGATAGTAGGCGGGTCAGTGCATGATGTGGTGCTGGGGATAATACTTAATAACCGTACATACGCATATTCCTTTTGCTTCGTTTCTAGTTAGGTATAATAAGTTTAATAACTATCTACTAGTGATATTACTAATTATGTTTTTACCCCTAGGGCTAGTAGCAGTGATTAATCTCGAAAAATACCAAATTGTTGTAATTCAGATTATAAACTTTATTGCTCATTTTACTGTCAACAATTTGATCTAAAGTCTAAAGTACGTCCCCTCGTTTGACTTACACCATAATGCGCCATTTTGACTTACGCCGCAATGCGTCCTTTTGAGTTACGTCATAATGCGCCCTTTTGACTTACGCCGCAATGCGTCCTTTTGAGTTACGTCATAATGCGCCCTTTTGAGTTACGTCATAATGCGCCCTTTTGAGTTACGTCATAATGCGCCCTTTTGAGTTACGTCATAATGCGCCCTTTTGAGTTACGTCATAATGCGCCCTTTTGAGTTACGTCATAATGCGCCCTTTTGAGTTACGTCATAATGCGCCCTTTTGAGTTACGTCATAATGCGCCCTTTTGAGTTACGTCATAATGCGCCCTTTTGAGTTACGTCATAATGCGCCCTTTTGAGTTACGTCATAATGCGCCCTTTTGAGTTACGTCATAATGCGCCCTTTTGAAATACGTCATAATGCGCCCTTTTGAAATACGTCATAATGCGCCCTTTAGAGTTACGTCATAATGCGCCCTTATGAGTTACGTCATAATGCGCCCTTTTGAGTTACGTCATAATGCGCCCTTTTGAGTTGCGTCAAATTGCGCCCTTTTGAGTTACGCCATAATGCGCCCTTTTGAGTTACGCCATAATGCGCCCTTTTGAGTTATGTCATAATGCGCCCTTTTGAGTTATGTCATAATGCGCCCTTTTGAGTTATGTCATAATGCGCACTTTTGAGTTGCGTCATAATTCGCCCTTTTGAGTTACGCCATAATGCGCCCTTTTGAGTTACGCCATAATGCGCCCTTTTGAGTTACGCCATAATGCGCCCTTTTGAGTTACGCCATAATGCGCCCTTTTGAGTTACGCCATAATGCGCCCTTTTGAGTTACGCCATAATGCGCCCTTTTGAGTTACGCCATAATGCGCCCTTTTGAGTTACGCCATAATGCGCCCTTTTGAGTTACGCCATAATGCGCCCTTTTGAGTTACGCCATAATGCGCCCTTTTGAGTTACGTCATAATGCGCCCTTTTGAGTTATGTCATAATGCGCACTTTTGAGTTGTGTCATAATGCGCACTTTTGAGTTGTGTCATAATGCGCACTTTTGAGTTACGCCATAATGCGCCCTTTTGAGTTACGCCATAATGCGCCCTTTTGAGTTACGCCATAATGCGCCCTTTTGAGTTACGTCATAATGCGCCCTTTTGAGTTATGTCATAATGCGCACTTTTGAGTTGTGTCATAATGCGCACTTTTGAGTTGTGTCATAATGCGCACTTTTGAGTTGTGTCATAATGCGCACTTTTGAGTTGTGTCATAATGCGCACTTTTGAGTTATGTCATAATGCGCACTTTTGAGTTACGCCATAATGCGCCCTTTTGAGTTACGCCATAATGCGCCCTTTTGAGTTATGTCATAATGCGCACTTTTGAGTTATGTCATAATGCGCACTTTTGAGTTGTGTCATAATGCGCACTTTTGAGTTATGTCATAATGCGCCCTTTTGAGTTACGCCATAATGCGCCCTTTTGAGTTATGTCATAATGCGCCCTTTTGAGTTATGTCATAATGCGCCCTTTTGAGTTACGCCATAATGCGCCCTTTTGAGTTACGTCATAATGCGCACTTTTGAGTTATGTCATAATGCGCACTTTTGAGTTGTGTCATAATGCGCACTTTTGAGTTGTGTCATAATGCGCACTTTTGAGTTGTGTCATAATGCGCACTTTTGAGTTGTGTCATAATGCGCACTTTTGAGTTACGCCATAATGCGCCCTTTTGAGTTACGCCATAATGCGCCCTTTTGAGTTGTGTCATAATGCGCCCTTTTGAGTTGTGTCATAATGCGCCCTTTTGAGTTGTGTCATAATGCGCACTTTTGAGTTGTGTCATAATGCGCACTTTTGAGTTGTGTCATAATGCGCACTTTTGAGTTATGTCATAATGCGCACTTTTGAGTTATGTCATAATGCGCACTTTTGAGTTATGTCATAATGCGCACTTTTGAGTTACGCCATAATGCGCACTTTTGAGTTACGCCATAATGCGCACTTTTGAGTTACGCCATAATGCGCACTTTTGAGTTACGCCATAATGCGCACTTTTGAGTTACGCCATAATGCGCACTTTTGAGTTACGTCATAATGCGCACTTTTGAGTTACGCCATAATGCGCCCTTTTTAGTTGCGTCATAATGCGCCCTTTTGAGTTACGCCATAATGCGCCCTTTTTAGTTGCGTCCAATTGCGCTCTTTTCAGTTGCGTCCAATTGCGCTCTTTTCAGTTGCGTCCAATTGCGCTCTTTTCAGTTGCGTCCAATTGCGCTCTTTTCAGTTGTGTGAAATTGCGCTCTTTTCAGTTGTGTGAAATTGCGCCCTTCTCAGCTACGCCATTTTGCGTCTTCCTAAGTAACTGTTTCTAGTTTCAATTCCGCCACTTGATTATTTTCTCAATAAATCGTAAGTTTTCTAATAGCCATTTCTTCAATCACTCGTGAGAATGACACAACTGTTCACACTAACACTGTAGGTGGTGCTTATGGTGACTGCCTTGGTGTCTTCACATAGACACGGTCTAATCCCCTGTCCCCGGTGTGTTAACCGGAGAGATTCTTTCATCTTATCCCTTTATATCCAAAGCCTAAGGTTACATACATGCTAAAATGACCGGATAAGCACATGTGCTCTCTTTCATATATTATTATATTAGAACACGTGTGTAATCTTACATTAGTTACTCACAATTGTGATTTTTAATTTTTCAAGGTACTTTCATTACCCATATGTTACAAGAATATCACAAATTCTCGTTTTTTGAAGCTCAAATTAATTTAAGAAATAGGAAATCTCTATATTCACGTCATTTTTCTCCTTAATTTGCTTATTTTCTCATTTTATTTGTGTAGTTCTAAGAGATTATTTCGGTAGTTCTTTAAAGTGCAGATGATGAAGACAGAGAAGAGTTGCATCAACATTAGGTGGGTGATGTTTTATTGGGATTTTACCATGTGAACTTAAAGAATATATTAGTGCATGGATGCCATCAAAATATTAGCATTTTTGATATTTCAAATTTATAGATACTGATGAACGTTCGATTTTTGTAATAATTGGTATATTATTATTTCGACTGTGTTGAATTAAATTGAAATAAAATTTAATTCACTTATTGAAATAATTTATTGAACTGACGTCAGAATAATTTCTCTGCTTGTATCCCTTTTCGTCACATTACTTGGTAGGTGACTGTATTCACGGAGTAGCTTTTCTACATCCATTAGCTTTGTCATCGACGGTGGTCGGTGACTTTGTTTATGGAACCACTTTCCTTTCTGACTACTTCTTCCTCTCCCTTGTACTTAATTTTATTTTGATGTGAGCGATATGATCAGAAATGGTCGAAGCACACGTTAAACCTCTACTAATTTGAATTTTTTTTCCATTCATGAGCATTGACACAGACTGGTTGTAGGTGACTTCGTTCATGTAGTCACTTTCCATATTGACATCTTCTTAGTATTATATTTTTCGATGACAGCAATATGAGCCTGAGTGGTTATAACAGTCATTATTAAACAGAGTGTAGGGCTAATTTCCAGCAAATATTTTAGCTCCTCACGGATAAACACTATTTTTTTTTCGGTTGAAAAGGTTATATTTTTTCCATTGAGACCAAAAATAAAAACTCAAATTTGTTAACGATACGAACTATTTCGGTTGACATCACTTTATTTTATGAGAAAATACAGTGTGAACCAAAAGAGTTTATGTTATACACTTTTTGGCTTTTCTAAACGTTTTGCAAGCACTTTCATGAAGTAATGTTATTTCTGTTATTTTCGAAACCTATCTATTCGAGTTTTTCACAGAGGAACAATGATTTACTCTAAAGATCACGACTCCATAAGAAAATCAGAAAGAAATTAATATTTTTGACCAAAAAAAAAACTGATTTTAGTAAATTGCAAATATTTTTGACTCGCACTTTAGGGTTTTTATTAGTTAACATAAATTTGAACATTTTTATTAAATTTAATAAAATGTCTTATCTTCGTAACTAAGCAAAATACTTGTTCCTAAGAACACCCCCTGATTGTTGTTGGGGATTTTGGGAAAATAGTTACTTCTCCTTCAATAGTGAACCGATTTGATTGAAACAAACTTTAAATGGTAGCCTGGTTTATTCGCAAAAATTCTTAAGAAATCATAAATTTTATTTCAAAATATGCTAAAATATTTATTCAGGGACTTTTAATTAATTTCTTGCGATAATGATAAGGAAATTGTGTCTTTTCTTAGAATAGATAATGTATTTTCTTGAAATAAACGAACTCGTAAAGAGTTCCTTGAAATGTAGTGACTTCTAGTTTTAAATTTGAGCATATTTCATTATTGACTTCGTTAGAGGATTCGTATTAGTTATTGGGTTATGAATATTAATTTATTTTTCTAATAGATTTAGCTCTACCTGCATTTCTTGATAATAATAACGATAGGTTCAACTCTAATGCTTTGAATCTTTAGATTCAAAGTAGCTTTGAATCATATACCATTGTAATTGAATGGTAAATGATGACTTTATTCAAAGAGCCAATTTTCTTTTAGACTACTTTTTTAAATCTCTTTGTATTTAATTTCTTTTCAATTTTGACAAGTGCTTCAAATAATTATAGTCAGACTTTTAAATGAATTGATTTCACATCATATACGTGTACGTCGCGTCGCAGTACTCGGACACTCTCATTAATCGGAAAGTGAACGTTACCATGAACCAATCTTATCTTTAAAAAATCTGGTATCCCCCAATTTCCGATAACTGTGAGCATAATTAGGTGTAAGAGTACTGCGATGTTACCTTGTAATTATTATTTATTGGTGATAATGGCTGGCTATATCCTTTATAGTAATTCTAAATTATTACGTTTTCGTGACTTGCATCTTCTAAAGATAATATTTCAATTGAATTGAAGTTAAGTCTTTCAAGAAGTGTGATTAATTTGTAATAACAAATTAAACTAATTATCAATCTTTCTACATTACAAAGGTGAAGATTGACATTATCATTGTCTGATAAACAGAGATACGTCCTAACAAAAGCAGGTGTGGAAGGAATTTAACACTGTTGGTGAATTCAAGAAGTGGATTACTTCGAAATACCCTGAAATAGTAACCGTTGGACGCGTTAACGTCATGAAACTTTAGCAATCTTGGTTACCTTCAAACATTTCTATCCATGGTACAGGCAGACCCCGCTTTTATAACAGGACGACTTAAAGGCAGAGTTGACCCCGAGCTTACTTACATTTAAGGAACCATACAAAATATGGTACATTGCATTAGTGTACCATGCAAATGTTCTTTGATTTTTGTTAATAGAAAACGATAAGATTGGAATAATAATTCTTAAACTTAAAGCGGGGTCTCTCCCGCTTTAAGAACAATTTCTAAGTTAATGCGAGTTATGATTTTTGACTTGAAGCGGGTCTGCCTGTATCATAGTAGTTGAGGTACGATTCCACCAAAACCAGCGTTCTGCATAAAATGTTTCGCACTTTTTGGTTAGAACTTCGGCAGTGCGCGTACTAAGAGACTATCCTTGTTGCCCATGTGTCCACCGGCAAGCTGTGCGTAACTTTTGTACGCGTACAGTGCGGGCATTTGTGCTCCACTGTACGCTTATAAAAGTTGCGCACAGCTTGCCGTTCGCCCGCAACTGTAAACTTTGGTTAGACTATATATGTAATTCTATGTAGACTATATGTAATTCCAGAATCTGCCGATTTTGGATCAGCTATTTTCTTCTCTCGGTGGTGTTGAGTCAGAATTGTTTTCCGTTTTTGGATTACCTCAGTTGAATCAAAATTAAATCGTTGAGCCAATTCTTGAATTGTGTTTTTGTAGTAAACATGTCCAGTTTCCCCATTGCACAGGACATTTTTCAATCACTTGAATAAAGGCTACGATCTGGTCATTATTCCAACCCATATTGCAATGTAGTGTGCGCGAACATTCAAATGTTTTCTCTCCAAGAATAGAAGCAAGAATGAGTGCGCGTACAAAATATTCCTGCTTCTTCAGGCGAGTCCTCTGAAAATCGTGTAAGCGCACTAAAGTTCACAGCTGTTCGCGTAATTTGCTAAAGTATTCGCGAACAATTTTTTTAGTGCACGCATATACTGTTCCACCGAAACATACATTTGTCCAACAAAGTGCCGCACACCGATGGAATCGCACCTTAAAGGTTCATTATTCTTTCAACCGATCATTGCAAGAAATAGTTCTATATAGTATTGTCCAATAAAATACCAATTAATTAACGAGTTAATATGTTAAATTATATAATTTTTATTACGTGATTGAAAATGTGGAACTGTCTGATAATTCTTAACTTAGCCTACACTAAGAACGCAAAGTTTTGAGATTTATCAAAATCGACAACTGAACTTACTGTATACCTCTAAATTCTTTATCATGACACCCAATCGAATGCATTTACCATCCACTTGACTACCAAAGATACAGCCCCTCAAACTCTGGGCATTTGAAAAGTTTGTGAACAATTTCCTTTCAAGTTTCGATGGTTTCCGACCATTGAATGCATTCATTAACTTTTTGATGGGTGGGAACACTTGAAATGAAAATTGACATTCCAGTTGTAGTGACTTGAAATAACTATTATACTAGATCTGAGGGTATTATGTGCATTAAAATTAGTGCATATATAATCTTTTTTCACACTTTACTAAATTTTACAATTCGTAAATTTTCTATACTATTTGTATTGCTTGTAGATATTTTAAAATTGATCTGGGTTCACGACGACAAATTTGTGATATTTTAAAATAGAAAGCCAGTACATTTTGAAACTATTCGGAAGAGCGTTTGTTGATTGTAGACCTTAAATAACTGAAGATTCAACTCAACTGTTTGAATTGTCATAGCCAAATAACAGTTGAACACCTACTATCCACTCTCTGGTAATACACCAAAAACATACGATATTTAAAATAGAAAGTACATCAAAGGTCATAGGTGATCACAACCATATTATTTATATTTTAATTACTAACAAATCTGAACGAGCTATATTCATATTTGAACAGCAAACCTTCTTTGCCAAAATATATAAGAACTTTTATATCCTTATTTGTATTACATAATTAAATTGACAATGCTATAAGTACTACATGTATACTAACTATAGTTTTCTTTATCCTCGTTATTGTGACTTGTATGCAATGATTACTGCTGGTTTGGTGACCACTGAATGTGGTAGATGAACTCTTGATTAATTATTCTAATGATCGCAAACACTGAGTAGCTTTTATGCATCCATCAGTTCTATGATGGTGACAGATGGAATTTCTTCGGAAGCAATTAATTAATTAACAGATATCAGTGCATTAAACCGTTGCTGACCCCGCACTCTATTAATTAGTTAATTGTTCAGTCTAATTGGTATGATTACATTACTAGTCACCACTTACTGTTACATGCGCGTATGTGTGTGTATTACTAATGCCCAGGCTATTCAGTGTGATATCATCAGCCTTATCAGTTGTTATCGGCTCTCCTCTCTTACGTTCAAATTACGAAGGAATCTCGTGAGCGTCAGTGAATGTCGTCAGTTAGTGTGGGTAGCAGTTGTACCGTCACAGTTCTCTCGGTAGCGACTGTAGTGTACCAATTGAAGCATTATTGAACACATTTGCTAGTTAACTGTGCTGGTAGCAGCTGTGTCATGTGATGGTCTGTACACTCACTAGTACAGATTGTGTTGAAAAAGTTTGTGAATTGTGAAGAAACAATACCCAATGTCTTTTTCACCGTCCACTCCCAAACTTATCGTTAAGAATATCTTCATGCGGTTCACGGCAGAGTCCACGCAGGATGTTAGGAATAGTGAGAGTGTACGGAAGAGGGTCCTTCGTCGGACCTCGAGTGAAAGTAGTGTGTGGAAAAAGAGGAAGTCCAGGAGAGCTTCAGAACCGGCTAAGAAACATATCACGGGTACTTTCGTGAAGCCCAGGAATAGGTACATTATAAATAGTCACAACTTTTTGGTAGCTACCTAAGCGATGCAATAGTCTTCTCATTCTTATACAATGAAGCGTGAAGTGACTATACAATGAAGCGTGAAGTGACTATACAATGAAGCGTGAAGTGACTATACAATGAAGCGTGAAGTGACTATACAATGAAGCGTGAAGTGACTATACAATGAAGCGTGAAGTGACTATACAATGAAGCGTGAAGTGACTATATGATGAAGTGTGAAGTGACTATATGATGAAGCGTGAAGTGACTATATGATGAAGCGTGAAGTGACTATATGATGAAGCGTGAAGTGACTATATGATGAAGCGTGAAGTGACTATATGATGAAGCGTGAAGTGACTATATGATGAAGCGTGAAGTGACTATATGATGAAGCGTGAAGTGACTATATGATGAAGCGTGAAGTGACTATATGATGAAGCGTGAAGTGACTATATGATGATGCGTGAAGTGACTATATGATGAAGCGTGAAGTGACTATATGATGAAGCGTGAAGTGACTATATGATGAAGCGTGAAGTGACTATATGATAAAGCGTGAAGAGACTATATGATAAAGCGTGAAGTGACTATATGATGAAGCGTGAAGTGACTATATGATGAAGCGTGAAGTGACTATGTGATGAAGCGTGAAGCGACTATATGATGAAGCGTGAAGTGACTATATGATGAAGCGTGAAGTGACTATATGATGAAGCGTGAAGTGACTATATGATGAAGCGTGAAGTGACTATATGATGAAGCGTGAAGAGACTATATTATAAGGCGTGAAGTGACTATATGATGAAGCGTG
Source organism: Caprella mutica (assembly GCA_947561585.1). Taxonomy (NCBI): domain Eukaryota; kingdom Metazoa; phylum Arthropoda; class Malacostraca; order Amphipoda; family Caprellidae; genus Caprella; species Caprella mutica. The sequence goes on along the minus strand of CANNZV010001219.1, from coordinate 126,175 downwards.
AAGTGACTATATGATGAAGCGTGAAGTGACTATATGATGAAGCGTGAAGTGACTATATGATGAAGCGTGAAGTGACTATATGATAAGGCGTGAAGTGACTATATGATAAGGCGTGAAGCGACTATATGATGAAGCGTGAAGTGACTATATTATAAGGCGTGAAGTGACTATATGATGAAGCGTGAAGTGACTATATGATAAAGCGTGAAGTGACTATATGATAAAGCGTGAAGTGACTATATGATGAAGCGTGAAGTGACTATATGATGAAGCGTGAAGTGACTATATGATGAAGCGTGAAGTGACTATATGATGAAGCGTGAAGTGACTATATGATGAAGCGTGAAGTGACTATATGATGAAGCGTGAAGTGACTATATGATGAAGCGTGAAGTGACTATATGATGAAGCGTGAAGTGACTATATGATGAAGCGTGAAGTGACTATATTATAAGGCGTGAAGTGACTATATTATAAGGCGTGAAGTGACTATATTATAAGGCGTGAAGTGACTATATGATGAAGCGTGAAGTGACTATATTACAAGGCGTGAAGTGACTATATTACAAGGCGTGAAGTGACTATATTACAAGGCGTGAAGTGACTATATTACAAGGCGTGAAGTGACTATATTACAAGGCGTGAAGTGACTATATGATGAAGCGTGAAGTGACTATATGATGAAGCGTGAAGTGACTATATGATGAAGCGTGAAGTGACTATATGATGAAGCGTGAAGTGACTATATGATGAAGCGTGAAGTGACTATATGATAAAGCGTGAAGTGACTATATGATAAAGCGTGAAGTGACTATATGATAAAGCGTGAAGTGACTATATGATGAAGCGTGAAGTGACTATATGATGAAGCGTGAAGTGACTATATGATGAAGCGTGAAGTGACTATATGATGAAGCGTGAAGTGACTATATGATAAAGCGTGAAGTGACTATATGATAAAGCGTGAAGTGACTATATGATGAAGCGTGAAGTGACTATATGATGAAGCGTGAAGTGACTATATGATGAAGCGTGAAGTGACTATATGATAAAGCGTGAAGTGACTATATGATAAAGCGTGAAGTGACTATATGATAAAGCGTGAAGTGACTATATGATAAAGCGTGAAGTGACTATATGATAAAGCGTGAAGTGACTATATGATGAAGCGTGAAGTGACTATATGATGAAGCGTGAAGTGACTATATGATAAAGCGTGAAGTGACTATATGATGAAGCGTGAAGTGACTATATGATGAAGCGTGAAGTGACTATATGATGAAGCGTGAAGTGACTATATGATGAAGCGTGAAGTGACTATATGATGAAGCGTGAAGTGACTATATGATGAAGCGTGAAGTGACTATATGATGAAGCGTGAAGTGACTATATGATGAAGCGTGAAGTGACTATATGATAAGGCGTGAAGTGACTATATGATAAAGCGTGAAGTGACTATATGATGAAGCGTGAAGTGACTATATGATGAAGCGTGAAGTGACTATATGATGAAGCGTGAAGTGACTATATTATAAGGCGTGAAGTGACTATATGATGAAGCGTGAAGTGACTATATGATGAAGCGTGAAGTGACTATATGATGAAGCGTGAAGTGACTATATGATGAAGCGTGAAGTGACTATATTATAAGGCGTGAAGTGACTATATGATGAAGCGTGAAGTGACTATATGATGAAGCGTGAAGTGACTATATGATAAAGCGTGAAGTGACTATATGATAAAGCGTGAAGTGACTATATGATAAAGCGTGAAGTGACTATATGATAAAGCGTGAAGTGACTATATGATAAAGCGTGAAGTGACTATATGATAAAGCGTGAAGTGACTATATGATAAAGCGTGAAGTGACTATATGATAAAGCGTGCTGTATTTCGTTTTACAAGTGTATATCCTCATTCAGTTCACAGGTGTACTTCAGTATGTGTCTTTCCAATGCGGCGGCTGAAGCGGCTAGAGCCGCCGCATTGGTAGTCCACCTCAAACATGATTGTTAAATGCTTTCATTCACATATGTATTACTAAGTTCTAAATCGGTTCTTGTGTTTCAAATAGTTTCTCCTCTAGCATTTCAGTTCTCTACGTTCTAGCTCAGTTTTTATGTTTCAAATGATTTCACAACTAAGTTCTAATACAGTTCTTGTGTTTCAGATGGTTCAATTCAGTTCTTGTGTTTCAGATGGTTTCAGTTCTAACTCAGTTCTTGTGTTTCAGATGGTTTCAGTTCTAACTCAGTTCTTGTGTTTCAGATGGTTTCAGTTCTAACTCAGTTCTTGTGTTTCTGATGGTTTCAGTTCTAACTCAGTTCTTGTGTTTCTGATGGTTTCAGTTCTAACTCAGTTCTTGTGTTTCAGATGGTTCAATTCAGTTCTTGTGTTTCAGATGGTTTCAGTTCTAACTCAGTTCTTGTGTTTCAGATGGTTTCAGTTCTAACTCAGTTCTTGTGTTTCAGATGTTTTCAGTTCTAACTCAGTTCTTGTGTTTCTGATGGTTTCAGTTCTAACTCAGTTCTTGTGTTTCTGATGGTTTCAGTTCTAACTCAGTTCTTGTGTTTCTGATGGTTTCAGTTCTAACTCAGTTCTTGTGTTTCTGATGGTTTCAGTTCTAACTCAGTTCTTGTGTTTCTGATGGTTTCAGTTCTAACTCAGTTTTTGTGTTTCTGATGGTTTCAGTTCTAACTCAGTTCTTGTGTTTCAGATGGTTTCAGTTCTAACTCTGTTCTTGTGTTTCAGATGGTTTCAGTTCTAACTCAGTTCTTGTGTTTCAGATGGTTTCAGTTCTAACTCAGTTCTTGTGTTTCAGATGGTTTCAGTTCTAACTCAGTTCTTGTGTTTCTGATGGTTTCAGTTCTAACTCAGTTCTTGTGTTTCTGATGGTTTCAGTTCTAACTCAGTTTTTGTGTTTCTGATGGTTTCAGTTCTAACTCAGTTCTTGTGTTTCAGATGGTTTCAGTTCTAACTCAGTTCTTGTGTTTCAGATGGTTTCAGTTCTAACTCAGTTCTTGTGTTTCAGATGGTTTCAGTTCTAACTCAGTTCTTGTGTTTCAGATGGTTTCAGTTCTAACTCAGTTCTTGTGTTTCTGATGGTTTCAGTTCTAACTCAGTTCTTGTGTTTCAGATGGTTTCAGTTCTAACTCAGTTCTTGTGTTTCAGATGGTTTCAGTTCTAACTCAGTTCTTGTGTTTCAGATGGTTTCAGTTCTAACTCAGTTCTTGTGTTTCAGATGGTTTCAGTTCTAACTCAGTTCTTGTGTTTCTGATGGTTTCAGTTCTAACTCAGTTTTTGTGTTTCTGATGGTTTCAGTTCTAACTCAGTTCTTGTGTTTCAGATGGTTTCAGTTCTAACTCAGTTCTTGTGTTTCTGATGGCTTCAGTTCTAACTCAGTTCTTGTGTTTCAGATGGTTTCAGTTCTAACTCAGTTCTTGTGTTTCTGATGGTTTCAGTTCTAACTCAGTTTTTGTGTTTCTGATGGTTTCAGTTCTAACTCAGTTCTTGTGTTTCAGATGGTTTCAGTTCTAACTCAGTTCTTGTGTTTCAGATGGTTTCAGTTCTAACTCAGTTCTTGTGTTTCAGATGGTTTCAGTTCTAACTCAGTTCTTGTGTTTCAGATGGTTTCAGTTCTAACTCAGTTCTTGTGTTTCAGATGGTTTCAGTTCTAACTCAGTTCTTGTGTTTCTGATGGTTTCAGTTCTAACTCAGTTCTTGTGTTTCAAATGGTTTCAGTTCTAACTCAGTTCTTGTGTTTCAGATGGTTTCAGTTCTTGTGTTTCAGATGGTTTCAGTTCTAACTCAGTTCTTGTGTTTCAGATGGTTTCAGTTCTAACTCAGTTCTTGTGTTTCTGATGGTTTCAGTTCTAACTCAGTTCTTGTGTTTCAGATGGTTTCAGTTCTAACTCAGTTCTTGTGTTTCAGATGGTTTCAGTTCTAACTCAGTTCTTGTGTTTCAGATGGTTTCAGTTCTAACTCAGTTCTTGTGTTTCAGATGGTTTCAGTTCTAACTCAGTTCTTGTGTTTCAGATGGTTTCAGTTCTAACTCAGTTCTTGTGTTTCAGATGGTTTCAGTTCTAACTCAGTTCTTGTGTTTCAGATGGTTTCAGTTCTAACTCAGTTCTTGTGTTTCAGATGGTTTCAGTTCTAACTCAGTTCTTGTGTTTCAGATGGTTTCAGTTCTAACTCAGTTCTTGTGTTTCAGATGGTTTCAGTTCTAACTCAGTTCTTGTGTTTCTGATGGTTTCAGTTCTAACTCAGTTCTTGTGTTTCAGATGGTTTCAGTTCTAACTCAGTTCTTGTGTTTCAGATGGTTTCAGTTCTAACTCAGTTCTTATGTTTCAGATGGTTTCAGTTCTAACTCAGTTCCTGTGTTTCAGATGGTTTCATCCAAACATCACAGGCAAAGATGCTGAAGTGTTACTTTTGGAGAGAGGTTTTGACGGTTCCTTCCTAGCAAGACCTTCTAAATCTAACCCCGGTGACTTCACACTCAGCGTCAGGTAACTACTTAGTCATTAGTAGGGTTGAGACAATATGCTTCACACTAAGCGTCAGGTAACTACTTAGTCATTAGTAGGGTTGAGACAATATGCTTCACACTCAGCGTCAGGTAACTACTTAGTCATTAGTAGGGTTGTGACAATATGCTTCACACTCAGCGTCAGGTAACTACTTAGTCATTAGTAGAGTTGTGACAATATGCTTCACACTCAGCGTCAGGTAACTACTTAGTCATTAGTAGAGTTGTGACAATATGCTTCACACTCAGCGTCAGGTAACTACTTAGTCATTAGTAGGGTTGTGACAATATGCTTCACACGCAGCGTCAGGTAACTAATGAGTCATTAGTAGAGTTGTGACAATATGCTTTAAAATCATAGATACAAAAAATATACTGACATAGAGAATTAAAAAGTATTGAATGGCTCTACATCAGCGGTATATAGTATTAGATACCATTTCATTACGTCTGTAGTATTCTTAAGATCTAAGATTTTAAAAGCATAGTGTCATAGCCCATTATATATTATAGTAGAGTATTAATTTCTTAGAACACTGAACAGTTTCTATTTAGTATTCCAAGTATTTTGTTTATTTATTGAAATGAAATGGCCCTTACAGTACTGAGCAGAGATAGGGGCACAACTCTGCCCCAAATAAGGAACACAAATTCGGCCCTTTCAAGCTTGGCGCTTCTTGGGCGACTTATATAAATTAAGATTAAAAGTAATAAAATTTTATTAGAGAGACATGAAGAAAACAAAATTTTACGTATATTGCAACAAAATCAAATTTACCATTGCTAAGCTTCAGTAGAAAGTAACACAGCTGAAATCAGACTTCGTTTGAAACACATTACATGAATTAGTTTTTTTATATCACTGTGGATATCATTCCACAAATTGTATCCTATCTATAAAATTGATGATCTGGACTTGGATTTATTGAATCTAGGTAGGGTTATATCTGACGAGAATCTAGTTGAATAAGAAAGAGCAATTGAATTGGTCTGAATATAGTTTATATATAACTAAATATATATCATAGTCTAGGATATTAATTATATTATATACATGAATGCCGATTTTATATTTGAACAAATTATCAATATTAAGTACATATAACTCAAGAAAAATATTAGCTGTGTGAGCCAGAATTGTTGATTAACTACGAGTTTATATAAGTATTTAACAAAGGTTACCGATAACCTAAAATGAAATAGCTTCTAATTTCGTTTAAGTCAATAATAAAGTAACTACCGACACTGAACTTTTGTTTATTTGGTTTAAAGTTAATGAATCAATAGCTAATTGAAATCACTTTTTCTTATTTCTCATCGATATGATATTACTAAAAGATGTTCAGTTTTCGATAAGTGGCTCAACCAAAATGTCACCATGCACTGAAAAGATCCTTCCTATAGAAAATTGAATATCTTTGTTACTTACTGTCACCTGTTGTTTCCTTACCCCAACTTAATCGATTTCCCCAATTTACTCCTTTTTCCCCCGTTCACCCTATTTCTGTGTAAATTAATCAAATACATTTTACCCCCCTTTTCCCAGGCGTAATGGAGAAGTGACTCACATCAAGATTCAGAACACAGGCGATTTCTACGATCTCTATGGGGGGGAAAAGTTCGCCACATTGGCTGAGTTGGTGCAGTTCTACATGGAGAACATGGGGCAGTTGAAGGAGAAGAATGGGGACATTATTGAGCTGAAGTTCCCCCTCAACTGTGCTGACCCTACCACTGAGAGGTATGGTGGTGTAATCTTTTTAATTTAAAAAAATAATAGTCATTACACTAGCTACACCAATATTTTATTAGGTTACAGGTAATGGACTTTTTCACACGTTCGCGCATTTCTCATTTTGATGTCTGATTAATATTGAAAGTGAAAATAAAAATCTACTAGTTTTTCAATCTTAATGATATCATAGAATAATCATCTTGTAAATGAACCAAGAGTTGAAACAACCATCTCTCGTACTCAGTAAAATGCACAGCTAAGATTTAAATAACCACCAAATAAGCTAAAACTCTATCCCCCACCAGGTGGTTCCACGGTCAGCTGTCAGGCAAGGAGGCAGAGAGGGTGATGTTAGACAAGGGCAGACATGGTAGTTTCCTGGTGAGGGAGAGTCAGAGCAAACCTGGTGACTATGTGCTAACTGTCAGGACTGAAGACAAAGTCACCCATGTTATGATCAGATGTGTCGTGAGTACATGAATTTAGCAAAAATAAACAGTATATAATATTTTTCATACAGATGAAATGAAGGTAAAATCACAATTATCAGATGTGAATTAAATAGTGGATACAAATTTCAATAAAGTATTATTATATACTCATTAAAGTATATTAATTGTGGAGAAAACAGTGTTAATATATTTTGATGCGCTCTTTAATTTATATTCTATTGGAATTTATTTGAGTTGCTAGTCACTTGTTGTTTCTAGTGTAACATTAAATTAAAATCTACTTCCTCTATAAGTTCTTCGTAACCATTTCTTCTGACAATGGTTTTCTTTTTGTAAGGATGGCAAATACGATGTGGGAGGTGGTAGGAAGTTTGACGGGCTGAGTCAACTAGTGGAGCACTACAGACTCAACCCCATGGTGGAGCAGAGTGGTACAGTGGTGCCCTTGAAACTGCCTTTCAATGCCACCAGGTAATGGGCCATAGCTAGTTCATATGGGGTAACTTACGAATTATCGGTCAGTTTCACATCTTCGATCATGAGAGAATAAACGATATATAGCTAGATAATAATTATTTATAATTTTTTTATATGACCGAAGATGTGAAACTGATCTATAATTTGTAACTCACACTAGATCACTTTTGAATTATAAAAATCTATTATTAGCTCAGTCGAGCTCTCTGCCTATAGTATGATTGTTGTTTTGGGGGCTAATTTCTCCTATAACTTCATCAGTAGCTACTTCAAATCTACTTATTTTAGTTTGAAAAGTAAGAGCATGGCTAGGTCTTCATATTGTACGAGCAGATTAGAGAAATGTGATGCCCCTTTCTTCACAAATTAACCTCTAGTGATCTAGATGTTGTTTCTTGGAATAATTTAAAGTGAAATATAGCCACATCTCAGTTTTCCCGGGGGGTGTGTACACAGGGAAACTAGCTACTTATTTCAATATCTTCCCTAACGTGCAATTGCTGTTTCAGAATCACAGCAAGTGGCATTGGTGTTAGAGTCAAAGAGTTGTCTATAGCCAATGCCCTGGGACAGGACAATGGCGTGGCCCCCGTCTCTCAGGTGAGATAAAATACAGGGTGATAGTAGAACATAACAATAGCTGAACACTGCTACCATGAAATAAATAGAGAATAAACACTGAGGCGGAACACAGGGAAAATTCAAAATTAACTCAAGTGAATTTAATAGCCGATAAATATTGCTTTATGTTATTAGCTAGCTGTTGAAAATCTCGTCAAAATATATTCTTTGTGTAGTGAACTCTTATATTCTCATTGAATATATTTAGATGCTATATTTAATAATACGCTGATGAAATAGTTAATTCGCATTTGGTAAATGTTGCTTTACCCTATTAAGGGCCGTACACACGCAGGGTTTTTTAAGTCTTTCCACCAGACCTTTTGCTAAGCTCCTCCTACTTTTTCAACGAGAATATAAGAAATAACGATATAATGATTAGCTATATCGTTTTTTCTTATATTCTCGTTGAAAAAGTAGGAGGAGCTTAGCAAAAGGTCTGGTGGAAAGATTTAAAAACCCTGCGTGTGTACGGCCCTTTAGAAAGAGCAAAAAATATTATTTTAGTCTAAAATTTATCTGACTCTTCCTCAGGGCTAGTCTCTTTCTTTCTCCAAATGAGTGTTTGAATCAAATTTCAATAACTGAATTATTATATTCTTCTTCTTATATGGTCTTGGGTATATCGTCTCATTTATTGTATGTTTCTTGTTTATTTCATTAGATGTATTTCTCATAGCTGTTCCATTAGCTATTGTTTTCTACCTGCTTAAATACAATGCTTATTTACTTTGGTTATATTATCTATATTGAAAGAGATCGTTTAAAAATTATCATGTCATTCGATTATAACTTCTCACTTTTACATTAATTAATATAATGGCAAGTCATTGATTTCAGATTCTTAGTTATTTTAATTAGCTCCATCATCCATGTAGATTCATCGCGTCGAATATTTTTATTTCAACTTTTTTCCTATAGAATCCTGTGCTAATTTTCTACTTCTTTTCAGCAGCAAGTGAAGGTTGGTTTCTGGGAAGAGTTCGAGTCTCTTCAGCAGCAGGAATGCAAGCAACTGCATTCCAGAAATGAAGGACAGAAGCCAGAGAATAGGAATAAGAATAGGTACAAGAATATTCTCCCTTTCGATCACACGAGGGTAGAACTCAAAGACCGTGACCCTGGTATACCTGGCTCAGATTATATCAACGCTAACTACATTACAGTGAGTGAATACTTAAAGGGTAAAAGATGCTATTCCGACACTAACCCAATTTCGTACATTTGTTACTGATATAAATAAACTATTAATTTGATCGAACAGAGTGACATTTTTAAATTGACCCGCCTCTGTTACACGTTCTATTAAACTGTCATTACCTTCGCAGAATGCGGAAAGGTTATATTATAGACGGAATTTATTTATCTTCTTGTTATTCGCATAACTGAGAAAAAGTTAAACCAAATTGCCTGAAATTTGGTGAAACGATTGGACAATGTCAAGTAACCATCTCAAAGGTCAAGGTCATTTATAACTCAATAACTCAAAAAGTATTGAACCATATTGCGTGAAACTTGGTGAGTCGATTTTGTCATTATCCAGTCACCAGTTTATCAGATTTTGATAGCAAAAGGATAGGCGATGGCGAGGGTATGCGCTCTACCGAGTTCACGTTATCTGGTTGTATCATGTAGCTATTAATCATTCAACTAATTAGTTAGTAATTAATTAATAGTTAACTATCAGCTATCGGATTTTTTTTTATTTAAACATGTTTATTAACAGTTGGTACAGGAGAGCTCTTCTATAGTGAATGTCCTGAGTAAGGAAGTAGCCTCTATAACAAATTTCATTTTAAAATATTTAATGCTAAATTAAGAGGCAAATACCATTATGCGACTTTGAAATATCTAAAATTCATATGAGTTCATGTCCGACTACTGTGAGTGTCTGTGGAGCTGTTAGTGTAATGTTCCCCTTGCCCACAGAGTGAGGATGACGGTTCAGGTGACCAGCAGAGGTACATAGCCACCCAGGGCTGCCTCACCTCCACAGTCAATGACTTCTGGGGCATGGTGTGGCAAGAGAACTGCTACGTCATTGTCATGACAACCAAGGAGGTGGAGAGGGGCAAGGTGAGCAACTACCGTGGAGTGTCATGGAGAAAATGAGGTCTTACATCATTAACAGAATATTAATAATAATTTGAAATATATATTTATTGCGATTTGGTAGCTAGCTACACTTTATAGTTCGTGGTATAATTAAAGTAGGAGAAACATTTATTCTTAATGGAAAAAATAATGTCTTTGCTACTGAAAATAATTCAAAATATACAGTATTAAAGTAATAGTAATTACTTAGGTATTAATTGTTACTAATATTAATTATTACCTAAGTAATTGATAATAAGAGTGGCATATAAGTAAGGTAGCTTAGCTACATCATAAACATTGAAGTGCTATGTGTAGCTACCACTACTGTTATATAATTTAAATTATTATTATTATATTCATTTTGAAATATTGAGAATAAAAATTATATATTCCTCGAAACTTAATAATTAATTAATAATTTTTAATATAAATAAACATGGAAAAATGTTTCACACACAGACAATAGCTAAATGTCTCTTGTTATGTCAGACTTGCTCCAACTAGTTGTGACTTGCTCCAACTAGTTGTGACTTGCTCCAACTAGTTGTGACTTGCTCCAACTAGTTGTGACTTGCTCCAACTAGTTGTGACCTGCTCCAACTAGTTGTGACTTGCTCCAACTAGTTGTGACTTGCTCCAACTAGTTGTGACTTGCTCCAACTAGTTGTGACTTGCTCCAACTAGTTGTGACTTGCTCCAACTAGTTGTGACTTGCTCCAACTAGTTGTGACTTGCTCCAAATAGTTGTGACTTGCTCCAAATAGTTGTGACTTGCTCCAACTAGTTGTGACTTGCTCTAACTAGTTGTGACTTGCTCTAACTAGTTGTGACTTGCTCTAACTAGTTGTGACTTGCTCTAACTAGTTGTGACTTGCTCTAACTAGTTGTGACTTGCTCTAACTAGTTGTGACTTGCTCTAACTAGTTGTGACTTGCTCTAACTAGTTGTGACTTGCTCTAACTAGTTGTGACTTGCTCTAACTAGTTGTGACTTGCTCTAACTAGTTGTGACTTGCTCTAACTAGTTGTGACTTGCTCTAACTAGTTGTGACTTGCTCCAACTAGTTGTGACTTGCTCCAACTAGTTGTGACTTGCTCCAACTAGTTGTGACTTGCTCCAACTAGTTGTGACTTGCTCCAACTAGTTGTGACTTGCTCCAACTAGTTGTGACTTGCTCCAACTAGTTGTGACTTGCTCCAACTAGTTGTGACTTGCTCCAACTAGTTGTGACTTGCTCCAACTAGTTGTGACTTGCTCCAACTAGTTGTGACTTGCTCTAACTAGTTGTGACTTGCTCTAACTAGTTGTGACTTGCTCTAACTAGTTGTGACTTGCTCTAACTAGTTGTGACTTGCTCTAACTAGTTGTGACTTGCTCTAACTAGTTGTGACTTGCTCCAACTAGTTGTGACTTGCTCCAACTAGTTGTGACTTGCTCCAACTAGTTGTGACTTGCTCCAACTAGTTGTGACTTGCTCCAACTAGTTGTGACTTGCTCCAACTAGTTGTGACTTGCTCCAACTAGTTGTGACTTGCTCCAACTAGTTGTGACTTGCTCCAACTAGTTGTGACTTGCTCCAACTAGTTGTGACTTGCTCCAACTAGTTGTGACTTGCTCCAACTAGTTGTGACTTGCTCCAACTAGTTGTGACTTGCTCCAACTAGTTGTGACTTGCTCCAACTAGTTGTGACTTGCTCCAACTAGTTGTGACTTGCTCCAACTAGTTGTGACTTGCTCCAACTAGTTGTGACTTGCTCCAACTAGTTGTGACTTGCTCCAACTAGTTGTGACTTGCTCCAACTAGTTGTGACTTGCTCCAACTAGTTGTGACTTGCTCTAACTAGTTGTGACTTGCTCTAACTAGTTGTGACTTGCTCCAACTAGTTGTGACTTGCTCCAACTAGTTGTGACTTGCTCCAACTAGTTGTGACTTGCTCCAACTAGTTGTGACTTGCTCCAACTAGTTGTGACTTGCTCCAACTAGTTGCGACTTGCTCCAACTAGTTGTGACTTGCTCCATCTAGTTGCGACTTGCTCCATCTAGTTGCGACTTGCTCTAACTAGTTGTGACTTGCTCTAACTAGTTGTGACTTGCTCCATCTAGTTGTGACTTGCTCCAACTAGTTGTGACTTGCTCCAACTAGTTGTGACTTGCTCCAACTAGTTGTGACTTGCTCCAACTAGTTGTGACTTGCTCCAACTAGTTGTGACTTGCTCCAACTAGTTGTGACTTGCTCCAACTAGTTGTGACTTGCTCTAACTAGTTGTGACTTGCTCTAACTAGTTGTGACTTGCTCCAACTAGTTGTGACTTGCTCCAACTAGTTGTGACTTGCTCCAACTAGTTGTGACTTGCTCCAACTAGTTGTGACTTGCTCCAACTAGTTGTGACTTGCTCCAACTAGTTGTGACTTGCTCCAACTAGTTGTGACTTGCTCCAACTAGTTGTGACTTGCTCCAAATAGTTGTGACTTGCTCTAACTAGTTGTGACTTGCTCCAACTAGTTGTGACTTGCTCCAACTAGTTGTGACTTGCTCCAACTAGTTGTGACTTGCTCCAACTAGTTGTGACTTGCTCCAACTAGTTGTGACTTGCTCCAACTAGTTGTGACTTGCTCCAACTAGTTGTGACTTGCTCCAACTAGTTGCGACTTGCTCCAACTAGTTGTGACTTGCTCCATCTAGTTGCGACTTGCTCCAACTAGTTGTGACTTGCTCTAACTAGTTGTGACTTGCTCCATCTAGTTGCGACTTGCTCCAACTAGTTGTGACTTGCTCCAACTAGTTGTGACTTGCTCTAACTAGTTGTGACTTGCTCCATCTAGTTGTGACTTGCTCCAATTAGTTGTGACTTGCTCCAACTAGTTGTGACTTGCTCTAACTAGTTGTGACTTGCTCCAACTAGTTGTGACTTGCTCCAACTAGTTGCGACTTGCTCCAACTAGTTGTGACTTGCTCCATCTAGTTGCGACTTGCTCCATCTAGTTGCGACTTGCTCTAACTAGTTGTGACTTGCTCTAACTAGTTGTGACTTGCTCCATCTAGTTGCGACTTGCTCCAACTAGTTGTGACTTGCTCCAACTAGTTGTGACTTGCTCTAACTAGTTGTGACTTGCTCCATCTAGTTGTGACTTGCTCCAACTAGTTGTGACTTGCTCCAACTAGTTGTGACTTGCTCTAACTAGTTGTGACTTGCTCCATCTAGTTGCGACTTGCTCCAACTAGTTGTGACTTGCTCCAACTAGTTGTGACTTGCTCTAACTAGTTGTGACTTGCTCCAACTAGTTGTGACTTGCTCTAACTAGTTGTGACTTGCTCCATCTAGTTGCGACTTGCTCCAACTAGTTGTGACTTGCTCCAACTAGTTGTGACTTGCTCCAACTAGTTGTGACTTGCTCTAACTAGTTGTGACTTGCTCCATCTAGTTGCGACTTGCTCCAACTAGTTGTGACTTGCTCCAACTAGTTGCGACTTGCTCCAACTAGTTGTGACTTGCTCCAACTAGTTGTGACTTGCTCTAACTAGTTGTGACTTGCTCCATCTAGTTGTGACTTGCTCCAACTAGTTGTGACTTGCTCTAACTAGTTGTGACTTGCTCCATCTAGTTGCGACTTGCTCCAACTAGTTGTGACTTGCTCCATCTAGTTGCGACTTGCTCCAACTAGTTGTGACTTGCTCTAACTAGTTGTGACTTGCTCCATCTAGTTGCGACTTGCTCCAACTAGTTGTGACTTGCTCCAACTAGTTGTGACTTGCTCTAACTAGTTGTGACTTGCTCCATCTAGTTGTGACTTGCTCCAACTAGTTGTGACTTGCTCCAACTAGTTGACATGTTATGAATATGGGAATTTAATTTCTTGCTGTAAAGTAACTATCTTATTATTTCCCTTTCATTACAACTTACCATTTCTCCCCATTCCCCTTCAGAACAAGTGCGTGCAGTACTGGCCCAAAGAGTCCTCCTCCCAAACGTACGGTAGCATCTCGGTGCTGTGTGTGGATGAGAGTAAGAACAATGACTACATCCTGAGGGAGTTGGTGCTGACGAAGGGAGAGGAGGCCTCCAGAACACTCTACCACTACCACTTCACTGTGAGTAACTCGTACACACCTAGTGGGGCTCACAGTACTCGGGAAGTTGGTGTTATCATAGGTCATGGTAGGTCAATTGTAAATTTCTAGTCATATTAGTTATAGTTATTATCCCTCGATGTTTCACCACTAACTGTATGCGCTACAGACAAGCTATGACTTAGGCGCTACAGACAAGCTATGACTTAGGTGCTACTGACAAGCTATGACTTAGGCGCTACTGACAAGCTATGACTTAGGCGCTACAGACAAGCTATGACTTAGGCGCTACAGACAAGCTATGACTTAGGCGCTACTGACAAGCTATGACTTAGGCGCTACTGACAAGCTATGACTTAGGCGCTACTGACAAGCTATGACTTAGGCGCTACAGACAAGCCATGACTTAGGCGCTACTGACAAGCTATGATTTAGGCGCTACTGACAAGCTATGATTTAGGCGCTACTGACAAGCTATGACTTAGGCGCTACTGACAAGCCATGACTTAGGCGCTACTGACAAGCTATGATTTAGGCGCTACTGACAAGCTATGATTTAGGCGCTACTGACAAGCTATGACTTAGGCGCTACTGACAAGCTATGACTTAGGCGCTACTGACAAGCTATGACTTAGGCGCTACTGACAAGCTATGACTTAGGCGCTACTGACAAGCTATGACTTAGGCGCTACAGACAAGCTATGACTTAGGCGCTACAGACAAGCTATGACTTAGGCGCTACTGACAAGCTATGACTTAGCCGCTACAGACAAGCTATGACTTAGGCGCTACAGACAAGCTATGACTTAGGCGCTACAGACAAGCTATGACTTAGGCGCTACAGACAAGCGATGACTTAGGCGCTACAGACAAGCGATGATTGCAATATGTACAGTGTATTCTGTACTTTTGTAGGTGTGTTTTTGGTAAATAAATTTTTGTAAAAAAAATCAATTTTTTAATTTTCTGAAGTACATCGATTCCCTCAACTGCCACTTTCCCAGTACTGTGAGTGTCTGGTAGCTAATTGAGTGCTTTTACCCGTAACTGTTCTTCACCTTTATAGTCACATTCTTTATTTAGGTACTTTTATATTCCCATCACTTTGGAAACTTTTATTGTTGTAGTAAATTCTATGTGAATTGTATTTAAATGCTGTAGTTTATTATAGAGTTTCACCTTCAACGTATTCTTAATAACTGACACGCATAATTTTTACCTAAGATATGAATTTTATTAATTGTGAATCAAAAGAAGCAGTTGTATTTGTTAATGTTTCAAACCGTGGTTAATATGACTACTGATAGTAGCTATATAAATATCATTATATATGTTTATCACTTTCAACTCTAGTTACTTCAATTAGCTAATTTTAAAAGAAAACGGTAAAAAACATTGAAATTTTGACGGGTACATTCGGTCCCAGATGCTATTTTCTACATACTCAATTATTAATATTGATTTAATTTTAATTCATGGATAGCTACCAATTAAAATTAACTAATAATTATCATATAGTTTTTTTCTTATGAACGAAGATGTGAAACTGACCGATAATTGGTAACCTACCCTCATGTATCCCAGGCATGGCCAGACCACGGTGTGCCCAGTGACCCGGGTTGTGTCCTCAACTTCCTCCATGACGTTAACAAGAGGCAGGACGAAATGCTGAAACCCTCAGGGGGACCTATTGTGGTTCATTGTTCTGCCGGTATTGGGAGAACGGGAACCTTCATAGTGCTGGACATGATTCTAAGACAGATAGCCAGACAAGGTGAGTGATTCTAAGACAGATAGCCAGACAAGGTGAGTGATTCTAAGACAGATAGCCAGACAAGGTGAGTGATTCTAAGACAGATAGCCAGACAAGGTGAGTGATTCTCAGACAGATAACCAGACAAGGTGAGTGATTCTCAGACAGATAGCCAGACAAGGTGAGTGATTCTCTGACAGATAGCCAGACAAGGTGAGTGATTCTCTGACAGATAGCCAGACAAGGTGAGTGATTCTCTGACAGATAGCCAGACAAGGTGAGTGATTCTCTGACAGATAGCCAGACAAGGTGAGTGATTCTCTGACAGATAGCCAGACAAGGTGAGTGATTCTCTGACAGATAGCTAGACAAGGTGAGTTATTCTCTGACAGATAGCTAGACAAGGTGAGTGATTCTCTGACAGATAGCCAGACAAGGTGAGTGATTCTCTGAGAGATAGCTAGACAAGGTGAGTGATTCTCTGACAGATAGCTAGACAAGGGGAGTGATTCTCTGACAGATAGCTAGACAAGGTGAGTTATTCTCTGACAGATAGCTAGACAAGGTGAGTGATTCTCTGACAGATAGCTAGACAAGGTGAGTTATTCTCTGACAGATAGCTAGACAAGGTGAGTGATTCTCTGACAGATAGCCAGACAAGGTGAGTGATTCTCTGACAGATAGCCAGACAAGGTGAGTGATTCTCTGACAGATAGCTAGACAAGGTGAGTGATTCTCTGACAGATAGCCAGACAAGGTGAGTGATTCTCTGACAGATAGCCAGACAAGGTGAGTGATTCTCTGAGAGATAGCTAGACAAGGTGAGTGATTCTCTGACAGATAGCTAGACAAGGGGAGTGATTCTCTGACAGATAGCTAGACAAGGTGAATTCTCAGACAGATAGTCAGACAAGGTGAGAATGACTGAAGTCATATGGAACAATATATACAGGGTGACACACAAAAAAAGTGTACCAACTTTAAATTCGTATATTTCAACCACTATTTAAGGTACAGTTTTCTTTAAAGTATCATTTTGTTTGCTGAACCATTTTAAATCCTCAGTTCAATTTTCATAATTTTTAATCATTTTTGTGAGTATAACAACGACTTAATTGAAGGGTTAATTGAAACAAAAAACCCATCAATTAAAACAGATTTGTTTCTAGTTTTTAAGAATATTCATATAACTATATATACCATTCATAAAATATTAACAATCTGGAGAAAAGTATTTTAAGTAGCTACTAAAATGAAGGCACAAGTTACAATTTGCTGAACAAAACTGATTTTGTCTTCAGATCGGACTGATTTCTTGCGACCTGAACGACCCTAGCTTGTTAAAATTAAAACTTGTGCCTTCATTTATGTACTTGGAACACTTTTCTCTAGATTGTCAATATTTTATATAAAAGGTTAGTTATATGAATTCATAACCTAGAAATAAATCTGTTTTTATTAATTGGGATTTTGTCTAATAAAGATATTTTTAATGTTGAATTGGCTTCATTATCTGTTTTCTGACCATTTGCATCACCCATCATTCAAGTCGTTGATATATATACAAAATAAATTAAAAATTTATGAAAATTTAACTGTGGATGGAGATGGGTTCAACAAACAAAATGATACTTGAAAGAAAACTGTACTTTCAATAGTTGTTGAAATATACTAATTTAAAGTTGGTTACACTTTTTTGTGGGTCACCCCGTATATATTTAGATCTTCACTACAATTAACAATCAAGTTTTACTTAGTATTTAATGAATCTGGAAATTATCAATTCTCCTAACTCATTCCCTGGAGAAAGATATCTATTTTTATTTTCTTCCTATTGTTGTTTCATTGGTAGCTTAATTACAGGTCTGGACTGTGAGTTGGACATCCAAAGAACCATTCAGCTAGTACGGTCACAGCGCTCTGGCTTGGTACAAACTGAGGCGCAGTACAAGTTTGTGTACTTGGCTATCATGGACCACATTGACACTATGCAGCAACGAATAACTGCCGAGAAAGTGAGTGAAAGGAGTCGTGACTGTAGTGTTGTGACAATGTGCTTTTAAATTCAGATATCCCAAAAATATTAGAGACGGAGAGAATCAAACAGTATATAATTGTTCTACACCAGCGGTACATACTACATAGTATTCGATGCCGTTTTGTTTCGTCTGTTATTCCTAAGATCTGATTTAAATGCATATTGTCACAACCCTAGTCTTGTATAGTGTAATATGTCCTTAATGGTTTTAAATGTCCTCTCCACTCTAAATTTAAAAAAATATGGTATTGTTTTAAATATGTAGAACTAAGGTATATAACATATAACAGTAAGCAGAATTTAAATCGATCAAGTATTCTGTTCACAATAATTATATAAGAAATATTCATATTTCTCATTTTTTTTTATTCTGAGATTCATTCGAAGAAAAAGCTCGCATAGTTTAGTAGGTATGTTCGATCGTATATACATAGTACATACCTATTCAAATGCAGTGTTTTAAAATGAACAGTTCTCTAGATAGGAAAAATGTTATGATTTATGAAAACTTAAAGAAATACTTAATTAGGTACTTGGATTCGTTATATGGATCCATTATCTTGGAATCAGCTCTGTTATTGTTTTGAATTTGTCTGATCTAGTAGCCTATCGCACAAGGGGCTGTTTCTTTGCTTGAAATTCAGAGGTATAGTAGAAAGAACGGAAACAAATCTTTAATTAGATATTATAATAAAACTATAGAACCAAATTTGAAATGGTTTGCAGTTTTATAATCAGTAACTTTAGTTCTAATGAATAGAGAAATAAAAAAATAGAGTGGAGGGGACCTTTAATGCTTCTTTGTTTGTAACTATCATGTAATATAGCTTAATTATGGTCCTGATATAGAATAGAAACGTTTGTGATAAGAATGCTGATTTTTCGTCAGGATTTGATGAGCCCAGCAATGTTTCTCGGATGCAAGATCAATATTGACACAAGAAAAATTGTTACCGTCTTGAAGTGTGTCAATGTTGATGACCCTTTATCCACTGTTTTCGGTTCAAATTTGTTTTAATTTTAATTGTTTAATGTATTTAATTTATGATTTTTAATCTTGTTCAAGCGAGTACAAATCTTGTTCAAGCGGGCACCAATCTTGTTCAAGCGGGCACCAATCTTGTTCAAGCGAGTACAAATCTTGTTCAAGCGGGCACCAATCTTGTTCAAGCGGGCACCAATCTTGTTCAAGCGGGCACCAATCTTGTTCAAGCGGGCACCAATCTTGTTCAAGCGGGCACCAATCTTGTTCAAGCGGGCACCAATCTTGTTCAAGCGGGCACCAATCTTGTTCAAGCGGGCACCAATCTTGTTCAAGCGGGCACCAATCTTGTTCAAGCGGGCACCAATCTTGTTCAAGCGAGTACAAATCTTGTTCAAGCGGGCACCAATCTTGTTCAAGCGAGTACAAATCTTGTTCAAGCGGGCACCAATCTTGTTCAAGCGGGCACCAATCTTGTTCAAGCGGGCACCAATCTTGTTTGTCAAATCAGCACTAATCACGGTTTCTCTCTGTTGTTTCACAGAAGTCTCTTCAAGTAGGCAGGGAGTACACTAACATAAAGTACAGCAGTGAGGCAGCTGCAGGTATGGACATCGGCAAGTGTCTTTCTCGCTCTACAGTCAGTCTCACTGGGTCTGTGTGTCTCACTCCAACTGCAGTCATTGCACACACTCGTGAGTAACAGCACCTTATTAAGAGTATCAGTTTAGTAAACTGTAGAGCTGTACTGCAGATACATTGTTATTACCGATACGAATACAGATACTTTGTATTGGTAATTTACTGATACAGATACCTTAAAATCTCTGATGTTCTGATATCGATACCTGAATGTGTACTGATAGCGACAGTATTGGAAATCCAATGTTGAAGAATAGCTATACGTAGTTTATAAAATTGTAAAACTTTACAACCTGTAAATTTTTAAGAACCTTAGCTGAAGCTTATGTATTTTTTAACTCAAGCGAATTGAAGTTTTACGTTTAAGGATTTATTTTGTTGTTGATTTTCTACTTCAGAGCAATTTGACTCATTTAATTTATTTCTATTTTTACAATTGGCTTTACAATGGGCATCTTTAGTCAAAGGAATTTTTGACTATATTTTTTTCAAATTCTATTATCGAAAACTGGACACTTATATTTTCAACCTCTTTTAATGTTGACTCAATTTATTTTATTTTCTATTTTGCATATAACTCTGTAATAATAGAGAACTGATTTAGGTACCAAATTTACGCGATGGATGCGTTTAATTTTATGAAATAGCTATTTTAATACAGTATGATAGGCATTATTCAAGTATAATAATTATATCTGCTCAAATCACTATTTTTCAGAGAGGGTATTTATTAGATAATTTAAGGTTGAGCAAACATTCAATAGATGGCGTTGTTTAGATTATTTCATCGAAATATGACCTTCCATCTTCATGAAGCTTTACGAAATGTCTTTATTATCTGCGTAAATAAACAATAAGTAGTTATTGAATTTGAGATTTATAAACGCTATACTTAATTATGAATATTAGCTACTCCTAGAATCGTTCTTTGCACAATATATATGATAATAGGAAAATGGTGACGTTGCCAAAAATTTCATCTACTTGCCCCTCTAGATGGTGTTTTCTTCAAATGATTAAGTTATTTATGTTTATTAATCATTATTCAATGAAAAAAGTATATCCTATTACATAATAAATTATGCTGATCCCATTAAAAAATACATAAGCTAATGTTTTATTTTAACTCCCTTCCTTTTTGCTCAGCTCTGGTTGCTGCCAAATGCACTAAAGTTAGAAGTTTGTCAGCTTCGGGCAAAGGGTGAGTAATTTTAGAAAATATAACTATATTCCATTCTTTAAATAGCTACTATATCTAAAAGTTTAATTTATTTCTCTATCCTAAATATATTTAGTCTTTTAATCCTCTCCTACAGAAGCTCTGAAGAAATAAGTCAGTCTGTGGCAAACATGAGCCTCATGGACACCCCCGCCCTCTCACCCCCCTCCTCCCCCTCATCTACCCCCCACATACCAGAGCAAAATCCACAGTTACGACAGAGCTAACCTGTCACAAAATGTTGTGATGACGTTACTAATGCTATGGCCATGGTAATGACGTCACATGATGCTGTGGCCATGGTAATGACGTCACATAAGGCTGTGGCCATGGCGATGACGTCACATGATGCTGTGGCCATGGCGATGACGTCACATAAGGCTGTGGCCATGGCGATGACGTCACATGATGCTGTGGCCATGGCGATGACGTCACATGATGCTGTGGGCATGGCGATGACGTCACATGATGCTGTGGCCATGGCGATGACGTCACATGATGCTGTGGCCATGGCGATGACGTCACATGATGCTGTGGCCATGGCGATGACGTCACATGATGCTGTGGGCATGGCGATGACGTCACATGATGCTGTGGGCATGGCGATGACGTCACATGATGCTGTGGCCATGGCGATGACGTCACATGATGCTGTGGCCATGGCGATGACGTCACATGATGCTGTGGCCATGGCGATGACGTCACATGATGCTGTGGCCATGGCGATGACTTCACATGATGCTGTGGCCATGGCGATGACGTCACATGATGCTGTGGCCATGTCGATGACGTCACATGATGCTGTGGCCATGGCGATGACGTCACATGATGCTGTGGCCATGGCGATGACGTCACATGATGCTGTGGCCATGGCGATGACGTCACATGATGCTGTGGCGATGACGTCTCATAATTCTGTGGCCATGGCGAAGACATCACCAAATGCTGTGGCGATGACGTCACTCCTAGCTCCAGCTGAGCACCGTTAATAATTTAGTTGCTATTGTCACGTTTTTCTATGTAAGCTATTGCGTCACACGTTGATTACTTTTAATGTCATTCATTGGTTAGTTTGTACTCATTGCACAAAGTTCATTTCTAGTTTTTAATTCACCTCTTCATTGCACAAATGTTACTTCAATGGTATTTTTTTAGTTAGCTCATACTTATTTTGTAAGGTTTTTATCAGTGATTTGATCATTCTTTTTAGTTATAAAAAATTAGTCTAATGTAATTCGTTCGTAAATTATTCTTTGAAAATAGTAAGATTATGTAGCATCTTTTGATAATCTCTATCAGACTACTTAAAGTAGAAGGAGAAAAATCATTGTCAATCTATTTATGATGTTGTCTTTGTTAATTATTTCTATAACATTAAATATGTGCCAAAATTGATATGAATTCTAAATTAAATGGAATTTTAAACGGTATAGCTATGTAAAAATATCCTCCATACTTTTATTCTTATCCAGTTCATTCGCAGATTTGTTTCGGGAACTAAGTAATATTTAATTACTGGACACTCTCAGTACTCGGAAAGTAGGTAACTGCTAACAAAGGTTATCAACATATCTCGCATTTGAGAATTTCCGATTGGTATATCATCCACTTCACGAGTACTGTGACGTGAGACAGAAAATGCATGTGAAGTATTAGAGTCTATTCATTTTTACAGTCCTTAAAGAGACACGCAGAGTTTTTTAGTCTTTCCATCAGACTTTTTTGCTAAGCTCCTCCTACTTTTTTCACGAGACTTTTGAATCATTAGAAAAAACTATATAGTTATTATATATAACATTGGTATCCATGACACCTGCAGGTATCATGGATACCAATGGAAATATATATATAGTTCTTTTCTTATATGATTCAAAAGTCTCGTGGAAAAAGTTGGAGGAGCTTAGCAAAAAAGTCTCGTGGAAAGATTTAAAATCTCTGCGTGTGTACGGTCCTTAATACAGTCTGGGCTAAATAAATAGGTTGATATTGAATGAGAGTTTATTATGTGGCGTATCTGTTAGGTTATTGTGCGTACACTGGTAAAGTGTTTGAATTACTCTGTGTAATTTAAAAAATATTGGATGGCAATATGTAGGCACCCTCCATTATATTCTCTGTTCAGTGTATTTAGTTAATTTAAAGATGTTCTATAAGCAGATTAATAAATATAATAGGATATTTAAACATCCGGGACTTGTCTCTGTAAATATTTTCTTTATGTTGCAAGGTTTCATTAGTTAGTATGGCATATTAGACTTTATCCTCATTTCTTTTCTACATTTTTTTTTATGGTTAGGCATGACTATTAAATGTTGATGGTAAGAATGTGATAATTATGAATTAGTTAGTTCTCGTGTTGTTCTTATGGAAGATTTATATACTACCTTTTTAGTGGACAGTTTTTAGCGAAGATATTATAGCTACTGCAATAAGATGCACCACTTTCGTAAATTTCTGTTTTCAAAACTGTTTTTGGTGCCATCTAGGTTTCATAGCAGTAAACAGAATTGAAATAAAGGAAGAACAATCGAGGTATGTTGTGAGCGTGGCGTCATTACAGCAACACTAAAATCATACTTTGGACAATTCAAAAACTTAAAATTATTAAAAATCAATAGTTTTTTTCCATCAAAAGAAATGTTAATGGATCCAATCAAGTTATTCACAATGCTTTACAACTAATTTTCTATTTGTGTGTTGCCTTGATGACGTCACGGTCACAAATCACTCTGTCACAATGCTGTTGCTGAACAAAATATTGAAAAGCAAGTGTTTTACTCTTTAGTACCTACACTATATAGTAGGAATATTAATATTTTCGTAGTAGTTACATTTGATTGTATTGTGACTGTGATGTAAGCAAGGCAACAGATGTGAAAAGAAAATTAGGGATTTAGCAGTTTAAATTACTGAATATATCCTGTTTTTTTATATATAATATCGCTAAGCGGTTTTTATAATTATACGTTCTTCAATTCCCTTGAATATGATTATAGAATGTTGTTGTTATGACATCACTCACACAACACACCTTGATTGTCCTTACTACATTTTAATTTAATTTACTGCTATGAGACCAGATGGCAGCACAAAGATCTTTTGAAACAGAAATTTGTGAGAGAAGTGTATCTTATTGTAGTATGATATCTTTGGTTTTAGCGTAGATTGTGCACAGTTGTACCTGGCACTAAATATGTATACCCACTACGTAACCTTTGTAAACCAAGCAAGTATCTACAACGATAAACCTGTACATATTAATACAATTTTAATCAATATTTATTGGTTGAATCTATCAACCTGCATTGAGTTTTCTTCTCCTTGGGACCTCCACAGATCACGGTGTTTAAAGGGGCAGTGAACCTCAGAAAAAACTTTTTCTCTTGTGGATAAAATCGATTAATTGTCATTATTTAAAGAATATTGGGTTTTCATTTTAATTATAAAATTCAGTTTAAAAAAAATTAATTCTCAACTGCAGCGTCACCTTCAGAGATACCACAAATGATACAGCGCATGCGCATTGTGATGGCTATCGGTTATGGAGGGAGAAACATACAACCAGTGAGATGCAGTCTTGTACTTTCAATTCCTCGTGTTCTACGAACTTAAATCTGTAATAATTCATTCAATCAGAAAATAATTTAAAAAATGGAAAACAAATACAAAGCTTAGTTGAACGTTGTTACCGAGCAAGTTCTAAAGTTAGTTGTTCAAATACTCTGAGTGACGTCATACAAAGTATTTTCCATTTTGTTTTTAAATAAAAAAATGTTCTACTAATCAGTTAAACGTGCATTTTCATGGAAATTAACTTACATAAAATTGTTTTTATCACGTTTTACACTCTATTCACTTATAATATTCACCTTATAATACATGAGAGTACTGTATGCGACGCCATTTGTTTACATCGTTTCTGAAGAATGGATCAAGTTCACCGTCAATGAATTCGAAACTTAGTATACTTTTCTATTTATTTACTATGGGTAGGTATGCCTAGTTTAATTCATTTAGAAGTTATCTAATATAGTACTGAATAGGGTTGTGACTTTGCATATCTTGCATATTGCTGAAATAATGCATATGCATATAAAGAACGCATATGCAAATCTTGAAATGCATATGCAAATAGAAAATGCATTTGCAAATTAGATGCACATTAGAAAAAATAATATGCAAATAGAAAATGATTAGTAAAATAAGTTGATTTTTGATATTCAAATGATAAACTTCTACATATATTAATGAATAGTATCAGGCGAATGAATAAGAGCTAGATTTTTATTCTACTTAAGAAATTTAAATTATTATAGGGTAGGTTATAACGAGGTGGGGAACTTGGTTGAACCACAGTACAGAGAATGTATAGCATCCCAGAGCTATAGGGGGGATATTACACATGTCCCGGTAGGCTGTGACGTCACATGTCAACAATCGTGCGTACGTTTGTACGTACAGTACAAACACAAAAGATGGCTGCAACACACCCAACTTTTGTTGAATAACGTTTTCGGTGATATTTTTTTAAATTCCACATTACCGCATGCTATTATCCAATCTTTATAATCATACGGACGAAAATTAAAAAATGACTGTTGATGAAATTGCTACTGGACTTTTTACACCCAAAATAGTAACAAATTTTTAGTCTTGAAGAAGACGATTTATTCAAGATAATTAGATCATTAGTCAGATCGGTCGCGTTGGCCGCCATCTTATTTCTCTATTCCATGTGACCCACAGTGATTCTGTTTACTATGACGTGACCTCTTGCTTACATACATGACGTCACAGCCTACCCAGAATAAATTTGAATAATACATGTAACTGGGGTACTATAATATTCTGTTTACTATGGTTGAACTCTGCTTCATAATAATCCAGATAATTATCAGAGTGAGAATGGCAAAAACTTCTACAGATAATAGAAATAATGAAAGTAATTCTTGTGTTCATATATTCAACATTATCTGTAATTCCATTAACAATAGAGCAAATCGAGGCGCGAGGCAGGTCAATTTCTAAAGTAATCACAAAGATAAAAAAAATATAATTTCTCAAGAATATTTATGATAGAGATATTACGTAAAGCTTATATTAGTAATCAGTACATATTATCCAAAAATGAAGGATATTCAATCATCAGAGACATTAATTCAATTCTGACAGGATAATCTGCACAAGTCAATCTACATGAAATCTTAAAATAACTTGACCCATTAAATATGGCGAGTCTTCTATACACACCTCTTATTTCATATGATGTAGAGTTGATATTTTATCAGTACAAGAATATACAGTAACTAGATTACGCAAGGATAATTATTATCCTTGAGATTACGTGCACTCGGTAGAGCGCATACCTTGGCCACCGTTCTGACAAAATGGTTCTTGTATTGACCAATCGTCCCACAAGTTTCATGCAATATGGTTCAATACTTTTTGAGTTATGAATAACAATGACCTTTGACCGGGTCGCTCCCAAAAATTCTACAATTTCAGGCAATTTGGTTGAACACTGCTTCAGTTATGCGAATAACAAGATGATAAATAAATGCCGGATAAAATATAACCTTCTGCAAATTTGCGAAGAGTAATAATTAAACTTATCGACTGATTTTCTTATTTCTAAACTAGTGTTACTGTTTATATTCATTTATATATTATATACACAGGTAAAGCTCGTACAATGGACAGTATAATTATTATTAAATTATTGTTATTATTAGGTAATATTATTATTTTAAATTTGACATTTGCGTGAGCGTGCACGCCATTTTTTTAATTTTTCTGCGTTTTTGACAGTTGCGTGTGCGTGCACGCCAATAATTTTATTCCGCATTTTAGACAGTTGCGTAAGCGTGCACGCCAATTATTTTAATTTAGACATTTGCGTGAGCGTGCACGCCAATTATTTTAATTTAGACATTTGCGTGAGCGTGCACGCCATTTCTTTTTTTATTTTTCTGCGTTTTTGACAGTTGCGTGAGCGTGCACGCTCACGCCGATTATTAATTTATTTCCGTCTTTTAGATACTGCCCCAAATACAGACTGGTTGGCACAAGGGTAGGTACAGGAACATAAACGGGTATAGTACCTAGTAGACGACACAAAAATATGACGTCACCTCAACAACACATTCCTTGTTTGAGACCGAGCGTCTCATAATTCCTCGTATTTGCATGTTAATTTCGAGAAGTTTAAAGTCATTTTATAAGGGTTTCGTGCAAAAGAAAAGCGGAAATTGCGATTGAACCTTAAAGTTGAATATATAGATATAATTCAGGTGTGTTTTATTGTTTATTTCTTTAACTTATATATGAAAAATAGGGTCTTGAAAATATGTTACCTAGGAGCCTAAACTAGTGCTAGTTAACTGCTAAATTGTAGTTCTTTTTGTTAAACAAATAAGAAAAATAATAATTGAAATACAATTTAACCAATGCCTAGTTAGTAATTGATAAGAAAAAGTTAAATTTTAAAGTGACTAAGTTTAAGTAGGTTTTCCCATGTTTCAAAGTGTGGTCAGAGTCGCCATTTTCAGTCACCCGGTGGTCACGTCAAACTATAGATTCAATCAGCTGATTACCATACCCTATGACCTATGTTACTGTATCCTGGGTTGGCACATTTGATCGCGTATATCAATCGATAGCGCATCCATCGATCGAATTATGCGCGTTCAAACAGGGGCGTATCTAGGATTCGGTCAAGGGGGGGCACTTTTCAAAAAAATTAATGTTTTCTGAAAAAAATCTACGGACAATTCCTTAGACTGGTCATTTATTTGATTATTTTAATTGCTTTGAACATGCTTACACTGTGATCCGTCAGAAGTGTCATTTTTTAAATTGCAAAATGGGAGGACGTCATTATGTTCATAAAGTATAAAGAATGGATTTTATCCTATTAATATTAGCATTTTTCTTAAACCTTAAAAATGTATTTGAATTTGAGAAGAAATGCATTGTCCTGTACTCTGTAGTTTGCCAAACACCTTCTTCTTCAACAGTATGTCGAAAATTCATGCTTCACTCCAGGACAAGTGAAAGGGTGGCAAAATCTTGCCACCTGAAAAAGTTCACAAGAGTTCGTGGTCTATTTTATGAAACTGGTTCTATTCACAAGAAAAGCAAATTATAACAAAACTAAAAAGAACAGAAACAGTGATTCAGGAGGTGAAGAGTTTCTGGTATTCTGGTCAGGTATTAGATTTCAGCAACCATAACTCCGTTGTGGAGGATCGTCAGGTACTTATGAAAATCCCTGAAATATCAACGGAATAAATGATAGGTATGATCATGTCTTACTTAATTATATTTATGGCCTCGCCATAAGTTAGCCATGGTATGATGCTAAGGTAATATCTTTGTTGCCATTATTAATTGAATCGTTTTGAATGGACATAATTTTTCATGCATTCCTTGATGATGATGGCAAATTGTCATAGGTTAAGGTCATCTCCAGGCTCCGGGGGAAAAAAGAGTTTATAACATAATATTATAGAACTAAGGTCTAGGATCATTATTCTGCAAACCGTGAGTAACAAATTTGAATTTTATAATCAAACCATGCGTTCTTGTCCTTTATTTTAGATATTAATTGTTTCCTAAAGTATATAAACTTTTCTATTATAAGTTCATTCAATATTATACCTTTACACGAATATTAAATACATTTATTAAACCTAATTCCTAGTTGACAATCAAAACAAATGGTGTACATTCTTTTTCTTCAGGCTGAAAATTTCTTAAATTAGTAAGTCGGAAAAATAGGTTTTGTAGAGTTTTGATTATAAAAATCTTTAAAAGCATATAAAATTAAAAATATGCTACCAAATTCGATGCGGTTTGCAGCAAAATGATAAGAAACATTAGCCTCGTGGAATAAGGCAATAAAAATATTTGATTGGAGGGGACCTTTAATGGTGTTTCATATCTCAGATTGCTACAGGACATCATTTGGTGCTAGTTTGCTATGCAATCTGAACATCATTTACTGGTTTGGCTTGTGATTTATTTAGAATTTATTAGCAAATATAAAAGATACAGACATGTATACGATAATACGAGATACCTAATATATATATAGTATTTTATTTTCTTAAATAATTATATACCATTTACATATAAAGCTTTATTATGGAAATATTTCAATAAAATATCATTATATAAACTACATCCTACCAAAAACTTATTTGACTAAAAAGTAAAAATAAGCAATTAATATATGTTTTTTTTTACTTTTAATGCATTGTGACAATATCATCTCGTCTATATTATTTGTTTTTGTATCACAGTTACTTAAAAAGAAAAATTATCATAATTATTAAAATAAAAATACTATTGCTTTATCAGATCACATTACCTCACAGATCGCATACCAAACTAGCACCCCTTATTTGGCCCATACTGCACCATTCTGCATCTTGTTCTTCACTTTGGTGGATGCAAGACGGCGCTCCACCACATTGAACAAATGCAGTTCTAGAATTTCTCATTGAAAAGGTTAGAGGTCAATTCATTAGCAGAAGAAACAATCAATATCTCAACTCTTTGGATTCTCATTACCTGGCTGCTGCACAAATCGAGTTTATATATGAAAAAGAATATTCCATTGTGTCTCTTATACAAAGGGTTTAAAGTTTCGCTGAAAGGTATAATCCGGAGACCCCTAAGAAATTTGGAAGAATGTTTCAAAGTTTGCTTCATTCTGTCTTCAGGCTGGAAAAGGTCATTTTCAACAACTTCTGTAGGGTCTCAGGAGATGTGGTTCATATGATATAGCCATATATATAGGAAAATATATGTTTAATAATAATACTTTCTTGGATGCAGCAAAAATAATCAAAACCATACTGCTACTCTGTGTTTCATCAGATAACGTAATTTTTTAATTGCGAATTAGAAGCACTTAAAAATATGTCAAATACCATTATAGATGAATCACTTTGAAGGAACAGAAAAGATTTTTATTATTATTGAACATTTATTGTCTTATATCATATGAGGCACATCTCCTGAGGTCCTACGAAAGTTGTTGAAAATGACCCCTCCGATGTGAAGACAGAACGATGTATGCTTCAGATCATTCTTCATACTTTCTTGAGTCTTATTGTTATATTTTTGAGCGGAGATTTGAACACATTGTATAAGAGATTCATTGGGATCTGTTTTTTTTATAAACTCGAGTTTGTGCGGCAGCCCATATGCGAAACTCCAAAGAGTTGAGATCTGGACTGTGTGCTGACCAGGAATTTTGGGTCAGCAGTGCTAATCACTCAACCTCGAAACTTTTCCTTAAATTTTAGAGCTGCATTTGTGCAATGTGGTCTTGCATCCACCAAAGTGAAGAAGTTGCAGGCTGGGCCAAATAATGTGCTGGAGCAATCAGAGTTTTGAAAACCATTAACTGGTAACAAGTTGCCATATTCGTTAAGGAATGCCTGAACAATTGGAACCATTCCAATAATAATTGCAACGAAGATCATAACTATCATTATGATCTTAGCATCATAACTATCATTTGTTTTCGAGATATTTCGAGAATTTTCATTCGTATTATTTTGATGTGTTTTTGATGGAGGCAAATTAACTTCTCGTCTGTCCAAACGATGCAATTGGCAATGTTGGATGGTTGCAGCATAATTCACTCTCAAAACCGCTATTTACCTGGTTTTCGCTAATGGTAGAACTGAAATTCAATGAAAAAAACGGAAACTAAATGAATGTATGACGATCCTCCACCACGTGGTTTTGGTGTGGATGAAATTGCTGAAAAGCTTTTCCGAGAGAAAAAATAGTGGTTTCTTCAAAGAAACTCTTCACCTCCTGAATCGCAGCTTGTGTTTTTTTTATTTTGTTTTCATTTGCTTTTTCTTGTGAATAGATCCAATTTCATTGAATAGACCACAAACTCTTGTGAACTTTTTCAAGTGGTAAGATTTAGCCACCGTTCCATTAATCATGGGAAAACATCAATTTTCGGCGTACTGTTGAAGAAGGTGTTTTGGCAAACTACAGAGTACAGGACGATGCATTTCTTCTCAAATTCAAAAAACATTTTTAAATTGAAGAGCAATGCTAATATTAATAAGGTGATAGAAAACCATTCTCTATGGACAAAATGGCTTATACATAATACGACTTGAAGCAATTTAATTTCTCCCATTTTGCAATTTAAAAATGACAATTTTGATAGAATACTGAGTTCAAGCATGTTGAAAGCAATTAAAAATAATCAAATAATGGACATTTCTTCAATTTTGAGGATTAATCCGTATATTTTTATTAATCCGTAGATTTATTTTTAAAAAGTTCAGACCTCAAGGGGGGGGCATCTGTATAATCCATATCAATACCATGTATAAGAGTATGTCAGTTAAAGCCAATTAATTGGCTTAGATTTGAAATGGTCAAATCTCAGATATGTCTAATTGGCTTTAAATTTTGTATTAATTCCTATGTTTCCATGTTAATTTTGGCTTGAAATCTTCAAAAAATGAGCCAAATTGGCTTGGCTCAGATTTTTTGTGAAATTTTGGCTCAAAAATTGGCTTACAATTTTCCAGCCTCTGAAACATGGTAATTAATATGGTAACCGGTAAATTGCTCGAAAACAATTGCTCGAAAACAATTGCTCGAAAAACAATTGCTCGAATGAACAATTGCTCGAAAGAACAATTGCTCGAAAGACAATTGCTCGAAAAACAATTGATCGAATGAACAATTGCTCGAATTATAAAATTGCAAAGTTTTCGATTTTATAAAAGTCAGTTATTCATGAAGTGGAGCTGCACCTAACAATCCTTGATTCTTTTTAGTAATTGATTTCAATTATCACTCATTCTGCATAATCTTTTTTTAGACCGTTTGAGTCATCTCGTATGTAACATGTGAATTGGAATCATGAGGTGAATCAGTACTATTCATATTTTTTTTATCATAAAACCCAAAAAAATTAGTAGATTTATTAAAACTCTGACATAACTTTGAGTTATTTCACCTATTGAGGTGTCACATACGGATAGGCTAGTAATAAATTAATCTGAAATTTTTTTTCGGGTTATATGATAAAAAAACATGAATAGTACTGAGTCACCAAATGATTCCAATTCACATGTTACATACGAGATGACACAAACGGTCTAAAAAAAGATTATGCAGAATGAGTAATGATTAAAATCATCTATAGAATGATTAATGATAAATTACTAAAAAGAAACAAGGATTGTTAGGTGCAGCTCCACTTCATGAATAACTGACTTTTATAAAATCGAAAACTTTGCAATTTTATAATTCGAGCAATTTTGTTCATTCGAGCAATTTGATAATTCGAGCAATTTTTCATTCGATCAATTGTTCGTTTGAGCAATTGTTTTTCGAGCAATTGTCTTTCGAGCAATTGTTCTTTCGAGCAATTGTTCTTTCGAGCAATTGTTCATTCGAGCAATTGTTTTTCGAGCAATTGTTTTCAAGCAATTTACCTAGAACCAATTAATATCATTCAAACGCCGAACGTGCATCAATTGACTGATGATTTCTCTATTAAATGTTATAATTAGATGCATAAACAAGAAAATCCTTATCATTCAAATGCGCAACAATCGACTGATGGTCTAAAAATTTCATATCATTCAAATGCGCAACAATCGACTGATGGTTTCTCTATTAAAAGTAATAATTAGATGCATACCAG
Organism: Caprella mutica; assembly: GCA_947561585.1. Lineage (NCBI taxonomy): Eukaryota > Metazoa > Arthropoda > Malacostraca > Amphipoda > Caprellidae > Caprella > Caprella mutica. Next base: position 93,860 of record CANNZV010001219.1, on the reverse strand, counting down.
CCAATCTGCAAAGCATGCACAACCAGTATCCAGATATTTAATTTAAGGGGCAATTTCTCTCCAAAGATTTTCAAATTTCTCTCCAAAATGGACTAAAATCTTAAAATTCTCTCCAATAATTACTTCTAAGCATAGGAATTAATTAGAAAATTTTTGCTGGATAATTTGGGAGACTAATTTCAAGGCCTAAATAGTCGCCAGATAAACTTCACAGCTTCATGCATCTTTTGCAGAGTGCAGACTGGCATACCAGTCTGTATTTGGTTCAAAAAATTCCACTGACTATTAGAAAAAGCGGAAAAAATCCACCATAAATTTTCCAGTAATTTGGCTGATCCACCAGCATTTTACCCATTTTTCCACCAAAAATGAATGGTAACATAGGAATAAATAGCTAAAAAACCACCGACTTTTCACTTTGCCAGAGGCAGAATATTATTTTCAATGGAGAAAAATTCCACCGTCATGTCGATGGAATTTACCACAAAATACAGACTGGGATGCCACTCTGAAAAGTACAGCAGGATTGCTGGATTAATCCTGCGCCCAAGTCCTATTTAATTCCTATGTTCGGATGTTCCCATGTTATTTGCTGCGCTCAAATCCCAATTTCTCGAAAAAATCCTGGGTCTGAGGAGGCCTTCTTTTCAGACTGCCTGGGATGCATAAACTAAGAAAATCCATATCATTCAAACGCGCAACAATTGACTGATGGTCAGGTCTAAGTTCAAATTCCATATCATTCAAACGCGGATCGCAACAATCGACTGATGGTTTCTCTATCAAATGTAAAAATTAGATGCATAAACTAAAAAATCCATATAATTCGAACGCGCAACAATCGACTGATGGTTTCTCTATTAAATGTAACAATTATATGCGTAAACTAACAAAATTCATATCATTCAAACACGCAACAATCGACTGATAGTTGACTTATTAAATATAAAAAAGCATTTAAAAATATTTTTCCAGTAAAAACAAAACAATTAGTTAAATGCATAAACAAAGAAAACCTTTGTCATTCGAATGCGCAGTAATCGATTGATGCTTGCGCTATTGATTGATATACGCTATAAAATGTGCCAATTTGATGTACAAACTAAAAAAAATCATATCATTCGAACGCGCTAAAATCAATCGATGGTTGCGCTATCGATTGATATATGCTATAAAATGTGCCAATTTGATGTACAAACTAAAAAAATCATATCATTTGAACGCGCAATAATCGATCGATGGTTGCGCTGTCGATTGATATACGCTATAAAATGTGCCAATTTGATGTACAAACTAAAAAAATCATATCATTCGAACGCGCAAAAATCAATCGATGGTTGCGCTATCGATTGATATATGCTATAAAATGTGCCAATTTGATGTACAAACTAAAAAAAATCCTATCATTTGAACGCGCTAAAATTGATCGATTGTTGCGTTATCGTCTGATATACGCTATAAAATGTGCCAATTTGATGTACAAACTAAAAAAAATCATATCATTCGAATGCGCAAAAATTGATTGATGGTTGAGCTATCGATTGATATACGCCATAAAATGTGCCAATTTGATGTACAAACTAAAAAAAAATCATTTAATTCAAACGCGCTAAAATTCATCGATGGTTGCGCAATATACGTTATAAAATGTGCCAATTTGATGTACAAACTAAAAAAAATCATATCATTCGAACGCGCAAAAATTGATCGATGGTTGCGCTATCGATTGATATACGCTATAAAATGTGCCAATTTGATGTATAAACTAAAAAAAATCATATCATTTGAACACGCAAAAATCGATTGATGGTTGTGCTATCGATTGATGGCTGTGCTATCGATTGATGGCTGTGCTATCGATTGATGGCTGTGCTATCGATTGATATACGCGATCAAATGTGCCAATTTGATATACAAACTAAAAAAATCATATCATTTGAATGTGCAATAATCGATCGATGGTTGCGCTGTGGATTGATATACGCTATAAAATGTGCCAATTTGATGTACAAACTAAAAAAAAATCATATCATTCGAACGCGCAAAAATCAATCGATGGTTGCGCTATCGATTGATATATGCTATAAAATGTGCCAATTTGATGTACAAACTAAAAAAATCCTATCATTTGAACGCGCTAAAATTGATCGATTGTTGCGTTATCGTCTGATATACGCGATCAAATGTGCCAATTTGATGTACAAACTAAAAAAATCATATCATTCGAACGCACAAAAATTGATCGATGGTTGCGCTATCGATTGATATACGCGATCAAATGTGCCAATTTGATGTACAAACTATAAAAATTATATCATTCGAACGAATAGAAATCGATCGATGGTTGCGCTGTCGATTGATATACGCTATAAAATGTGCCAATTTGATGTACAAACTAAAAAAATCATATCATTCGAACGCGCAAAAATCAATCGATGGTTGCGCTATCGATTGATATATGCTATAAAATGTGCCAATTTGATGTACAAACTAAAAAAAATCCTATCATTTGAACGCGCTAAAATTGATCGATTGTTGCGTTATCGTCTGATATACGCTATAAAATGTGCCAATTTGATGTACAAACTAAAAAAAATCATATCATTCGAATGCGCAAAAATTGATTGATGGTTGAGCTATCGATTGATATACGCCATAAAATGTGCCAATTTGATGTACAAACTAAAAAAAAATCATTTAATTCAAACGCGCTAAAATTCATCGATGGTTGCGCAATATACGTTATAAAATGTGCCAATTTGATGTACAAACTAAAAAAAAATCATATCATTCGAACGCGCAAAAATTGATCGATGGTTGCGCTATCGATTGATATACGCTATAAAATGTGCCAATTTGATGTATAAACTAAAAAAAATCATATCATTTGAACACGCAAAAATCGATTGATGGTTGTGCTATCGATTGATGGCTGTGCTATCGATTGATGGCTGTGCTATCGATTGATGGCTGTGCTATCGATTGATATACGCGATCAAATGTGCCAATTTGATATACAAACTAAAAAAATCATATCATTTGAATGTGCAATAATCGATCGATGGTTGCGCTGTGGATTGATATACGCTATAAAATGTGCCAATTTGATGTACAAACTAAAAAAAAATCATATCATTCGAACGCGCAAAAATCAATCGATGGTTGCGCTATCGATTGATATATGCTATAAAATGTGCCAATTTGATGTACAAACTAAAAAAATCCTATCATTTGAACGCGCTAAAATTGATCGATTGTTGCGTTATCGTCTGATATACGCGATCAAATGTGCCAATTTGATGTACAAACTAAAAAAATCATATCATTCGAACGCACAAAAATTGATCGATGGTTGCGCTATCGATTGATATACGCGATCAAATGTGCCAATTTGATGTACAAACTATAAAAATTATATCATTCGAACGCGCAAAAATCGATTGATGGTTGCGCTATCGATTGATATACGCGATCAAATGTGCCAATTTGATGTACAAACTAAAAAAATCATATCATTCGAATGCGCAAAAATTGATTGATGGTTGCGCTATCGATTGATATATGCCATAAAATGTGCCAATTTGATGTACAAACTAAAAAAAAATCATTTAATTCAAACGCGCAAAAATTGATCTATGGTTGCGCTACTGATTGATATATGCTATAAAATGTGCCAATTTGATGTACAGACTAAAAAAATCATATCATTCGAACGCGCAGGAATCTATCGATGGTTGCGCTATCGATCGATGGCTGCGTAAACTATTGATCAACAGATTGCGCAGCGAAATTGGTTGATATTGCAGATCATTCGAACGCGCGTGGCAGTAGTATACTGTAACTAGGTAGGTTGATTGTGTTTACTTTTTGTCTTTTCGGCATCACAACCATCGGTAAGGAGCAGAATTTTGGCAAGGGTTTTATTCTCCATTTGATGTTCCCTCTTCAGTTCATAAAGGCCACAACAATCCACAAGAAAGTGCATTATCATTTCAACATCCCCCTATGTACATACTTGACACTGAGTACTTCCCCCAGAAATCTCTCTCTCCAGCCCAATTTTAGACTGTTGCTACGAGCACGAAATAACAACTCAGACTCCCAGGTATTATCGTAGATGCCCTCCTCTCTTATTTTTTCCTTATGTTGTCGATATAAAACCAGGGTAGACATTTCATTTCTTCTTTTCATTTCCTTTCATCCAACTGGTCTACCTTTTCACAAATCTTCATATCAGACATCATTTTCAATTCATCCAAACTACTTATTTCTAGATCTTCCATATACCCCTTCACTAGCCTAACTAATTTATCTTTATCTAACATATCTTCATAAATAAACTAACAGTGCCTCCATTCATTACACACCTTGTATATTTAAGCTTAGTTTTGATGTCTCTCATGAACATATTAGAAACACCCAGTTCCCCTCTCAAGGCTGCAATCGAAACATATCCTGGAGCACCCATAACAAATCACCACACCTTATTCTCTTCCTTCTCGCTGCAGCTGCATCAGCTCATTCTTGTTCCAAGTAACAACTGCAGTTCCATACAATATAGAAGTCAGAGCCACAGACTGCCAGTATGTTTTACCTATTAGAACCTTATTGCAGCTCTTTGAGATGATAGAATAGGTCAGATTTGACAGCCTTTTACTACCCTTTAATTTTTCCAACTTGTGTCCCCTAAAACAGTCCATGTCGCCAAAGATCTTTGGAGACTATATTTGAGGGAATATTCATCAAAACAAGATCTTGGTGACTATTTTCCAAGGTAAATTTGTGCTTTAGGTCCCCCACCGTTTTTAGATATTTTGACACATTTTATAGGTACTATGGTAAAAGGAACCATTTTAAAACGTTTTTAATGAATACCATTTGTTGTGCAAATGCTTCGTTTTTGAGATATAGCGTAATTAGGTTTCCGATAGGTTAGGCAAGTTTGGGGGTCTGGAAAGGTACATTAACATCACAAATAAGTACATCGGGGGGCGTGCCGCCGTCCGAACCACCCTGCCAGGACAGCCAGGTCATTAAACAATCATGATGTGTTCAGTACAACAAACTAGCGGATACAGTGAACTGCATTAACAGTTTCATGGCACCAAGATTTCATGTCACAAATATCTAAAAGGCGGAAAGCCTTGTATTTTCTACAAACTTAATGTTATTCCTACCAAACACTCATTGCGCTATATCTTGAAAACGAATCATTTGCACAACAAATGGTATTTGTGAAAAACCTATATTAAGTGTCAAAATATAAAAAATTGTTTGGGGACCTAAAGCACAAATTTACCTTTTCCAATTAATTCCTATGTTTAGCTACATGCTATTATTGGAGACATTATGAAGAAATTTGGTCATTTTGGAGACAAATTAAAAAAATTTTGGAGACTAAATATCCTGAAATATGAAATCTTGGTGACAGATTTGACACACTTTGCAGACTGGCTCTTGAGTTCAGTTTACAGTGACGTCAGTTTGACTAGAGCCCAGGCGGCTAACATAGCCGTGACAATCGTGTTATCTTTTCAGTGTTGTTTTAGACACGAGGGTGAGTGCACGCGTATGCGTCGATCTCCGAGCTGACAGAGTAAGTTGAATAACGGTTCTCGTTAGCACAACAGCTGATGTTAACTTACACATTATTCTTCTAAATACTTCAGGTATCTGATCATTTTGCTCAATAATTTTCTCATCTTTGGACATTTAACTGATGTAAGAAGATTAATTGATGAATATTTAGGCAACAGATGCAATGTTAATGACTTAAATAAGCGTTTGGTGGAGCGCGTATTAGATAAGTGCACTCTTTCTCGTTTATGAAACGTCACTGAGCTGTGTGCGAATGCTCCCTGAACTGTCAGTCTGTCGCTAGGGTGACGTCATATGTGTGCTGTGACTTCACCACACGAAACAGCGGAACGGTCACACTTATACATTGTTGAGAAATCGTTATACCCCTTCCTCCTACTAGTACTTCCATGCTAGAGCCAAATTCTCAGCCAATCTGCGTCTGCCAGAGTGGAAAACTCAAATTCTGACAGAGTTACTCATGAAGACTCAAATGTGGAGTTTATTAATGATTAACCCTGCCATCAGTATATAAAAGATTAGCGGCGCACCACATTACGGTGCACTACAATACGGCGCATCACTGTACATTCTTCTATCAACAATTTCAATATAATTGTCTATTATGTAGTTTGTTGTATCCGCTAGTTTGCTGTACTGCACATTTCATGATTTTTTAATGACCTGACAGGGGGGTCAGATAGTCCCAGTCTGCAGAATATGGGAGATATTTGGGATATTCTCTCGGAACAATTTTGAATTAATCTCTATCAGAGTTGTCTTTAAAAGTTTAGGATGAGTTCTCACATAGTTGATTTTGAATCTCTAACAGAATTACTAGTCTTAGTCTATCAGAAGAGATTTATTTTTCCACCCTGGCGGCAGTCTGCAAAGCATGCACAAGCCAGTCTGAAAAGAAGGTCTCTTCAGACCAAGGATTTTTTACAGAAATTGTGATTCGGGCGCAGAAAATAACATGGAAACATAGGAATTAAATAGGACTTGGGCACAGGATTAATCCACAAATCCTACTATACTTTTCAGACTGGTGCAGCACAAGCAGTCTCCAGATATTTCATTTTTGGGGCAATTTCTCTCCTAGGATTTTCAAATTTCTCTCCAAATGGTGAAAATCTCAAAATTCTCTCCAATAATTACATGTCATTTGTAAACATAGGAATTAATTAGAAAATTGTCGCCAGATAATTCAGGACACTAATTCCAAGGCCTCAATAGTCGCCAGATAAACTTAACAACTTCAGGCATCTTATTCTTTTATCTTTTGCAGACTGGTAGGGTCGAGCAGGTAAATTGTGGCACAGTGCACACTAACTAACTGCAGCCTCTAACAACAGAAACATCATAGCTTCAAATCTGACAAAAACACTCGTTCCAGTCTGCAGAAACTGGTAAAGTGTTCGTAGAGATCTCTTATTCTGTTTGTAGCAAAATTAATATAAATATAGGGATAAGCTAATTCAGAAGTTTTTGCAGCAAAATTAATGTAAATATAGGAATTGATTCAAATTTGTTCGTAAAGAATATCCCAAATATCTCCCATATTCTGCAGACTGACACCAGTCTGCATTTCATGGTAGATTCCACCGACTTGTCGGTGGAATTTTTCTCCGTTGAAAATAATGTTTTGGCTATTTATTCCTATGTTACCATTGATTTTCATTGGAAAAATGGGTAAAATGTTCGTGGATCAGCCAAATTACTGGAAATTTTTGGTGGATTTTTTCATCTTTTCAAAAAGTCAGTGGAATTTTGTGCACCAAATACAGACTAAGACTGGCACTCATTAAATATATAAATTAATGAATTATAGCATGCACTGCGCTTCTTTTGGTAGCTATGCAACATTTTAATATAATTTCTGTTCAGAATGTTTTAGGGCCGCAATTAAAAATTAAAGACCCTAGTCTTTCGTCACAGCCAATCAGAGGCTTCGTTTCCATTTCCAATACGCAGAATATGCCAATATGGGACATTTTTTTACATTTTCTGTGTTATCAATCCTTAATTTACTCCCATATTTTTTCATTTATTTGATCAAGAACAGAAAACACATTAGAGGATTTATTGATGAACACTTTATCCGTTCCTGTAGTCTGGCTTCGTTTCAATAGTTCTGTTAAGAGTCCATTATTTGATTTCGAATGCGTAGTATTAACGAAATGGTATCAGTTAGTGTTTGTTGCAAAGAAGATTCAGTTTATTACCAGTCTGCAGAAAATGGGAGATATTTGGGATATTCTTTCTGAACAATTTTGAATTAATTCCTATATTACATTAATTTTGGTACAAACACTGCTGAATTAATACCCTATATTTACATTAATTTTGCTAAAAACAGTATAAGAGATCTCTATGAATACTGTACCAGTGTCTGCAAACTGGGTTTTTTATTGCTTAGTAGCTGGGCTACAGATAATCGTATACATATAATTGGTAGGTAGATATGGCTCCCTCTATTAAAAATTGTTCCTTTTTCAATTGTCAATCTACCAGCAAAGATACTGAGCTGAGATAGAATGCATGTAACAGCACGTTCAAACTGTTATCGAGAGAGCGTTAATAGGTAGTGGCACTAGAGATCAGTGGACGTGATTGGTTGAATTTTTATGACTATGTACACCAGTCTGTATTTGGTGCACAAAATTCCACTGACATTTTGAAAAAGTTGAAAAAATCCTCCACAAATTTCCAGTAATTTGGCTGATCCACCAACATTTTACCCATTTTTTCACGTCTGGTCCCAGTCGGCAGAATATGAGAGATATTTGGCAAATTCTGATTTAATTCCTGCATTTACATTAATTTTGCTACGAACAATTCTGAATTAATCCCCATATTTACATTAATTTTGCTATGAACAGTACCACTCTGGCACTCTGCATAATGACAATATGTCTCTTCTCCTGCGGAGATTTTAGTTTGAGAGACAGTTGCTCTCTCTCTGTCCTCTGACTCTCGGTTGCAGGTTCAGAATATCCCGCAGCCCAGTCTGCAAAGCATGCAATGATGCACAATCAGTCTCCACTCTCAAGAAATTTAATTTTTGGGGCAATTTGTCTCCAAAGATTTTAAAATTTGTCTCCATAACAGGCAAAAATCTGAAAATACTCTCCAATAATAACATGTAAACATAGGAATTAATTAGAAAATTGTCTACGGATAATTCAGGGGACTAATTTAAAGGTTTTAATTGCCGGATAAACTTCACAACTTCATGCACCTTTTGCAGACTGGTCCGCAGCTAAATTAATGGTTACATAGGAATAAATTCAAAATCTCCCGCAGCTAAGTTAACTATTACATAGGAATTGATTCAAGATCTCTCGCATAGATATAATACAATTTCTAAGGTTGGGCTAAGATTTTTCGCAGAGAGTCTTGGAAAAATGTTCCATATTCTGCAGTCTGTGAATAGGATACAGATCTCTATTCTCTAACACTTTGAGTTTCTGCAGACTGGGTCTGGTCAATCCTATTATGGTAGTATGTCCAGTCTGCAGAATATGGGACATTTTTTACATTTTCTGTGTGAACAATCCTTAATTTCCTCCTATATTTACCATGTTATAGTCAGTATGTCAGTTAAAACCAATTATTTGGCTTAGATTTCAACAGGTCAAACATCAGATATGTCTAATTGGCTTGAAATTTTGAATGAATTCCCTATGTTCCCATGTTAATTTTGGCTTGAAATCTTCAAAAAATGAGCCAAATTGACTTGGCTCAGAATTTTTGTAAAATTTTGCTTCAAAATTAGCTTCCAATTTTCCAGCCTCTGAAACATTGTATATTTACATGTATTTTACTGAGAACAGAAGTCAAAGTAGAGGATTTCTTGGAGAACACTTTATCAGTTCCTGCAGTCTGGTAATATATAGGGGCATTCCATGACAAATGGACTAAAAAATATGAAATTTAACACCACACCAACTCTAGATTTGCATGAAAATTGTTACCAAGAGTGCTTGTGCACAAAAAACTCTCTTTTGAGAATCTCAGCTCTCTTGCTCTTATAGGTCAAAAGTTATGACCTTGTGAACTTTTGAAAAAAGGGGCAAAATGGTCTGTCATCACCAGTTTTGAAAGGTCATAACTTTCTTATTATGAGTCCTAGAACAAAAAGTTTAGCATGTTTTTTGTTTAGAATAAGCTAGGCAATCTTCCTAGTTGTACAAAATGTTATTTAATTTTTAAATGAAAAAGGGCATTCACCCTCTTTGACATTGACCTTTGCCCTCAAAAGCCCCACCTGATAAAAAAAATTATTAACACAAATAATGTAGATTGACTACCTAGCTATAGGTTGGAAAGTTAATATTTACTAGCTACCATTAATAGGAATAAGGGATATATTTGAGCTCAAACAGGCGTGTTAGATGAAAAAAAAATATAAGTAGAAGAAAAATGATAATTTTGAAAAGTTAATATAATTGTAAAACTATCAAAATATGATAATATAATTAATGGTAAAATAACTATAAACATTCAATATGAGGAAAAATAATGACGAAACCTATAACTACCAATAATTTAATTACAAAACAACTAATTTCATAATGCATAATTTTTGATAAAATAGTTAGCACAAGTTTAATTAACGCAAGTGTATTTAATGTTTACTAATGCCAGCACACCTAGTACTTACAATGCCTACCTTTAGGCAAGTGACAATAGTTATTTATACTAACAATATTAAACCAAAAATAAACCAATATTGCCCGTGATGCACGGAGGAACGGGCCACCAGGGGTGAGAACTCAATTTGAACTGAAGCGAATCTGTGATTCCAGGCACACCTAGAATGGCCGAGTTGCAGTGGTCTTCTGAGTGTGTAATTAAGTCTCGCACACAAATAATCAGTCCAATTGATTATTGACTGTTAAATAATGCAGTATGCATATATTTTCACAATAGAAATATATCAAACCATGCACTGTGTTAGCCAGGAGATTCAGGGTATATTACTCCTCTGAATACTTCCAACTATATTACTCCCAGTAAGATACATTAAAAATAGAAACCTATTTCTCATCACTATTTTTCTCATTACTTCATCCCCTCTAGTTTCATAACCCTTTCAGTCACTGCAGTTACTATGACTAACCACCTAAAAAATTGGCTATTGCTCACTAAGACTTAACCACCTACTAGGATTATGTAATTGGGTACATAAATAGATCATTATTAGCATTCATCTCTTAGATGAACGCAGATTATTTGTAATGGGGTTTGCAATAATGCTTCTGTATGAAAGTGCAGTTATGTTGTTGTAGTTAGTCTGACTAACCACCTTATATAAAACAAGAAAATATAGTTTGCAAATGTTACAATTTTTTGTTTATAGTTTATTTAGAACCAAAGAAATTTAATTAAACCATAAAAATTAGTTTATATTTTGCAATTATGTTATGGGTGGTTAGTCCAACTAACCACTATGAAAACTTGCCTAAATTAATAGCAAGCATCATTTGATGCAGCTATTGGAACTTTTTTTACCAGTTCTACATTAGAACAAAAATATGCTATGGTGTTTCTGCTCTTGGATCAATTGCTATAACACACATGAAAAAATGGAAACTATCCAAAATGTTGGTCTTAGATTAATGTTAGATGCCAGGAAAACATCTGTCATATCTCTGCAAGCAGAAGTTTCTATTCCACCTTTTTTCTATTTCTAATTCAAACTGGAAGACACAGAGTAAAGCTTTATCAAAATCCAATAATTAATAAAATCGAGGATTTAGGGTAAAGTACTGGAATCCGTGTCAACTATCCCACCAGGAAAGCTAACTTTGGATCAAGAAGTAAACAATTTTTGAATACACTGAATTTTACATATTCGGAGAGAAGATACTTCAGTGTCTACTTACTTAACCCAATTGAATTATATATTTATATGTGAAAAGAGATTGAGGTATATAGTCAGTGTCAAGTTTACTTTTACTGGAACTGATAACTCAAGTATTAATGATCAATCATCACTTTTAGTAGAATTAGTGGAGACATTTTATCTTGTTTAGACCAATTTATATGGATTAATTTTTCAATATATTGTACTGGATATCTAAACTCCATTAACAGTCTTGCCTCTTAATTAAACAATGCTTCTTAATTATTCACACACCAGTAGGCCAGTATGCCACCCTTTTTAAATTCTGAAACTCAATTTATTATTGTTAAACTAGTTATTAACATTAACCAACTCACAAAAGTATGGGAATATTTTTTTTTAAACAAACATGCATTATGATCACACGCCATCAATATCACATGAACTATGATTGTGTATTTTGGAAAAAACTGCTGTAACAAGCAATTATGAATATACATATACGATTTGGCTACAAAGTCTAATGCCAGAATTCAATTAGTGGTTATCTCATATCATTCGATATTTACTAAGGAATGATTTAGAATAGATCTATTGAAAGTGAGGATAGGTTTGAGAAATGTGCTGCAACTATTTACAACATTCAAAAAAAAAAATTGAGAAGCATATCGTTTTTGGCAGCCTGCTTACTACTCTGGCCCTATGCAGTGAATTGAAAAACCGTAGCTATAACAGCACCGGCACAATAAGGTATAGCTGTATGTCAGGTGATTGTTTCCTTATGAATAGTCAACTTTCAAGACCAGTGCTGCTTCTACTATTGAAGATGGTAGTGTTATCTTATAAACTGCGTCCATCGCTTTATTGCAGATCACAATTTTGTGAATAATTTTAATAATATTGATCGTACAGTAGTGAAACTTTGGTCACTGGAAGATTGCTTCTATGTTAGTATCTTGTTGAAATATTTTTTGAATCCATGAGAGAATTAGAAAGTTATGAACGTTTATGTATTTTGAAGGCATTTTAACTATCCATCGCTTTATTGCAGCTCTGTGAAAAGGCCAAAAAATGGGCGATTAACTTCTACCAAGAGGGTAAAAATTGTAACAGGTCCTACAGAAGGGATGACTCTTCTATATTTAGCTAATGAATTTTGGAGGGATAAGAGAAACATAGTTTCTATTGTGGAAAATCCCGACGCCAACCCAAGGAGAGATGAGGGTACGAGGGGAAGCTTTTTCCCCTCAAAATATGCGAAAACTACACAGGCAGGTTATATGGCAGCCAAATAACACTAGTGCCTCCATTTTCGACAAGGCTGTCATTGGTTATTCGTCCAAACAGTGTCTTAAATGAGACTACAAAAAACGTGGAGCCCATTTCCAGGCCTCCTATGGACAAGACCCAAAAGGAAAATAGCATTAGATGTACACAGAATTACATGAAAACAAACTTTCTACTTGTTTTTTTAACAGATGAGGAAAGAGCCACCCTTGATTGTCTGGATGGATGGGTTAAAGTTTGGATCCTACTGGAGCTGTTTATCCACACTGGTTTTGTTCTCATGCTTGAAGGGTTACAACTTCTTTCCTCATATCTCTGGGCATCAAGTGAGAGACTCTCATGACTTGATTGCCTTGTTCTCTGGCCTTAAGCCCCATTGAGCATTTCTGATAGTTTCATTTTTAGACATTACATCAGGACTTTTTTGACGTTAGTCAAAAATGGAGGCACTAGTGTCATTTAGCTGCCTTATGACTTGCCTGCGTATTTTTCGCATATTTCGAGGGGAAATTTTTTTTCTCGTACCCTCATCTCTTCTTGGGTTTGTGTCGGAATTTCCCACAAAAGAAACTATTGTTCTCTTAACCCTTCCAAGTTATAAAGCTAAATATAGAAGAGTCCTCCCTTCTGCAGGACCTGCTTCAATTTTTACCCTCTCGGTAGAAGTTAATCGCCCATTTTTTGGCCTTCTCACAGAGCTGCAATAAAGCGATGGACAGTTAAAAAGCCTTCAAAATACATAAACGTTCATAACTTTCCAATTTTCTCATGGATTCAAAAAATATTTCAGCAAGATACTAACATAGAAGCAATCTTCCAGTGACCAAAGTTTCACTACTGTATGATCAATATTATTAAAATTATTCACAAAATAGTGATCAGCAATAAAGCGATAGACGTAGTTTATAGTTGAAAAGAAAATACTGTTGTGAAAAGTTTATTTTTGGAAGTGTGAAATTAGTAAACTGCCAGATAGCTAAAAGTTTCGGATACACTTTTTTTGACTGTACTATATTTCCTCCCATTATACAGTTTGCAGAGTAATTTTATTTCATAAAATTATATAGATATATTGAATTATTGTTTAATAACATTACTTCAGTATTGATTGGCTTATATAATTATATTTTTATGCTATACAATGATAATGAATTATATAACTACTAATTTTATTGCTGAATAAAAACAATAGATAGAGGAAATTAGTTAAAATGGAATAAATTGAAATGTGAATTTTTTGTACCCGTATTCCCCTAGCGTGTCCATATGGACACATCCATTATTAGGAGAATTATTCATTCAAATCATATATAACCTACAAAACATATTATAACAATCGGAAGAAAAAAGTTAATCTCGGAGAGAATGGTTAAAACAAACTACATTAGTAGCAATACGAAATATAACAATGGGCTGTTGATTATCACTGTTAAAATGCAAGATACTGACAAAATAAATCTATCAACCCTTTAGCGGGCAAGTATTACTCGAGTGATACACCATTATTTTTAGTTCATTATTTTTCTCACATGTTTTTTTACCATTATTGTATTAATAAACCATAGACAACAACAGACATTGTTGTCTTTGAATAATCAATGAAAAATACAATGGAAATATCAGTTTAAAAAAAAAAAAAAATTCTAAAGAAATACACAGGAATAAAAATATCTTGAAAAGTGTTAAACTATGATATACTAAAAATTTAGAACAATCTGACGAGTTCATCGGTAAGTGCTCGCTGAAGGGTTAATCTAAGCACAGGACGCACAATAATGGTTAAAAAAACTTAACACTCTATTGAAAATGGCTAACTAGTTTTGAAAGAAACACTGGCTCACTTGCTAGTATTGCCAGCTGTGTCTTAACCTATGCATAAAAACAGACACCCTAAAAGTTACCACTGAAATAATCTTTAATAAAATTTAACAATGATTTTTTTTATAAAATTAATAATGGTTAAAAATATTACTCTACACTTAAATATCGTCAGCAAATAGGAAATAAGACCCAAGAAATAAGGTAGAAATACCCTCTACTTTTCTTTTATTTTGTCAATAATATTTAGAAAATACTCGTGACTGATAAAATTAAAGATTCAACTTTTTGAATAATAACTTTTGAGATCTAATGAAATGTAGATCTCTCTCACCTAAGTCAATATATAACTGAAATTTTTTGTTACCATATTTCCTTGGTAAATTCAAATTGTGATAGCGTAGGACCGGGTGGCTTTGCACATTTTCCGCATACTTTGATTTTACGAAAAAACTGAAGAAGTCAGCAATCTGATTTTTTGTATGCAGATAGATGAAGGGTAGACCTAGGTGCTCACCAAGTTTCAACTCTTTAAGTTCAATAGAATAAAAGTTATCATCGAATAACTGTGCACAAAGATCGTGGGGGGAAAACCTGGTGAATTTTGCGCACTTATCGGGCACTTACCGCAGTCCGCAAGTTCACCCTATGAATAAACTGTACATAGAAAATCTTACCCCGATATGCTATGCAACTGCCATGAAACTGCCTAATCTGCTGTGCAATTGCAGTGAGTCTGCTGTGTAATTGCCGTGAGTCTGCTGTGCAATTGTCGTGAGTCTGCTGTGCAATTGTCGTGAGTCTGCTGTGCAATTGTCGTGAGTCTGCTGTGCAATTGTCGTGAGTCTGCTGTGCAATTGTCGTGAGTCTGCTGTGGAATTTCCGTGAGTCTGCTGTGCAATTGTCGTGAGTCTGCTGTGCAATTGTCGTGAGTCTGCTGTGCAATTTCCGTGATTCTGCTGTGCAATTTCCGTGATTCTTCTGTGCAATTGCCGTGATTTTGCTGTACAATTGCTGTGATTTTGCTGTGCAATTGCCCTGAGTCTGCTGTGCAATTGCCTTGAGTCTGCTGTGCAATTGCCTTGAGTCTGCTGTGCAATTGCGTTGAGTCTGCTGTGCAATTGCCTTGAGTCTGCTGTGCAATTGCCGTGAGTCTGCTGTGCAATTGCCGTGAGTCTGCTCTGCAATTGCCGTGAGTCTGCTGAGCAATTGTCGTGATTCACAGCAGTTGCAGATCAGCAGATTGGCTTGTTTACTATTCCGAACCTTGGTCGCACAGAAACTTTGGTTACTTTACTTTACCACTGGCGCACTATAGGAGTATCGGGGATGAATATCACAGGTTTATTAGTGATTAAGAGCTCTTTAACTTTACTAATAAATGTGCGCAAGTCCACGCGTGAATTAAAATATTCCCTGGGTGTTCTTGTGCATCTAGTATATTGGTTATATCTCAATAATTTATAATTATTATTAAAATCATTTTACATGAGGTTAATCTTCAATAAACTATGCGTATCCAACGTAAATTGCAATCAAATTTGAGCATAATTACCAACACTATAGCAAAGTTCGCGGAGATTCGATTCTAGTCCAAAATAAATATTTTGCTATAAAAAACATAGGTCTCTGTTTGAACACTTAGTATCTATACTTAATATCTTACGATTTTCGTGAAATTTATGGACTAGGGGGTTTAAAAGCTGCTCTTTCCAATGGTGTTGTCAGATTTGAAATATTTTCAAGCATTCGCCGTCAACTACCGATGCGCAAGGCCACCCGGTCTGACGCTACCTGCTTTGTTCCAAAAAGAATTTGATAGATGTTAAGATGATTTGTATATTTAGTATAAGTTAACCCTTTCGACTTGAGTGGGATACATATATCCCAAAGTAAAGACCATACTTCAAAGTTTAAAAGGTTGATTTGTATAATTAGTTCCTACAAATAGTTCGAAACAGACCATCATGAGCACAAGCAACTATTGCTTGTTCTCATGAAGATCAGTTTTAAACTATTTGTAGGAACTAATTATACAAATCAGCCTGCTAAACTTTGAAGTATTGTCTCTACTTTTGGATATGTGTCCCACTTGTGTCGAAAGGGTTAAAGATAATATTTTCAGTCTTTAACTGTAGAAATGAGAAGTAGTGGATGTACTCTAAAAATTATTCAACCAGCCAGAATTAATTCTTCAATTTGTGTTATACAAAAGAAAAAAATATTCTGAGCACTACTTCATTGATTTGATGACTGAAATCTGAGCCCAAATTTAGAAAGTTGAGATCTCTGAAAAATATCTTTAGACTTGAATTAAATCCTTTGTTACCATTACTGTTGGTGAGGGAGATTCTTAAAAATACATGATTTCAGAGAGCAGTAAATTCAAATTGATTATATCTGCTACTGAGCACCTGAGAGTAACTCTATCTCATAGTTTCGAATTAAAATCTCAAAATCTGGTTACATCATCAGATAGGGTGTTCTGCAGACTGAATAACAGTAAACATAACCATTATATCTAAGCAACTTATAGTTATGAGAATTTGATTTTGATTTCTACATTTTAGAATTTGACTAATCTGTTGAAGGCATACCTAATAGCTTTATATTTAATCAGTTTAATTTATATCTAATAGTTACTTTATATTTAACAAGTAATGAAAAGTTTTTGTCTTCAGTAATATATTTGATATTTCTAGAAACTAGTTTTCTCTTAATGTCAAGATCAGAAATTCTGGGAAACTGCTGAATAAAATTCATTTAAAACTTGTCAGTTGTTCAACATCAATTTGCACACAGTTTGAGGTAAGATTTGAGCTTGTATTGTTCTTATAATATGTAATGTTGCTAGAGAATATTTTAATTTCTTTAATCATATTCATATTTTAAATTGTTATATTGAAGTCTATAAATTGCTTTTTTGAAGTCATCTCCATTTGAAAGATCTAGGAATTTATTCTTAATTTTCTATGTTTTATTTAAATATTTTTGGCACAGTAATGATTATGATCTTTCACTGAACTGCATTTTGGTAGCTAATTTTTCAATCCATCAAATTCTCTTATGCCATCAAGCGTACTCTACAGAGGTTCAGGTAAATGATCAATTTTTCTCATCAAAATATCAATACCTTCTTCTTATTGCAGATGGAATCTGAAGTTCAAAGTCCCAACTCATCTGAAGAGGCTTTTGTAGCTGATCCTTGCAATGTGATCTATTTGGTGAAAGAGGAAGACATTAAGCCAGATATTTCAAATAGAGATATTAATGGTTTGTCTAATAGTGAACACGTTTCTAATGTCACAGACAATGAGAATTTAGAAGATGATATTACCATCAAAGAAGAGAGTTTGGATGAACAGGAACATTCATGGCCAACAGAATCAATTAGTACAAACAATGAACTGGAATCTTCAAATAACTATTCTGGTGACCAGAAGGTGGAGCATCCAATTGATAAATATCTACATAATTCTCCTAGTAAATTATCCACACACTTCAAAGATTGTGAAAGCAGTTCTATTAGATTAAAAACTTCTGAAGATTTGGATAAGGGAAAGTCTTCCAGTAAAAGAAAAGTGGATAGTGATTTTTGTAATGGAGAATTTCTCCAGGAAAGTGATACAAGTATGCATCAAACAATTCACGCTGATAAAAGGTTGTATATTTGCGAAGTTTGTGATAAAAAATTCAAACGTAAGCACCATCTTATCAATCATCATAAAATTCACACCGGAGAGAAGCCATTCAACTGTGATATTTGTAATAAATCATGCAATAGTAAAAGTGACATGGTTAAACACATAAGAATTCACACAGGTGAAAAGCCATTCACCTGTGATATTTGTAATAAAACATTTAGTAATAAAAGTGATGTGGTTAGACATAAAAGAATTCACACAGGTGAAAAGCCATTCAGCTGTAATATTTGTAATAAAAACTTTAGTAATAAAAGTGATGTGATTAAACACATAAGAATTCACACAGGTGAAAAGTCATTCACCTGTGATATTTGTAATAAAACATTTAGTAATAAAAGTGATGTGGTTAGACATAAAAGAATTCACACAGGTGAAAAGCCTTTCAGCTGTGATATTTGTAATAAAACATACAAAACTAAAAGTGATATGGTTCGGCATAATAGAAATCACACATGTGAGAAACCATTCAGCTGTGATATATGTAATAAGACATTTAATAGTAAAAGTAACATGGGCAGACATGTAAGAAATCACACAGGTGAAAAATTATTCAGCTGTGATATTTGTAATAAAACATTTAGTAATAAAAGTGATGTGAATAGACATAAAAGAATTCACACAAGTGAAAGGCCATTCAACTGTGATATTTGTAATAAAACATTCAATAATAAAATTGGCATGGTAAAACATATAAGAATTCACACAGGAGAAAAGCCTTTCAGCTGTGATATTTGTAATAAAGCATTTAATAATATAAGTAATATGAGCAGACATAGAAGAATTCACCAAGCTGATACATAAAAAAGTTACTGATTTTACCAGAGAGAAAATTTGGGACTGTTGACTTTTCCACTGAAGTTTCTAGTCAATTTCCAACTTCTAAAATGAGTTCATGATATCTACAGAGTGGTATTATAGTTATTGTGGTAGATAACAGAGTTGTCTTTGTGGAGAGTGACCAAGCAACCTCTAAAATTTAACTTATTTTGATTTACTATTAAAGGTCCCCTCCACTTTTTTCTCTATTCATTAGAAGTAAGGTTACTGGTTATAAAACGGCCAACCATTTCAAATGTAGTTCTACATTTTTATTAGAATATGTAATTTAAGATTTTTTCCGTTCTTCTTCTACTCTCTGAATTTCAAGAAAAGAAGAAGTCCAATAGGCTAACTAGATTCGACAAATTCAAAACATTAACAAAGCTGATTCCAAGACAATGGATCCATAGAAAGAAGCTAAGTACCTTATTAAGTATTTATTTTCTATACGAATAATTTTCATATATCATAGCTACCATTTTTCCGATCTGGAGAACTTTTTACGTTAAACACCTTGCATTTGAATAGGTATATACGAGAGATACTTACTAAGCATTGTTATTTTGTCTTTTAATGAATCTTAGAAAGAGTGAAAGTTGAATAATTGTGAACACAATATTTGATCAATTTCATTTCTGTTAACCGTGATATGTTATATAACCTTAGTTCTATAAATTTAAAGTAAATTCAGATTTTTTAATTTATAGTGGGGAGGACCTTTAATGACTTGAAACGGGTGTAACATTTTCTGCTGAGCTAAATGATGGTTGTTGTTGCCGACTCTTTGAAGCAGTTAAAAGGTTCTGAGTGCAGTGTTTTTTTATTATCTGTAGTTTGTTTATATTTGTGCTTGAAGTGATGGTTAACTAGACTCTGTTGCTGTACTCTAGTATTGGGTGTGTGATTGTTTTGTATGTGTGTAGCAGTGTTTCTTTTTATTTGCTCCAGCGTGTAGATGTTAGAGCTTTGATTATTTTAAGTGTATGTTTGGCTTTTTGTGAGTTTTGTGTTGGGTCGAAAGGGATTCCCAAGAATTTAGTGGTTTCGTGTTGAGGGAACTATTGTCTCTTTTATTTCTAGTGTGAGTGTGTTACTGTATTTAAATTGGCCTGGTGTGAAAAGTTTTGTTATTTTTGTGTGGATTTTGTGTGAGTTGATTTGTTCGTGCCCAGTTGTGCATTTGGTTTTGGTAGGTTTGTGCTGTGTGGAATTTTGTGTGTGATGAGAATATAATGATATTGTCTGCATATATAATGAGTTTTACTTTAGATGATTTTACCTTGAATGATTTTTAAATATGCATTTTATTGTGTTCTTGAATGTATTATTTCATGTTTTGTGAATTTGATTTCTTGTAATAAATATTTTCATACATAATAGTCATTTTACTGTGTATTTTGTTAATCCTTACTGTTTCTGATATTAACTCAGGGGGCAGAAATTTTCTGCTAGGGGACTTGTAAACCCCAGTAACCCGAACTGATTCATATAAAACTTTAGCTAGTTAATATATCTTTTATATACTGCTTTTATCTGTGCCCTTTAATCCATCTGTAATTGATTAAAATGGTCATTTGAAAGCAGTTTGATGTCTTTCAAATAAAGGGCATCAAACTTGCCTGAAGCTAACAGGATATTATTATCCCTAGGTAGTTCACATCATAGCCAGTTTGTGTAGTTCAGTCACCAAAATTCAGTTGGAGTCTTAATTGTAACTGTGAGTGTAGAGGTGGTTATTGGGCCACTGTATATACTATAATAGTTTAATTTGGTAATAAATAGATTTAGAACGAATACTATAGTTTAAATAATTAAGTAATGATGTCGAATTTGAAATAAATGAAATTAAGTGTGTTAGTGGTAGAGTTACAGCCTGTAATATGAACAGTGATTACAGATTATTTAGTGATAACAGATTAATTAATAATATAAACAGAAGATAATTGCCAAGCACCTACATAACATACTAATTGTTTGAAATATGAAATAAACAACATTGTAATCTTGATTTAAACCTATTAAACTAATGGTAGACAACTTACCGAGTAGATCATGGCTGTAACTCAATGTTATGAGTGATTGGAAATGATTTAGCAATGTGGCATCACAGCCTTTTATATGCACTCTTGGCAAACAAACTTTGTGCATGCGTTATGAAAGTTTATATATATTAAGTTTATATATACCTATTTATAGAAAAATGGTCTAGTTAGTACAAGGAAATAAGAATTAAAATGGTATAATAATTGATCATTGAAAAGAAAAGAACCTAATTACAAAATATTAAGTTTTATATATATAATAAGTTTTAGGTTTGCTCCAGAAGGATCTTTCTAGACCATTCTAGAGCAAATTCTTGAACATTTTTTCTCATAAATATTTATAACAAAATGATAAATTATAGTGAAATGATAAAGTTGAATTACACAGGTTTGTTTTAACTATTTAGGCAAATTATTTTATAACACAAAAGGCAAATTAACTACCTAACATTAAGAAATGAGAAAATATTTAGTAGTTTAAGATGAAATATGAGAATGATTGAGACATACATACATGAGAAATTATACTAAAGTAATATTATTATAAACATTTAATGAGAATATCAAATTTGTTAGTGATCATGCATCACTACAATACCCCACAACCCGTGTATCTGAAGAGATCATAAAAATTAATCAGTCATTAAAAGATTCAAAAATTAGTTTTAGAGTTAGATTGTAGTATCCTGCCCCCGGCCAAACCCTCAATGTTCATAAAAATAATCCAACTGTAGGCTCTATGGGTTGGCAGGTTTGAAAAGAAAACTCTAAGAGTGATCTACAGAAAGTAATTGATTAAATAAACAATGAAAGAAATGCTTAATAATTGTTTAACGTAAAAAGTAAGAGATAAATAAGGTAATTTGGTGTGAGAACAAAAATCTCCGTGGGTTAAGCAACGTTAAACAACTTTAGAAGAGTTAGTTGAGATTAGCCAAAGTGAAGTATCGCATGAAGAAGTGTTTCTTATAATTGATGCAAGAGAATCTATGATCATGTGGTTTGAAAATAATAGTATCGGCGACGCATGAAAACTATGAGATTTAAAATCAATTATTAGAAGAGAAAATTTGAATAATGAAGTTGAATTATCATATTCAATTTGAAAGGAGTTGAGACACAAAAAGAATGCGAAAGAGAATTATCGCAACCAATTGGAAGAAGAGACAAAAGGAATACGAAGGTGAATTGTCGCAACAGATTTGAAATGAAGGTGAGTTGATAATCGTGTGATAACCATTATAAAAGAAATTTTGGGGCCAAATATTGATTTAAATGAGACATAATAGAACTCAGTGTGGTAAACCAAAATTTTCTGTTTAATATAGTCACCTGGTTACAAGTTCTAGTGATAGACTATGTGTGGTAAAAGTGATGTAGGATGCATGCCCATTTAAATAACTTAATACTATTAACAATACAAATAATAGTTTAATATTGGTAATAATAGAAAAATTTACCTTACTAAAATAAATGTAACACATATTATATCTTTGCTAATCAATTATTATTATCCAATTACAATGAAGAACTTCAAAAAGAAAAGAAATGGAGAAAGTCATGACATTTAGAAAACAAGAAACATTAGAACCAAAATATAAGAGTAGGAACGAAATATTTACGAGATATTAATTTATAGGTGACACAGTAGTCTGTTTTAAAAGGTAGCAAATTTAGTTTTGAGAGGTATACATTTTTTTGGTAAAAATTTGTAATATTCTTGGTAAAAATGTAATAATTATTGGTTATCATAGAATAATGTTGAATATATTAATAAAAATGAATTATGCAATTTATATATAACGGGAGTTTTTGACTGTTTTTTTTTTTGTACGGGGGGTTATTGTCCTGGAACCGTTAGGTACCTTACATGGATATTTAATTGATATCGATTAATTTTCTCTTCTCATGATGGCAAATTGGTAAATCATTAAAAAAACTTATTACAACTGGGGTTGGGATATAAATACACCAGAAGTAATAGCTTTATAAACTGAAACTAAATGACTGAAGTTGAACAACTTACACCTAACATTCATTATTACCATGTTAACACTCTGACTCGAGCAATCGACCGTGAGTAACGCCGCGAAGAGCTCTCTCTCAGGGACCTTTAAACTAAGGGATATTAGACTTCTGTGTTAGGTAGGCTCGTTGGCTTCATTTAGTATCACCTCTTCATTTTCCTCTTTTATCCGTGATTGCAATCCCCTGTGCTTGTCTCCATTTTCGTCAAATTCCTTTGTAAGTGAGTGCATTCCCTGAGTAGCTTTTCTGCAGCCATAAGCACTGTCAAATATTGTGGTAGGTGAATATTTTCATGGAGCCACTTTCCTTTCTGACTTTTTCTCCAGTTCTTTTATTCAATATTTTTGCCAGTCATCGATATAGTCAATGATATGGTTGAAGCAGACGTTAAATCCCAACTAAAATTAAATTAACCAAAACAGTGTGAGTTAATTAAACTACATTTTTTTATGCATAAGATATAATGATGAAAACTACCAAGTCCCACAGAATGTTCTTTTTAAATCCATTAAATTTGATTTGCTACAAATTCGACTTTCTTTAAATTTGTCCATCGGCAAATCTGTATTTTGAAACCGTTTACGGCAAATTTAGTATTCGACCAATTCGTTGTAGGAAAAAATCAGCCGAGACCTGAATATTGCTACTGTTTGCTGCAGTGAGTTGCACGTTTGACTTTTCAGATGTCTGTGATTGACATTTAGTATTTTTAGAAGGTTTCTTCCTGAAACAGTGATTTTTTTCTCCTTATCAGGTATAGCAGAAATGTACGATTTGTTTTTTTCCAACTGCAATTTCTATTTGCATAATATTGAAGATTTCTTCTCTTCACTTTTCACGGTGGTGTTGAGCAAGTTAGCAGTTCTGAGAGAGTTAATCTTTCCCGTCGAACTCTTTCTTCTTTCTTCGATGATCTGCAATCCTTAATCCAATGTCCAGTACTGTTGCAATTTTCGCATGGGAATTTCATTGTTAGACATTTTTCATAGTGATGCTGCTTCTTGCATTTACTGCAATGCTTTTTATTTTCTTTCAGGGAGTCTCTTCCGAAATCTCGTTTCCTATCTTCAGTGACTTTGGCTACTTTCTTGGTGCCTGCTAGGTTTTCCGAATCTTATTGAAAATTTGTGACTTCTGCAATAATCATTAACAGTATGCAAGGTTGAAAATGAATTTATATCCAGAAACTGCTGGCGTAGTTCCCTTTCTTTTATACTGGATATCACTTTTCTAATCAAGCGTTGCTCCTCGCAATGAGCACACATGTCTGCTTCTGGTGACAGCTTCTTGACTGCATCGAATAATTGGTCTAGAAATTAACCATCTTCTTGCTTACATTACCCTTTTAATTGCAATATTGCTATTTGACCACAGGTGTTGCTGTAATCTGTTCAGCGTTTCTGTAACGGATATTTCATCTTCGTTACTGATTCGTATAGCACATTTCACCAGTGCTTTCGTATCAACTGACATGCAACTCCTCAAGTATACCAGTTGAATTAGAATCAGCATTTCTTCTATTTTATTACACCAGAGAATAATCATTCCATGATTCGCGTCAACTAGTAAATTGACTGAATGAAGCGTCAGCCTCCCGTTGAGATGGTTCAGTAGCTGCTGGGTAACGTTCAGTTCTGTGGTGATGTCCTTCAGTTATTACTGGAAAAGTGTTGACTGCAAAACTTCTCGTAGATAGAGACTCTTGTACTACTCGTATCTGTTCTTCTTGAAGCTTTAAACGTCTGTGTTCTAGATCTCTTTCACTTTCTTCTTTCATTATCGGCCTCTTGCCTTTCTAAGTAGCTACTGCTGAAACAAACTTGGAGGTGCTACTGATTCCTCAGCTTTCTTTTTCTGTTTGCTTGTCTCAGCCATGCTGTGATTTTTCGTATTTTCCAAATCGAGGTGAATGATTGCTGCGCCATGTGATGTTTTGATTTAGTTGATAAAACAATGGAACATTTCTTGAGAGTAAATTTTAAAAATAATATCATCTTGACGATACTTATACAATGTTGGTATCCAATTTACATGCATTGAAAAGTGACTCATTTTAAAATATAAAATATATTTCAACATAATATTACACAAACTTGAAACCCCCTACAGAAACTAAAATCAAAAAGTAGTTAAACGTTTGTTCCACAGTAATTTATTTGATATTTTTTGGAAATGGTTTTCACTTTTATTTTCAAAGAACTTGAATTCTGTGATTGAAATTGTTGGAACTAATGAATAAATTTCTTTAACCACTTGTCAGTTGTTCAGCATCACTTTGCACACAGTTTGAGGTAAGAGTTTAGTGAAATAGTAATTAATTAGCTCATTGTAGCTTGTATTGTCCTTATAATATGTCTGTGTTACTACCATAATGCAACAAAGCACTTATTAATATTGCTAGAGAATATATTCTTCACATTCAATTATGTTAATATTTATAATAGGATATATTGATGTTTTTAACATGTCCATTTAAAAAAGAAATCTTGGAGACTATCTTTACTCCTATTCTCTAGTGTTTAGACATTTCATAGTATGAAAATTTGCGCAAGAAAATTTGCCGTAAGAAATTTTCGCCTAAAGAATTTATTTTATCTCTCGATAACAGTATTAAAGGGTATCATCATACTATGCAAAGCTCTCTATCAAACTTGCATTCAAGCAGTTGGAATTTCTAGGATCATTTAAAAAGTCAGGAGGTCCTAGCAATAAAATAGCTCTGTGATTGAAAAAGTAGCTACAAACAAAATCGAATGAGAAAATATTGCGATATTTCCGATCCACTTCGGAAACAAGTTCTTCGCTACAACCAAAAACCAAAAATATCTTATTTCCACAGCATAGCTATCGACTCGCATAAACTGCGTCCATCGCTTTATTGCAGATCACTATTTTGTGAATAATTTTAATAATATTGATTGTACAGTAGTGAAACTTTGGTCACTGGAAGATTGCGTCTATGTTAGTATCTTGCTGATATATTTTTTGAATTCATTAGAAAATTGGAAAGTTATGAGCGTTTATGTATTTTGAAGGCATTTTAACTGTCCATCGCTTCATTGCAGCTCTGTGAAAAGGCCAAAAAATGGGTGATTAACTTCTACCGAGAGGGTAAGAATTGTAGCAGGTCCTGCAGAAGGGGAGGAGGGAAGGGATTTAGTTTTGTAACTTGGAAGGGTTAAGAGAACAATATTTTCTTTTGTGGAAAATCCTGACACAAACCCAAGGACAGATGAGGGTATGAGAAAAAGAATTTCCCCTCGAAATATGCAGGCAGGTCATAAGGCAGCTAAATGACACTAGTGCCTCCATTTTTGACAAGGCTGTCATTGGTCTTACGTCAAAACAGTCCTGATGTAATGTCTCAAATGAAACGATCAGAAATGCTCAATAGGGCTTAAGGCCAGAGAACAAGGCAATCAAGTCATGAGAGTCTCTCACTTGATGCCCAGAGATATGAGGAAAGAAATTGTAATCCTTCAAGCATGAGATTGTGCGAAGTAATGCAAGAAAATCATTTTTTGCCAACGAGATAATTGCAAACTATTAGGCCAAGGGAACAAGTACTCAACAAAACAGACAATGTAGAATTGTATTGTTAGGTTTACCCCCTCTGGTACTCGGAAAAGGCCAATTAACGTTTCACCAATGATGCCTGCTTAAAACATACAGCCACAGCCTCCTTGTTGACGACGAAACCAGTGTGGATAAACAGCTCCAGTAGGATCCAAACTTTAACCCATCCATCCAGACAATCAAGGGTGGTTCTTTCCTCATCTGTTAAAAGAACAAGTAGGAAGTTAGTTTTCATGTAATTCTGTGTACATCTAATGCCTTTTTCCTTTTGGGTCATGTCCATAGGAGGCCTGGAGATGGGCTCCACGTTCCTTTTCGTCTCATTTAAGACACTGTTTGGACGAATAACCAATGACAGCCTTGTCGAAAATGGAGGCACTAGTGTTATTTGGCTGCCTTATAACCTGCCTGGGTAGTTTTCGCATATTTTGAGGGGAAAAAGTTTCTCCTCGTACCCTCATCTCTCCTTGGGTTGGTGTCGGGATTTTCCACAATAGAAACTATGTTTCTCTTATCCCTCCCAAATTCATTAGCTAAGTATAAATGACATCCCTTCTGCAGGACCTGCTACAATTTTTACCCTCTCGGTAGAAGTAAATCGCCCATTTTTTAACCTTTTCACAGAGCTGCAATAAAGCGATGGACAGTTACAATGCCTTCAAAATACATGAACATTCATAACTTTCCAATTTTCTGATGGATTCAAAAAATATTTCAGCAAGATACTAACATAGAAGCAATCTTCCAGTGACCAAAGTTTCACTACTGTACAATCAATATTATTAAAATTATTCACAAAATAGTGATCTGCAATAAAGCGATGGACGCAGTTTACATTTTAATAGTAACCAATGCGTTTTTTCTATTAAACTTAATTTTGTCAAAGTCATGAAAATTTTTCATGATTTCTTAACCAAACTTGATCAACCAAATGCAATTACACTATCAGCTTGTGTTATATTTCATTGTCCATCAAATATAATTGAAATCAGACTGTCCTGTTAAACTGTTATAAGTATCACTGGTTGATGGGTTGGAAAAGGACCCTAGCTACCTATTATTATGGTGATTGCTATATTTGTCTGGGTTTCTTAAGCCGAGAGTTGAAAAATTCTTTCCGAAAAAGTACTTTTCTCGCGGCGAAGTTTCAAATAGCGAATTTTCTTGCTGTGAACACTCTTATTACCCTATTCTCTGTATGTTACTAAAATTTAAGGAACAGTTATTATCTCCCTCTGATCTACATTTTTGTAGCTAATTTTCAATCCTTCAAATACTCTTGTATTCTTTTAGTATGCTATTAAACTTACTCTACGGAGGTTCAGGTAAATGATCAATTTTTATCATCAAAATATCAATGCCTTCTTCTTATTGCAGATGGAATCTGAAGTTCAAAGTCCCAACTCATCTGAAAAGGCTGTTGTAGCTGATCCTTGCAATGTGATCTATTTGGTGAAAGAGGAAGACATTAAGCCAGATATTTCAAATATAGATATTAATGGTTTGTCTAATATTGAACACGTTTCTAATGTCACAGACAATGAGAATTTAGAAGATGATATTACCATCAAAGAAGAGAGTTTGGATGAACAGGAACATTCATGTCCAACAGAATCAATTTGTACAAACAATGGAATGGAATCTTCAAATAACTATTCTGGTGACCAGAAGATGGAGCATCCAATTGATAAATATCTACATAATTCTCCTAGTAAATTGTCCACACACTTGAAAGATTGTGAGAGCAGTTCTATTAGATTAAAAACTTCTGAAGATTTCGATAAGGGAAAGTCTTGCAGTAAAAGAAAAGTGAATAGTGATGTTTGTAATAGAAAATTCCACACTGAAAGTGATGCAAGTATGCATCAAAGAATTCACGCTGATGAAAGGCCGTATATTTGTAAAGTTTGTAATAAGAAGTTCAAACAAAAGCACCATTTAATCATTCATATAAGAATTCACACAGGTGAAAAGCCATTCAGCTGTGATATTTGTAATAAAACGTTCAATTATCAAAATGTCTTGAGTAAACACATAATTAGTCACACAGGTGAAAAGCCATTCAGCTGTAATATTTGTTATAGATAATTCTATAATAAAAATTACTTGGATAAACATACAAGAATTCACACAGGAGAAAAGCCATTCATCTGTGATATTTGTAATAAAACATTTAATAACAAAAATAACATGAATAACCATAAAAGAATTCACACGGGTGAAAAGCCATTTACCTGTGATATTTGTAATAAAAAATTTAATAATAAAAATAACATGAATAACCATAAAAGAATTCACACAGGTGAAAAGCCATTCACCTGTGATATTTGTAATAAAACATTTAATAATAAAAGTAACATGAAGAAGCATAAAAAAATTCATACTGGTGATATATAAAAAATGTTATGTTATGATCTATAATTTCAGTATGAAAATATCCATGTATTGACTCTGTAATAACACATTGTTTTTCAAAGGTGTCAATATCAATAATTATATATTTTCTGTTCATTAACCAAGAGTGCAACTGTGAGAAAGTCCTGTTAAATAGAATATCAAGACATTCTTAATTTCTTTCTATATCCAAATGTATGTTATTCAATGTATAGGCCTATCTATTAAATGTGACGATAGTACCTTTGATATGCCTATTGGAACTGTATCTGAAAGAACTTCCATCTCCAGTTAGTTCTACTTGAAACAATATGAAATTTATTTTAAAAAGTGGTCGGATTTCTGTGGTAGACGGCAAACTGATCCCTTTCAATATTATGACGTCCTAGTTGTTGATCTTTTAACTACACTTTTTCAATCTGGTACTGGTTATAGTGCTATCAATAGTGCCAGATCCGCTTTATCAACTTTTTAAATTAATAATCAAGGATTGTCAATTAGCAATTCTTCTACTGTCAAGAGATTCGTAAAAGGTGTCTATGAAATACGGCCTCCTCCCAAATATCAAGTCATTTGGGATGTGGACATTGTCCTGCAATTAAAAAAAATTATATCCAAATGAAGAACTACCTTTGAGTTATTTAACTTATAATTGCGTAACCTTGATGGCATTATTTTCTATGCAACGAGTTCAAACTCTCCAAGCTGATATTGTATTCAGCGACTGTTTAGAAGTTATACCAATTAAGTTGACTCGAAAACAGTCAAATCCTAGAAGGAATGAGTTCATGGTAACTTTGAGGAGTTATACTTCTGATCCGGCCATTTGTGTGCTGTCTACACTTAAAGCATATGTGAGAAAAACTAAACATATTCGAAAAAATAATTCTCAACTATTCATAAGCTTCCAGAAGCCTCATCTTCCAGTTTTTAAATCGACTATCAGCCGTTGGTTCAAAAGAGTTCTGGAAGAGGCTGGTATTGATGCGTCTCTGTTATCGGCTCATAGTACAAGAACTGTCTCGTCTTCTGCTGTAAAAAGAGACTATGTGTTTTGACGAAATCTTAAAGACTGCGGGGTGGAGAAAAAATGAGATGTTCAAAAAATTCTACCATAAAATTATCATCTTGGATCCTTATCACTTTCTGCTTTAAAGTCTCATCTAGTCCCTTTCCTCAAAGATGAACAAAAATTTATGAAGAATAATTATGAAGTTAACCTAGGCTATTCTTCTAAGCTGCAGCGTAGGGTGACTGTAATTATTAATTATTCTTCGATAATTGTTGTATCTTCTTTGAGGAATCTACTCCCTCCCATGTCTAAAATGTTTGGGCCAGCAAAAGTGATAATTGCGATAACTAAGCATGGCACTCACAGGAAGCAGCTCAATTCCCATCTAGTCCCATTCCCCAAAGAAGATAAATGAGTTTTCGAAGAATAATTAAAGTCATCCTGCGGCTTAGCAGGTAAGCCTAGGTTAACTTAATAATTTGTTCGGATTTAGAGTAATCTTACTCTTTCTGCAGCAATCCAAGTACTTCTTCACCAGGTCAACATGTTCATCAATTGTTGAGCTGTATCATCTACGTCCTTTTCAACATTTTTCAAATCTACAATAGCAGCCTCTCCTCGCCATCTGTATTCATCAACCAGCAGAGGCTCGAAGAAATTGCGTGCGATTCCCATTGGGGCTCACAAAATTAAGAATCATCTTTACGGAGTTTAAAATGTTGTCAATTTCTGAGCCTCTTTTCCGAGCTCAATTTGCTAATGTCCACATTTATTGTCCACCGTGGTAAATATTTCGCATTACTGGCAATATTGGTGACAGCTTCATTATAGTTGTCTTCGTTGGGTAAATTGGTATCTGAATATGTTTGTTCACCTGAGTGAGATCAACACATATCCATACCCCCATCATTTTGCTTATTTTCCTACAACCATTGTATGACCCCATTTGTTTGCTTTGTCACATACTGGAGCAATTATATTCTGGTTCAGTATTTTGTCCAACTTTTCTTTTACTTCTTGCCGTTGAGAGAATGGTATTGGCCTAGTCGTACCAATCGAGTGCAGTAAATAGTATTCACGCAAGTAAATATTCATTGGTGAAATTATCATGGAGCTAAGCTTATCTTGTTGAAACACGTCTGAGTACTCTCCCAGCAATTGATCCCTTATCTTGCTAAGTTAAAATCCTGAAGGTACTTGGGATGCTAGAGAAATCTGCATGCAATATCTTCAGTCTCTTGCAAGCATCCTAAGATAACAGACAATCATGCGGTTTATCGCATATTATTATTTCCTTTTCTATTGCAACGTTTTTCAACTTAATCACAGCTGATAAACATACACATGTATGAATATTGCGGTATTCTACGGATTGGCCAAAACCAATTTCTCCAAACTCTAACTCGCCGAACTGGATTCTTCGAATACGAATTTGCCGAAGAAAAATTTGTCGAAATACAAATTTACCGAAAGACTTATTTATTTAAAACAAAATGTAAAGAAAAGAAACAACGAAATGAAAACCCATGGTTACACTAAATGATCCTATATTTATTCTACCTCCTCGTTAATCATTGTATCTGTTAATCTTTATACCACAAAATGATTGTTAGGTACCTTACATGGATATGTAATTGATATTGATAAATTTTTTCTTCTCATGATTGCAAATTAGTAAAACGTTTGAAAAAAAAACTTTTTACAAGTGGGGTTGCGATATAAATAAGTACTGTATAAATTAAAAATAAATGACTAGCATTGAACAACTTACCCCTAACACTCATTATTTTACCATGTTTCTCATTTGTTTTGCTACTTTCAGTTTTATAGAATAGCTCTAGGGTTATTTTCTTAAACTGAGAGATATTAGACTTTTGTGTTAGCTAGGCTCGTAGGCTTCATTTAAAGGTCCCCTCCAAGCAAATATTTTTATCGTTTTATTCAACGCGGCCAATGTTTCTTATGATTTTGGTTACATATTATTAATTTTAATCAAAACTCTACAAAACCTATTTTACTTCCGACTTACTAATTTAAGAAAATTTCAGCCTGAAGAAAAAGAACGTACACCATTTGTTTTGATTGTCAACTAGGTATTAGGTTTAATAAATCCATTTAATATTCATGTAAAGGTATAAAAATGAATGAACTTATAATAGAAACGTTTATTTACCTTAGGAAACAATTGATTTCTTAAATGAAGGCCGAAAACGCATGGTTTGTTTATAAAATCCAAATTTGTAATCAAAACAAAGAGTGTACAATCTTCTTCTTGTGTATCAGATTAGTGATTCGCTCAATTGTTGCTCACAGACTATTAAAAACCTTTAAAAACAAATTATAAAATACATACTGAACCAAATTTTATGCGGTTTGCAGAATAATGATCGTAAACCTTAGTTCTACAATATTATGTTATAAACTCACTTTTTTCCCGGAGCCTGGAGAGGACCTTTAATATTACCTCTTCATTTTCTTCTTTTATCCGTGATTGCAGTCACTGGTGTTTGTCTCCTTTTTCGTAACATTTCTTGGTAAGAGACTGCATTCACTGAGTAGCTTTTGTGTGACCATAAGCCCTGTCAAAGACTGTGGTAGGTGAATTTTTTCATGTAGCTACTTTCCTTTCTCACTACTTCCTCCAGTTCTTGTATTCAATTTTTTTGACGTGATCGATATAGTCAACGATATGGTTGAAGCAGACGTTAAATCCCTACTAAAATTAAATTAACCCAAACAAGGTGAAACAATATTAATGTCAAAGTCATATAAGAAATGCCTTTTTTTTAAAGCTATAAGGACGAGAACTACAAAGTCCCGCAGAATGTTCTTTTTAAATGCATTGAATTTTATTTTCAACAAATTCGTCTTTCGGTAAATCCTTATTTCAGAACCGTTTTCGGCTAATTTGGTATTCGGCCAATTCGTTGTCGGAAAATCAGCTTAGACCCGAATATTGCTTCTGTTTGCTGCAGTGAGTTGCATGTTTGACTTTTTTAGAAGTCTGTGATTTACATTTAGTCTTCTTAGAAGGCTGCTTCCTGCAACAGTGCTTTCTGTTCCTGTATCAGGTATAGCACTATAATTCAATTTGTTTTTTTCTAACTGCAATTTCTATTTGGATCAATGATGAAGATATCTTCACTTCTCACGGTAGTGCTGTGCAAGTTAGCAATTATGAGTGAGTTAATATTTCCCGTCGATCTCTTTCTTTCTTTCTTCTTCTTTCTTCGGTGCTTTGCAATCCTTAATCCAATGTCCAGTCCTGTTGCAATTTTGCATGAGAATTTCATTGTGGGACATATTCCATACTGATGTTGTTTCATGCATTTATTGCACTGTTTGTTTATTTTATTTCAGTGAGCCTCTTCAAAAATCTCGTTTCGTATCTTTAGTGACTTTGGCTACTTTCTTAGTGTCTGATAGATTTTCTGAAACTCTTATTTAAGATTCGTGACTTCAGCAATAATCATTAGCAGTATGCAAGATTGAAAATGAGTTTACCCAGAAGGTTCTGGCCTAGTTTCCTGTCTTCTATACTGGACATCACTTTTGTAATTAAGCGTTGCTCATCGCAATGAGCACACATGTCTGCTTCTGGTGACAGCTTCTTGACTGCATTGAATAATTGGTTTAAAAATTAACCATCTTGCTTACGTTACCCTTTCAATTGCAATATTGCGATTTGACTGCAGGTGGTGCTGTAATCTGTTCGTTTCAACTGATATGCAACTCCTCAAGTATGCCAGTTGAATTCCAATCGGCATTTCTTCTATTTTCTGCACCATAGAATAATCATTCCATGATTTGCGTCAACTAGTAAATTGACTAAATGAAACGTCAGCCTCCTGTTGAGATGGTTCAGTTGCTGTTGGGTAACGTTCAGTTTTGTGGTGATGTCCTTCAGTTGTTACTGGAAAAGTGTTGACTTCACCACTTCGCGTAGATAGACTCATGTACTACTCGTATCTGTCCTTCTTGAAGCTCTTAACGTCTGTGTTCTTCTTTCATTATCGGTCTCTTGCCTTTCTGAGTACTGCTGAAACAAACTTAGAGGTGCATCTGATTCCTTAGCTTTTTTTTTCTGTTGGCTTGTCTCTGCCATGCTGTGCTTTTAATGAATTTTTCAAATCGAGGTAAATGATTGTAACACCATGTGATGTTTTGATTTAGTTGATAAATAATAAATTCTAAAAATAATAGTATCTTGACGATATTTATACAATATTGCACTTATTTTAGAATATAAAATATATTTCGAAATATATTTACAGTAATATATTTGATATTTCTTGGTAATAGTTTTCACTTTTATTGACAAGAACTGAATTTCTGTGATTGAAATTGATGGAACTACAGAAATAAATTCGTTAACCACTTGTATGTTGTTCAGCATCACTTTACATACAGTTTGAGGTAAGAGTTTAGTGAAATAGTAATTGATTAGCACAATGTAGCTTTGTTTAGCTTTATATTATGTCTGTGTTACTACCATGATGCAACAAAGCGCTTATTAATATTGTTAGAGAATATTCTTTTCATTCCATTATGTTCATATTTATAAGAGGATATATTGATCTTTTTATCATCTCTATTTAAAATATATTTTGAGACTATCTTTACTCCTATTGTCTAGTGTCCGGAAATTTCTCAGTATGAAATTTCACGCAAGAAAATTCGCTGTAAGGAGTTTTTGCCGAAAGAATCTATTTGAACTCTCAATAACAGTATTAAAGCAAAGCTCTATAACAAACTTCCATTCAAGCAGTTGGAATTTCTAGGATCATTTAAAAAGTCAGGAGGTCCTAGCAATAAAATTGAAAAAACAGCTACAAACAAAATCGAATGAGAAAAGATTGCGATATTTCCGATTGACTTCGGAAACAAGTTCTTTGCTACAACCAAAACCAAAAACTGTCTTATTTCCACAACATAGCTATCGACTTGCATTCTTTTTGAATAGTAACCAGTGTAACCAAATGCAATAACACTATAAACTTGTGGTATGTTTCATTCTTCATCAAATATAATATAAATCAGACTGTCTTGTTAACCTATTATAAGTATTCTTGGAAATGAGGTTGAAAAATGACCCTAGCAATTATTATGGTGATCACTTTATTTGTCAGGGGTTCTTGAGCCGAGAGTTAAAAAGAAATTTCGACAAAAGTTCCTGATGGCTAGTTTTCTTGCGGTGAAATTTCAGGCAATTTTTTGTTGCAAACACTCCTAATACACTATTCACTGAATGTAACTGAAATTTTAGGAACAGTTTTATCTTTCTCTGAACTGCATTTTGGTATTCAATTTTTATGCTCTTATGCTGTAAAAGGCTGCATTAATATGGTTGACAGAACTTTTATAATAATTTGCTTTTCTCTGAAACACTCCTCTCAGCAACATTAGAGTTGTAAACTGGTACTGTGTTTGTTTTCATCTCAGTTTGACAGGATGGAGTACGCTGTGGCTATACAGAGAGTACAAAAAGGAGATGAAAGAGGAGGACTACGGGGGAGGAGAGAGGGACAGGATTTGGTTCAGAGCTAGAACGTACTGTTTGTGGCTGGGAGACAGGAGGAGGGTGGGGGATGAGAAGAGGTTCTTGATATGTGGAGAGAGGGGGACAGAAGACCTGAAGCATTTTGTGATGGATATGCAGAGACCAATTGTGGAGCAGAGACAGACAGTGTTGGGAGTGTTTCTGTTCGGAGAGGAGGGGAGAAGAGCGAGGTAATGATGAAGATGTGGAGGAAGAGAAGATAAATCGAGAGAAGTGGAAATTACTGAAGCGGATGAAGAGGACGAGTGATGCAGATGAGGCCGATTAAAAGGCATATTCAGGGAATAAAAAAAAAGAGGGGAGGAAGTTAGGAGAGAGGCAGTGGAGCTGCAGAGACCAAGAGTGATTAATAGAGAGCCAGAGGAGGTGATGGGATGTTTTCTGTTTGGAGAACAAGGTGAAGCGGAGAGGAGAGGAATGGTGCTGAGGATGTGGAGAGTGAGAGAGAGGATGGTGAACGTGGAGTAATGATGAGGTGGGATGACGGAAGTGGACAAATGAATGGAACATGACAAAGGAGACCTCTGCAAATATACATCGTTGGACATTGGACATTCTCTTCCAGCCTCCATAGTGTTAACATGTCAGCCTAAAGTGATCTGTGTTTGTTTACCTTTCGTGTTTTGATATATCATTGGTGTTCATTTGCTTAATTCTCTTTTCTGTTCAGATTACTATATTTAGTATCTAATCAGTTTGAAGTAGATATTCAGTATCTAATGAAATTATAGCTTCAAAATTCTCAAATAGAATAATAAGTTCAACCTGGTGACTAAGCTGGAGCTCCAAACTGTTTTTCTCGCTGATAATCCTTCTCTTGCTGCTTTCTTGCTCTGGTTTGATTCTTGGTAGAAGAGCTTCACTATTTAGTGGTGAGTTTTTAATGGCTAATTAATGGGAATATTTATATAGATAGGAAATTGCAATTTAGGATAATGAAAGTATTTAAAATAAAGTTGTTAAAATCAAATCATCTATTTAAAATAAAATCGTATAATTTGATTAAATAGAAGGAAAATTCAGAAACATATATTCATTAGAATTGTATTTAAATCAATATTCTGAAGGTGGGGTTTTTCCCACAGGATGTATATATTGAAGTCGACTACACAGGTAAGAATTATAACCAATATTTGAATATTACTTCATTAAGAAATCATAATAATTCATTCATTAATTCACCATTTGTTTGTGTTCGTTTTGAAAGGTTGTAAATTTATTGTCATTCTCTAAATAAATAGGTTGTTCTTGGATTGTTTCATTTGCTCTCCCCATCAGGTTCATCTAGGTACCTACAGGTTAATAGAATCCCTCTCTCGATTAAATAAGGAGAACCATGAAACCTTTAACCGTTCCAATGCCATTAAACTTACTCTACAGAAGTTACGGTAAATGATCAATTTTTCTCATCAAAATATCAATGCCTTCTTCTTATTACAGATGGAATCTGAAGTTCAAAGTCCCAACTCATCTCAAGAGGCTGTTGTAGCTGATCCTTGCAATGTGATCTATTTGGTGAAAGAGGAAGTCATTAAGCCAGATATTTCAAATATAGATATTAATGGTTTGTCTAATAGTGAACACGTTTCTAATGTCACTGACAATGAGAATTTAGAAGATGATATTACCATCAAAGAAGAGAGTTTGGATGAACTGGAATATTCATGTCCAACAGAATCAATTTGTACAAACAATGAAATGAAATCTTCAAATATCTATTCTGGTGACCAGAAGATGGAGCAACCAATTGATAAATATCTACATAATTCTCCTAGTAAATTATCCACACTCTTTAAAGATTGTGAGAGCAGTTCTATTGGATTGAAAACTTCTGAAGATTTGGATAATGGAAAGTCTTGCAGTAAAAGAAAATTGAATAGTGATGTTTATAATAAAAAATTACGCAGTAAAAGAGATAAACGTATGCATCAAAGAATTTACGCTGATGAAAGGCCGTATATTTGTAAAGTTTGTTTTAAAAAATTCAAACAAAAGGACCATCTTATAAATCATGAAAGAATTCACACAGGTGAAAAGCCATACATCTGTAATATTTGTAATAAAACTTTCAATTATAAAGGTGAATTCAGTTTACATAAAAGAATTCATGAAGGTGAAAAGCCATTAAGCTGTGATATTTGTAATAAATCATATAATAATAAAAGCAATTTGCTTAAACATATGAGAATTCACACAGGTGAAAAGCCTTTCTCTTGTGACATTTGTAATAAAACATTTAATATTAAATGTAACATGATTAAACATAAAAGAATTCACACAGGTGAAAAGCCACTCAGTTGCAATATTTGTAATAAAACATTCAATTATAAAAGTGACTTCAGTATACATAGAAGAATTCACGCAGGTGAAAAGCCATTCATCTGTGATATCTGTAATAAATCATTTAATTATAAAAGTGACTTCAGCACACATAGAAGAATTCACGCAGGTGAAAAGCCATACAGCTGTGATATTTGTAATAAATCATTTAATAATAAAAGCAATTTGGTTAAACATATAAGAATTCACACAGGTGAAAAGCCATTTCGTTGTGACATTTGTAATAAAACATTCAATATCAAATGTAACATGATTAGACATAAAAGAATTCATACTGGTGATTTATAAAAATTGTTATGTTATAATCTATAATTTCAGTATGAATGTATCCATGTATTGACTCTGCAATTACACATTTTTTTTTTAAAGTTTAAATTTCAATAATTACCTATTTCCTGTTCAGTAATCAAAAGTACAACTGAGAGAAAGTCCTAGTAAATACAATCTTAAGGGGACTGTTCATGAGAAAATCGCATAAATTTATTGCGATTTTTTTTATTGCATAAATAGTTGCCTAATAACCTTCTTATTGTTTGTGTGAAATATCAGAGCTCTAGTGTAACTCTAACCTCTAGGGAGAGAGAGAGAAATGGAAGGGTGTGACGCGGGGATTAGAGAGTCCATATGCACTCTAAAAACGATCTCTCAGCCAATTATAATTCTTGATAATTAATTATCTCGCTGTATCTGGTATCTAACTTGCTTCCAATAGCACACACACTAAGGCAGGTAAAGGATTATGTCTTAAAATTACCCGCTACTCCTCATACGAATAGGATGCTACTTGTCAGATTATCAAACTTTGAACGGTATTTTCTACTTCTTCAAAAAAGCTACAGATATTGGTATTCAGAAACCTACAACTCTTACAATTTTGAAGCTACGGCATTGGTTTTTTTTGCATTCGATTTTCCAGTAAATTCTCTACAAATCTGTCTCCTTTGAATTTTGATTTTCGAATTGGTTTTCAAAATTTTGAATTTAAAAAAAAATCCATTTATTCATATTTTTCATTTTCGAAAAACAATTCGAAATTCAAAGGAAACTTTTGTAGATAATCTCTTGGGAGAATAGAATTCAAAAAACAACACTCAAAAATATCGCTACAAGTTGTATGTTTTTGAAAAAAAATTGAAATACGTTTGAAATTCGAATAACTCGTTTCCAATCGGTCTAATCGAAAACATGCCAGAAAAAAAAAACGATAGAGAATTCAATTTTATATTAGGCTACTAAGTTTCAGAACCCTAGCTTCAATAATAAAAATATTTTCAAAAACCAAGTACGGTCCCTTTAAGACATTCTTTAGCTATTAGATGTGACGATAGTACCTTTGATAGTCCTAATGGAACTATTTATGAAAGAACTCTTGTCTCTAGCTTTATCGACTCTAAACCTTCCTGCAGTACAATTGAATTGCATGATAAAAGTTATATACCAAAACTCTATGCAATCTGGTTGAATTGAAGGACAGAATAGTTGCAGAATTTGGAGAATTAAGAAAAATTGACTTAATCAATCAATCCAAAAACTTGGTTGCTTTATATTTAATCAACGTTTATGTATAATTGTACTCTTTCATCAATCAGTTTTCATCTGAATGTTCCATCTAGTTTGTATATATACCCATTACTGTACTCTTTTTCTATTTTATGAATAGGTTGCTCTTGAAGCTGCTACTCAGCTTCCCAGGCCTTGAATGCTTTTTAAATATGCATTTTATTGTGTTCTTGAATGTATTATTTCATTTCTTGTAAATTTGATCTCTTGTAATAAATATTTTTGTGTGTATTTTTGTCAATCCTTACTGTTTCTGATATAAACTCAGGGGGCAGAAATTTTCTGCTAGGGGACTTGTAAACCCCAGTAACCCGAACTGAATCATCTAAAACTTTCGCTAGCTGTCAGTTTTTATATTCTCCTTAAATGCAAAAAATTGAGAAGTTAATTTACTTTATAATTACCAAATAAATCAATATTGACCATTTAAATGTTTTTTTTCTAATTTGATGATCTGTCATATCAAAATAAAGGCACAGTCCTCTGGAATAATCTGCCGCAACTGAATTGAAATTGTAAGAGTACCACTACTCTAGCTCTAGATAGTACAATATCATACTTTTCTTCACATTCAGCTTCTTCCGGACTCTAGTATTTTAATTCCATTTGACATCAGCGATATGGTCTTTGCATCCAACGGTGACGTTAAACCCCATACTGTAACTAACAAATAATGAAAGGTTTGGCTCTCAGTAATATGTTTGATATATCTTCCAACTAGTTTTCACTTTTATTGTCAATAACTGAAATTCTGTGATTCAAGTTGCTGGGAACTACTGAATAGAATTCATTTACCACTTGTCAGTTGTTCAGCATCACTTTGCACACAGTTTGAGGTAAGAATTTAGTAAAATAGTAATTAATTAGCTCATTGTAGCTTGTATTGTCCTTATAATATGTCTGTGTTACTACCATGGTGCAACTAAGAACTTAAAATAGAGAGTAAGTTATTTAGGTAAATTCCTAGTTCACGTCCCTAATTGATTTAGAAAGTGGTAGTTAATCGAAAATTAATTATTTTCTTTTAATGATAACAATTGAAAACATAAACAAGAGTATATAATTATATAAATTTCAATTTGTCTTTCGAAACTAAATTCTTTAATTTGCTGAATTTAAATTTTCGTTTTTAGTATTATTTGTATTAGAAGTTATAACGACAATTCGGACAATTAATATTTATCAATGCAATATATTTTAATCTGATATTGAGGAATTAAAGTAAGAAATTTTTTTTTTTTAAAAATGCCTGTTTCCTAGTTCACGTCCCAAATGAAACAGAGACGTGTGAACTAGGAAAATACCGTTATTTACGGTTCTAGGAAATTTTGTCTCCTTTTATTATGGTGTAGTAAGATTTTTTGTGTTTGGTTCTCCCTCTGGTCTCAGGAAGTGTTTTATTGCTGCGACCCACTAGGAGTGTTGTTGTTGATTGTTGTTGTTGTTGGGGATTATTGATCATTGAAATTCTGTTTATAAAAAATACAAGAATACAATGTTTAAAATATGAAACAGTCTGATTCTTTTAAAAGTCTATCACTGACTTATAGAATCTAAAAGTATAAAATCTACTAAAATTTGTAAACTTATTTTAAAAACACAAAAACTATCTAATAGTATAAAACCTATGTAAAATCATAAACCTACTTTGAAACATAAAACCTATCTAATAGTATAAAACATCCATGAAGTGATAAGCCTACTTTAAAACATAAAACCTATCTCAAATATAAAACCTACCTAAGTTAAATAAGTGGATAAAAAGTAAGTAAAATCCTATCATTGATTACTAGGGTCATAAAGATTTAAACAATATTTTCGATAGCCCTTTTTAAAACTGAAATTGGACATGGGGTTACATAAAATGTCAGGTAAATTGTTAAAAGCTTCAATAGATCTAAAAATAGTAAAATTTCTCTCAACTTCTAATCTAATTCTGAGTAAAATTAACCTGAAACTTCTAGTTTGGTGGTCATGAGCAGGGATAAAATCGTTAAAATATTTATTTAAAATCGAAGGGTCTTCATATGATGCTCTCCTTAAAAACGACAATAAAAAATAATTACAGACGTCTTCAAATTTTAAAATACTCAGTTTAAAATACATATCATTTGTGGACATTAAAGGTACATTATTTCTATTTCTCTTAACGTTCAAAATTATTCTTAAAATATCGTTTATTAAAACTTTCTAAGGGTGCAAGTGGACGTTAAAAGTTTTTCCATAAAAAATAATATATTGACTAAAAGCTGAGTAAGCTAGAGAGTAGTAAATTAAAAGTAAAGTATCTCGATTAAAATAATGTTTGGCTGAATAAATCATACTCCTAACTTGACTGAGTTTTTTGCAGCTTTGGTTTATGTGGGGTTTAAAAGTTAGTTTGTTGTCGATTAAAAGGCCTAAGTATTTAAAATCATCTACAAATTCTATTCTGTTATCATTAAAATTTATCCCAGGGTATTGACTATGGGACCTAGCGTTAAAAATCATTAGTTTAGTTTTATTTACATTTGGAGTCAGCTTGTTAAAATTTAACCACTTTGAGAGTTCGTCAATAAAGGATTGCACCCTATTAAAAATATTTTCAAAA
The DNA here is from genome assembly GCA_947561585.1 of Caprella mutica. NCBI lineage: Eukaryota > Metazoa > Arthropoda > Malacostraca > Amphipoda > Caprellidae > Caprella > Caprella mutica. Next base: position 51,702 of record CANNZV010001219.1, on the reverse strand, counting down.
GAGGAGTCCCTAACGTAAAAAACTGCGTCGTCTGCGAACAAAGTGCAACTAAAATTATTATTCTCAGCTAAAATTGGTAAATCGTTGATAAAGATATTAAAAAGTTGGGGACTTAAAACAGAACCCTGAAATAGACCGGTAACTATTGGTTTAAAATCAGAAGTAAAATCATTAAAATGTACACGTTGCCGTCTATTGCTAAGATAACTGTTTAAAAGGAAGTTAAAATTACCTCTGACACCGTAGTGATCCAATTTCTTTAACAAGAGATCTTTAACTACAGTGTCAAAAGCCCTTTTAAGGTCTAGAAAGAAAGCTACACAATAGGAATTTGAATTAAAAGATTTATAAACTAAGGATAAAAATTTTAAAATAGCTAAATTGGTAGACATACCCTCTCTAAATCCGTATTGGTGACTTGATAAAATGTTATTTGATGAAATAAAACTAGATAATCTATTACATGAAATTTTTTCGAATATCTTATTAAAAATTGGTAATGTAGTAATTGGTCTAAAATTTGCTATATTATATTTATCTCCTGATTTAAAAATAGGGTTGACACGGGCTATCTTAAACAATTAGGGTAGTTATGTGTATTAAAAGAACAATTAAAAATATCGGTTAAAAAAGGACTGATGATGTTCACAACTTCACATAATATTGCAGGTTTAATTTCATTTTTATTTTTGAAGGATAAAATAACATTTCTGACCTCAGGCACTGTTATAGGATTAAAAGTGCATGTATTAAAATTATAAGGGGTTAAAATTCTAAATGATTATCGGGTATTGTAGGCAATTGCTGAACGAGTTGCTCGGCTATGGAAGTAAAATAGTTGTTAAAAATATTGCACATTTCTTTTCCTGATACCAACTGTCCGTCATTTTTAATCTTGAAATCGTTAGTCTTAGAATTTCTTCCTATTAATGAATTAATTTGATTCCATGTTCTTCTAGAGTCCTTTTTAACAGAGTTAAGTTTCAATTGGTAAAATAGGTTTTTAGCTTGTTTAATAACGGAAGTTAAAATGTTTTTAAAATAATTATAGGAGCGTTTAAAAATAAGGCCTCTATTCTCTAGTTTTAAAAGATCATGCTTTTTATTGATTAAAAATTTAAGGTCGTCAGTTATCCATTTGGGGCGTTTCATGGTGTTTTTTATTTCAATTTTTTTTATTGGGAAGGCTTTCTGGAATGCATAATAAATTTTATTTGAAAAGAATTCAGCTGATGTGTTAGAATCATTCTGATCAACTGAGTAAAAATATTGTGGATTGATTTTTCTAATAAATGAGTTCAGATTAGGGATATTATCAGATTTCCGGGATATTGCGAGACTAGTTACTACTCCTTCAATAGTCAACCGATTTGATTGAAACAAACTTCAAATGATAGCCTGACTTATTCGCTACACTTTCTAGAGAATAAAAATTCAAAATTTTAAATGTCAAAATTTGATAAAATATAATCGTACGGACTTGTGTATTTTTTTCATATTTTGTCACTAAAAATTGCTTATTCTTCTTCAATAATGAATCGATTTGGTTGAAACAAGCTTTAAGATGTAGACTGGTGTATTTACTACAATTTCTAGAGAATAGAATTTCGAAAAATTAAATTTTAATGGTCAAAAATTAGAATTTTGTAAGGACTTGGAATCTTTTCTGATGGTAGCACTAAAATTGCTTCTCCTTAAATAATGATTCGATTTACTTGAAACAAGCCTCAATTGGCTACAAATTCTATAAAGTAGAATATTTAAAATTCAATAATTAATGCTCTAAATATTTAATTTTATATGGACTTGTTGTGCATTTACTAATATTTTTAGTAAGCAGAATATTAAAGTTAGTTCTTCATGTTCTATAATGAACTGATTATTAAAGTTAGTTCTTCATTTTTCTATAATGAATTGATTTGATTGAAACAAATTTCTAATGGTAGCTTTACTAGATTTATATGATCACTTCAGAGGGTAGGAAAGTGAATTACGAAATTTTCATTGACTGCGTGATTTTTCTGTTCCCCTGACAAATTGCCATAGTCGCAGCTCTCCCCGGGGAGTATCACCCGTGGTGTTATTTATGTCTTGTTATATCCACTTCTAAGCCTAACACTTACTTATTTAATTATTAATTATCTGGCCTATCCACTTATTTTCTTCTTTTCCAGTCCTAATTAATATATAAAACAAATGATGAAATCATAAATGTGACAATTAAAACAAGGAATTAGTTTAATCAATTTATTATTTATTGAACTCGGCTTATGTCTTGGGTCAGGTTGGTCCGTAGTTTTGGTTCGAGTAGTTCTTGAGTGAGGTATCACTGCAGTGGTAATCTTTGGTACTTCCTTCATGCATAACAATCTGTTATCGCTTATGTAGCCAAGATTGGTGTTTGCTTCGTCCGTATGCTATGATTATGAACTAAAGTATCTGTAGATTTTTGTGAGTCTCCGTAACTTGAACAGACTTGAATGTGCTAGTAGATTAGCGAGTACATCTCCGTAGACTTCAACCCTAGAATAATAAATCCAGTAAAAATTTTGAACTAAAATTTCCTTTGACAATTTGCCAAAAATAACAATGAAAAATAACAAGACAAAATAATTCTTTACATTATAATCAATTTAAATAATTTACTAATTTATCAATTATTGTGAATTAAAATTATGCAAGTCAAATAGCAATTATTAAATACTAATCTTAATAAGTTAAATTATAAGTATTAATTTCTAATGTTTATTAATTAGGTTGAATTAAATTATTTATTTGGCATATTTCATGTTCATAATAAATATTTAATGATAATTGTATTTATTTAGTCTGAGAGTAAATTACTTTGGCAAATGTAGAAGCATTAAAAATAATTTGTACTTAATATTACAATAATTGAGATTTGATCAAAATTGTTAGTCGTTAAAATAGCCTTTTAATAATCATAATAAATAATTAAATTTCTAATACTGAAGTTGAAATATGTTGTTTAAAACTTGATTCTAATATATTATATATGCATTGAATTAAAAGAATAGTATTAAATTTTTTTACACATTTATAATACTGTCAGAAATTATCTCAACTTATGCAGTTTGGGTCAACTGACGGCAGTTGGTCATGTTTTCAAACCTAGAAAATAGGATGTAAGAAAAGTCTGGGGTGTATACTGACTTTTCCAAAATGAAAGTAAGGTAATTCTGATTGTGAATGAGGTCACTAATTCTATTAATAGTTTGTTATTATGGTTAACTATACTAATAATGCTAAATGGAGCTAATTAGCTAGTAAATCACATAAATATCAGTATAGTTATGGCACTTGCTAATATGGCAATTCAGTATAATAAATATGGCATTATTAAGAATAATATTATATAATGACTTGGAGAAAATAATTAATAGTTATATATTTATTATTTACTCAATGTTTCTTTAGTTAAGTGGATTTGGGGAATTGGTTTGGAGTTAATCCTAGGCTGTTGTTATTGACTGTTCTTGAGAACTATGAGCTTATTTCTTTTTAAATAGTAAGTCGAATATAGGTTGGAAGGTGTTTTGTCTGCAGTAAAGTTATTAATATATAATAATCGGTAAGAGTTTATAATCTAATTTTCGTTCACAATCACTAGCACTGTATTGGCACTGTTCTATCAAACTTGCTAATGGCATTCAACCGGTTAAAATTTTCCCCTTACAATCTGTTGGCGGAAACTAAATAAAGAGTAATTGTATTTAGCGCGAATGTACCTGTGAAAAAACTAGAGTGTTGCCATATAGGTTTGGAAATACCTTTGAATTTAATTGTGTTGTACTTTAATCAGCAATTGAATGTACCGGATTAATTACTGTCGTAGTTGTAAATGGATTATGTAATAGTTAGTTGTTGTTGATTAATTATGCAATAATCGGGTTTCAACAGTGTTATTAAGAAACAATAGTAGAAAGAATTGGAATTATGAGTACTAAAATGTGTTGTTTATTTATTAAAAGCGGATAACATCATTAACCGTTGTAAAATGATAATTAACAATAGTAATTTTGATATGCTTTGACATGCATTAACATGAGATTTGAGCGGAAATTTCGGTCTCGGAATATTTTGTCTCAGGTACAAGTAAAACTTATGAATTAGATGTATCATGGCGTCCCCCCCCCCCCCCTTCCCCCGAAACAAAATCATGAAGTCTGCAGTGCAACAAACTTGCGGAAACAGCAAGCTACATACCTGTCATTTATGTTTAAAGGTCAATTATAATTCTGAGACCGAAATTTCCGTCACCGTTATTTGCAGAAATTAAATACTCTAATTAAATTGAAAATTTAAATTTCCGATAATAATACAACTTGATTGTTTGAAATAATTTATTTTGTAAATATGATCAATAAGACTTAAATTATATGATAATTTCATCAATAATAATTTAATTTGTTAATCATAATTTTTCAAGTAAATGAATAATTATTTGTGTGAATATTTTGTTGAAGAGTTGTTTGGAATTTAATAAAAGGAATTACAATATAGCCACCAAACTTACTCTAAGGAGGTTTAAGTAAATGATCAATTTTTTCTCATTAAAATATCAATGCCTTCTTCTTATTGCAGATGGAATCTGAAGTTCAGAGTCCCAACTCATCTGAAGAGGCTGTTGTAGCTGATCCTTGCAATGTGATCTATTTGGTGAAAGAGGAAGTCATTAAGCCAGATATTTCAAATAGAGATATTAATGGTTTGTCTAATAGTGAACACGTTTCTAATATCACAGACAATGAGAATTTAGAAGATGATATTACCATCAAAGAAGAGAGTTTGGATGAACAGCAACATTCATGGCCAACAGAATCAATTTGTACAAACAATGAAATGGAATCTTCAAATAACTATTCTGGTGACCAGAAGATGGAGCATCCAATTGATAAATATCTACATAATTCTCCTAGTAAATTATCCACACACTTGAAAGATTGTGAAAGCAGTTCTATTAGATCAAAAACTTCTGAAGATTTGGATAAGGGAAAGTCTTGCAGTAAAAGAAAGTTGAATAGTGATGTTTGTAATAGAAAATTCCACACTGAAAGTGATACAAGTATGCATCAGAGAATTCACGCAATTAAAAGGTCATATATTTGTAAATTTTGTGATAAAAAATTCAAACTTAAGCACCATCTTATCATTCATGAAAGAATTCACACAGGTGAGAAGCCATTCACATGTGATATTTGTAAAAAAACATTCAATTATAAAAGTGACATGAATAATCATATAAGAATTCACACAGGAGAAAAGCCATTCAGCTGTGATATTTGTAATGAAACATTCAATAATAAAATTGTAATGGTTAAACATATAAGAATCCACACAGGAGAAAAGCCATTCAGTTGTGATATTTGTAATAAATCATGCAATAGTAAAAGTGAAATGATTAAACACATAAGAATTCACACAGGTGAAAAACCATTCACCTGTGATATTTGTAATAAGACATTTAGTGATAAAAGTGACATGATTAAACATATAAGAATTCACACAGGTGAAAAGCCATTCACCTGTGATATTTGTAATAAAACATTTAGTAATAAAAGTGATTTGGTTAGACATGTAAGAATTCACACAGGTGAAAAGCCATTCAGCTGTGATATTTGTAATAGAACATTTAATAGTAAATGTTATTTGGATAAACATATGAGAATTCACACAGGTGAAAAGCTATTCACCTGTGACATTTGTAATAAAAATTTCACTCAAAGGAGTACCATGAATATTCACCAAAGAATTCACACAGGTGAAAAGCCATTCAGCTGTAATATTTGTAACAAAACATTTAATACCAAAAGTTGCATTAGTAGACATATAAGAATTCACACAGGTGAAAAACCATTCAGCTGTGATATTTGTAATAGAACATTTAATTGTAAAAGTAATTTGGATACACATAAAAGAATTCACACTGATGAAAAGCCATTTTGCTGTAATATTTGTAATAAAACATATAATTTTAAAGGTGACTTGACTAGACATTTGAGAATTCACACAGGTAAAAAGCTGCTCAGCTGCGATATTTGTGAAAAATCATTTAATCATAAAGGCCAATTGGTTATCCATATGAGAATTCACACAGGTGAAAAGCCATTCAGCTGTGACATTTGTAATAGACCATTTACTACTAAACATAACATGGTTAAACATAAAAGAATTCACACAGGTGATATATAAAAAAGTTAAGTTATTATCTTTAATTTCAGTATGTATATATATATATATTGAGTCTGAAATAACATTGTTTCTCTTAAGGTGTCAGATTTAATAATTACCCAATTCCTTTTCGTTATTCAAAAGTGCAACTGTGAGAAAGTCCTGGTAAATACAATCTTAAGACATTCTTTATTTCTATATCCATATGTATGTTATTCAATGTATAAGCCTATCTATTAAATGTGACGATAGTACCTTTGATAGTCCTAATGGAACTGTTTATGAAAGAACTCTTGTCTCTAGTTAGTTCAACTCTAAACCTTCCTGCAGTACCATTGAATTACATGGCGCTCTGACCTCTTTTCGATTATTATGGTAAATGTTACATACCAGAACTGTATGCTATCTGGTTGAATTGAAGAATAGAATAGTTGCAGAATTTGGAGAATTAAGAAAATTGACTTATTATCAGTAAGTCTTTAAGGGAAATGAAATCTTCAAGAATTTATATTACACCATTCTTCATTATCACACATGAAATGAAATAGTAACTTTATACAGAAAAAGATTCTACTTATTCTTATTAATAATCAATTTCTTATTAATAAGTGGCTCTTTTAGTTAAGAAAATATTATAATCCAAAAACTTGGTTGCTGTATATTTAATAAATTAATATATAAGTTTATGTATAGTTGTACTCTTTCATCAATCAGTTTTCATCTGAATGTTCCATCTAGTTTGTATATAGATCCATTACTGTACTCTCTTTCTATTTTGTAAATAGGTTACTCTTGAAGCTCCTACTCAGCTTCCCAGGCCTTAATTGCTTTTTAAATATGCATTTTATTGTGTTCTAGAATGTATTGTTTCATTTCTTGTAAATTTGATTTCTTGTAATAAATATTTTCATACATAATAGTCATATTACTGTGTATTTTGTTAATCCTTACTGTTTCTGATATTAACTCAGGGGGCAGAAATTTTCTGCTAGGGGACTTGTGAACCCCAGTAACCCGAACTGATTCATCTAAAACTTTCGCTTCCTATCAGATTTTATATTCTCCTAAAATGAAAAAAAAAATGAAGTTAATTTACTTTATAATTACCAAATAAATGAATATTGACCATTTTAAACGTTTTTTTTCTAATTTGAAATTCTGTCATATCAAAATAAAGGCACAATCCTCTGGAATAATCTGCCGCAACTGAATTGAAATGGTAAGAGTACCACTACTCCAGCTCTAGATAGTACAATATCATACTTTTCTTCACATTCAGCTTCTTCCGGACTCTAGTATTTTAATTCCATTTGACATCAGCGATATGGTCTTTGCATCCAAAGGTGACGTTAAACCCCATACTGTAACTAACAAATAATGAAAGGTTTGGCTCTCAGTAATATGTTTGATATTTCTTCCAACTAGTTTTCACTTTTATTGTCAAGAACTGAAATTCTGTGATTGAAGTTGCTGGGAACTACTGAATAGATTTCATTTACCACTTGTCAGTTGTTCAGCATCACTGCACAGTTTGAGGTAAGAGTTTAGTGAAATAGTAATTAATTAGCTCATTGTAGCTTGTATTGTCCTTATAATATGTCTGTGTTACTACCATGGTGCAACTAAGAACTTAAAATAGAGAGTAAGTTATTTAGGTAAATTCCTAGTTCACGTCCCTAATTGATTTAGAAAGTGGTAGTTAATCAAAAATTAATTATTTTCTTTTAATGATAACAATTGAAAACATAAACAAGAGTATATAATTATATAAATTTCAATTTGTCTTTCGAAATGATATTCTTTAATTTGCTGAATTTAAATTTTCGTTTTTATTATTATTTGTATTAGTAGTTATAAAGATACTAGATTTTCTGACAATTAATATTTATCAATGCAATGTATTTTAATCTGATATTGAGTAATTAAAGTAAGAAAAAAATATTTTTTAAAAATGCCTGTTTCCTAGTTCACGTCCCAAATGAAACAGAGACGTGTGAACTAGGAAAATACCGTTATTTACGGTTCTAGGAAATTTGGTCTTAGAAAATTTGGTCTCCTTTTATTATGATGTAGTAAGATTTTTTGTGTTTGGTTCTCCCTCTGGTCTCAGGAAGTGTTTTATGGCTGCGACCCACTAGGAGTGTTGTTGTTGTTGGGGATTATTGTTCATTGAAATTCTGTTTATAAAAAATACAAAAATATAAACCTAATACAATGTTTACAATATGAAACAGTCTGATTCTTAAAGTCTATCACATACTTATAGAATCTAAAAGTATAAAATCTACTAAAATTTGTAAACCTATTTTAAAAACACAAAAACTATCTAATAGTGTAAAACCTATGTAAAATCATAAACCTACTTTAAAACATAAAACCTATCTAATAGTATAAAACATCCATGAAGTGATAAGCCTACTTTAAAACATAAAACCTATCTCAAATATAAAACCTACATAAAGTCATAACCAACTTTAAAATATAAGACCTATCTCAAATATAAAACCTACCTAAGTTACCGGTCTGAATATGTCAAAGTAAAATAAGTGGATAAAAAGTAAGTAAAATCCTATCATTAATAACTAGGGTCATAAAGATTTAAACAATATTTTCGATAGCCCTTTTTAAAACTGAAATTGGACATGGGGTTACATAAAATGTCAGGTAAATTGTTAAAAGCTTCAATAGATCTAAAAATAGTAAATTTCTCTCAACTTCTAATCTAATTCTGAGTAAAATTAACCTGAAACTTCTAGTTTGGTGGTCATGAGCAGGGATAAAATTGTTAAAATATTTATTTAAAATCGAAGGGTCTTCATATGATGCTCTCCTTAAAAACGACAATAAAAAATAATTACAGACGTCTTCAAATTTTAAAATACTTAGTTTAGAATACATATCATTTGTGGACATTAAAGGTACATTATTTCTATTTCTCTTTACGTTCAAAATTATTCTTAAAATATCGTTTATTAAAACTTTCTAAGGGTGCAAGTGGACGTTAAAAGTTTTTCCATTAAAAATAATATATTGACTAAAAACTGAGTAAGCTAGAGAGTAGTAAATTAAAAGTAAAGTATCTCGATTAAAATAATGTTTGGCTGAATAAATCATACTCCTAACTTGACTGAGTTTTTTGCATGTTTGGTTTATGTGGGGTTTAAAAGTTAGTTTGTTGTCGATTAAAAGGCCTAAGTATTTAAAATCATTAACAAATTCTATTCTGTTATCATTAAAATTTATCCCAGGGTATTGACTATGGGACCTAGCGTTAAAAATCATTAGTTTAGTTTTATTTACATTTGGAGTCAGCTTGTTAAAATTTAACCACTTTGAGAGTTCGTCAATAAAGGATTGCACCCTATTAAAAATATTTTCAAAAGATGAGTCCCTAACGTAAAAAACTGCGTCGTCTGCGAACAAAGTGCAACTAAAATTATTATTCTCAGCTAAAATTGGTAAATCGTTGATAAAGATATTAAAAAGTTGGGGACTTAAAACAGAACCCTGAAATAGACCGGTAACTATTGGTTTAAAATCAGAAGTAAAATCATTAAAATGTACACGTTGCCGTCTATTGCTAAGATAACTGTTTAAAAGCAAGTTAAAATTACCTCTGACACCGTAGTGATCCAATTTCTTTAACAAGAGATCTTTATCTACAGTGTCAAAGGCCCTTTTAAGGTCTAGAAAGAAAGCTACACAATAGGAATTTGAATTAAAAGATTTATAAACGAAGGATAAAAATTCTAAAATAGCTAAATTGGTAGACATACCCTCTCTAAATCTGTATTGGTGACTTGATAAAATGTTATTTGATGAAATAAAACTAGATAATCTATTACATAAAATTTTTTCGAATATGTTATTAAAAATTGGTAATGTAGTAATTGGTCTAAAATTTGCTATATTATATTTATCTCCTGATTTAAAAATAGGGATGACACGGGCTATCTTGAAACAATTAGGGTAGTTATGTGTATTAAAAGAACAATTAAAAATATCGGTTAAAAAAGGACTGATGATGTTCACAACTTCACATAATATTGCAGGTTTAATTTCATTTTTATGTACATTTTTATTTTTGAAGGATGAAATAACATTTCTAACCTCAGGCACTGTTAAAGGATTAAAAGTGCATGTATTAAAATTATAAGGGGTTAAAATTTTTAAATGATTATCGGGTATTGTAGGCAATTGCTGAACGAGTTGCTCGGCTATTGAAGTAAAATAGTTGTTAAAAATATTGCACATTTCTTTTCCTGATACCAACTGTCCGTCATTTTTAATCTTGAAATCGTTAGTCTTAGAATTTCTTCCTATTGATGAATTAATTTGATTCCATGTTCTTCTAGAGTCCTTTTTAACAGAGTTAAGTTTCAATTGGTAAAATAGGTTTTTAGCTTGTTTAATAACGGAAGTTAAAATGTTTTTAAAATAATTATAGGAGCGTTTAAAAATAAGGCCTCTATTCGCTAGTTTTGAAAGATCATGCTTTTTATTGATTAAAAATTTAAGGTCGTCAGTTATCCATTTGGGGCGTTTCATGGTGTTTTTTGTGTTAGAATCATTCTGATCAACTGAGTAAAAATATTGTGGATTGATTTTTCTAATAAATGAGTTCAGATTAGGGATATTATCAGATTTCCGGGATATTGCGAGACTAGTTACTACTCCTTCAATAGTCAACCGATTTGATTGAAACAAACTTCAAATGATAGCCTGACTTATTCGCTACACTTTCTAGAGAATAAAAATTCAAAATTTTAAATGTCAAAATTTGATAAAATATAATCGTACGGACTTGTGTAATTTTTTCAGATTTTGTCACTAAAAATTGCTTATTCTTCTTCAATAATGAATTGATTTGGTTGAAACAAGCTTTAAGATGTAGACTGGTGTATTTACTACAATTTCTAGACAATAGAATTTCGAAAAATTAAATTTTAATGGTCAAAAATTAGAATTTTGTAAGGACTTGGAATCTTTTCTGATGTTGCACTAAAATTGCTTCTCCTTAAATAATGATTCGATTTACTTGAAACAAGCCTTGGTAGCCTGATGTATTTGCTAATAATTCCATAGAGTAGAATATTGAAAATTTAATTATTACTGCGACCCGCTAGGAGCGCAGCCTAAGAACCCCCCCCCTGATTGTTGTTGGGGATTTTGTGAGACTAGTCACTACTCCTTCAATAGTCAACCGATTTGATTGAAACAAAATTCAAATGATAGCCTGACTTATTCGCAACACTTTCTAGAGAATGAAAATTCAAAATAATAATTTTAAATGTCAAAATTTGATAATTATAATCATATGGACTTGTAATTTTTTCCGATTTTGTCACTAAAATTGCTTATTCTTCTTCAATAATGAATCGATTTGGTTGAAACAAGCTTTTAGACTGGTGTATTTACTACAATTTCTAGAGAATAGAATTTCGAAAAATTAAATTTTGATGGTCAAAAATTAGAATTTTGTAAGGACTTGGAATCTTTTCTGATGGTAGCACTAAAATTGCTTCTCCTTCAATAATGATTCGATTTACTTGAAACAAGCCTCAATTGGCTACAAATTCTATAAAGTAGAATATTTGAAATTCAATAATTAATGCTCTAAATATTTAATTTTATATGGACTTGTTGTGCATTTACTAATATTTTTAGTAAGCAGAATATTAAAGTTAGTTCTTCATGTTCTATAATGAACTGATTATTAAAGTTAATTCTTCATTTTTCTATAATGAATTGATTTGATTGAAACAAATTTCTAATGGTAGCTTTACTAGATTTATATGATCACTTCAGAGGGTAGGAAAGTGAATTACGAAATTTTCATTGACTGCGTGATTTTTCTGTTCCCCTGACAAATTGCCATAGTCGCAGCTCTCCCCGGGGAGTATCACCCGTGGAGTTATTTATGTCTTGTTATATCCACTTCTAAGCCTAACACTTACTTATTTAATTATTAATTATCTGGCCTATCCACTTATTTTCTTCTTTTCCAGTCCTAATTAATATATAAAACAAATGATGAAATCATAAATGTGACAATTAAAACAAGGAACTAGTTTAATCAATTTATTATTTATTGAACTCGGCTTATGTCTTGGGTCAGGTTGGTCCGTAGTTTTGGTTCGAGTAGTTCTTGAGTGAGGTATCACTGCAGTGGTAATCTTTGGTACTTCCTTCATGCATAACAATCTGTTATCGCTTATGTAGCCAAGATTGGTGTTTGCTTCGTCCGTATGCTATGATTATGAACTAAAGTATCCGTAGATTTTTGTGAGTCTCCGTAACTTGAACAGACTTGAATGTGCTAGTAGATTAGCGAGTACATCTCCGTAGACTTCAACCCTAGAATAATAAATCCAGTAAAAAATTTGAACTAAAATTTCCTTTGACAATTTGCCAAAAATAACAATGAAAAATAACAAGACAAAATAATTCTTTACATTATAATCAATTTAAATAATTTACTAATTTATCAATTATTGTGAATTAAAATTATGCAAGTCAAATAGCAATTATTAAATACTAATCTTAATAAGTTAAATTATAAGTATTAATTTCTAATGTTTATTAATTAGGTTGAATTAAATTATTTATTTGGCATATTTCATGTTCATAATAAATATTTAATAATAATTGTATTTATTTAGTCTGAGAGTAAATTACTTTGGCAAATGTAGAAGCATTAAAAATAATTTGTACTTAATATTACAATAATTGAGATTTGATCAAAATTGTTAGTCGTTAAAATAGCCTTTTAATAATCATAATAAATAATTAAATTTCTAATACTGAAGTTGAAATATGTTGTTTAAAACTTGATTCTAATATATTATATATGCATTGAATTAAAAGAATAGTATTAAATTTTTTTACACATTTATAATACTGTCAGAAATTATCTCAACTTATGCAGTTTGGGTCAACTGACGGCAGTTGGTCATGTTTTCAAACCTGGAAAATAGGATGTAAGAAAAGTCTGGGGTGTATACTGACTTTTCCAAAATGAAAGTAAGGTAATTCTGATTGTGAATGAGGTCACTAATTCTATTAATAGTTTGTTATTATGGTTAACTATACTAATAATGCTAAATGGAGCTAATTAGCTAGTAAATCACATAAATATCAGTATAGTTATGGCACTTGCTAATATGGCAATTCAGTATAATAAATATGGCATTATTAAGAATAATATTATATAATGACTTGGAGAAAATAATTAATAGTTATATATTTATTATTTACTCAATGTTTCTTTAGTTAAGTGGATTTGGGGAATTGGTTTGGAGTTAATCCTAGGCTGTTGTTATTGACTGGTCTTGAGAACTATGAGCTTATTTCTTTGTAAATAGTAAGTCGAATATAGGTTGGAAGGTGTTCTGTCTGCAGTAAAGTTATTAATATATAATAATTGGTAAGAGTTTATAATCTAATTTTCGTTCACAATCACTAGCACTGTATTGGCACTGTTCTATCAAACTTGCTAATGGCATTCAACCGGTTAAAATTTCCCCCTTACAATCTGTTGGCGGAAACTAAATAAAGAGTAATTGTATTTAGCGCGAATGTACCTGTGAAAAAACTAGAGTGTTGCCATATAGGTTTGGAAATACCTTTGAATTTAATTGTGTTGTATTTTAATCAGCAATTGAATGTACCGGATTAATTACTGTCGTAGTTGTAAATGGATTATGTAATAGTTAGTTGTTGTTGATTAATTATGCAATAATCGGGTTTCAACAGTGTTATTAAGAAACAATAGTAGAAAGAATTGGAATTATGAGTACTAAAATGTGTTGTTTATTTATTAAAAGCTGATAACATCATTAACTGATGTAAAATGATAATTAACAATAGTAATTTTGATATGCTTTGACATGCATTAACATGAGATTTGAGCGGAAATTTTGGTCTCGGAATATTTTGTCTCAGGTACAAGTAAAACTTATGAATTAGATGTATCGGGGCGTCCCCCCCCCCCCCCCTCCCTTCCCCCGAAACAAAATAATGAAGTCTGCAGTGCAACAAACTTGCGGAAACAGCAAGCTACATAACGGTCATTTATGTTTAAAGGTCAATTATAATTCTGAGACCGAAATTTCCGTCACCGTTATTTGCAGAAATTAAATACTCTAATTAAATTGAAAATTTAAATTTCCGATAATAATACAACTTGATTGTTTGAAATAATTTATTTTGTAAATATGATCAATAAGACTTAAATTATATGATAATTTCATCATTAATAATTTAATTTGTTAATCATAATTTTTCAAGTAAATGAATAATTATTTGTGTGAATATTTTGTTGAAGAGTTGTTTGGAATTTAATAAAAGGAATTACAATATAGCCACCAAACTTACTCTAAGGAGGTTTAAGTAAATGATCAATTTTTTCTCATTAAAATATCAATGCCTTCTTCTTATTGCAGATGGAATCTGAAGTTCAAAGTCCCAACTCATCTGAAGAGGCTGTTGTAGCTGATCCTTGCAATGTGATCTATTTGGTGAAAGAGGAAGACATTAAGCCAGATATTTCAAATAGAGATATTAATGGTTTGTCTAATAGTGAACACGTTTCTAATATCACAGACAATGAGAATTTAGAAGATGATATTACCATCAAAGAAGAGAGTTTGGATGAACAGGAACATTCATGGTCAACAGAATCAATTTGTACAAACAATGAAATGGAATCTTCAAATAACTATTCTGGTGACCAGAAGATAGAGCATCCAATTGATAAATATCTACATAATTCTCCTAGTAAATTATCCACACACTTGAAAGATTGTGAAAGCAGTTCTATTAGATCAAAAACTTCTGAAGATTTGGATAAGGGAAAGTCTTGCAGTAAAAGAAAGTTGAATAGTGATGTTTGTAATAGAAAATTCCACACTGAAAGTGATACAAGTATGCATCAGAGAATTCACGCAATTAAAAGGTCATATATTTGTAAATTTTGTGATAAAAAATTCAAACTTAAGCACCATCTTATCATTCATGAAAGAATTCACACAGGTGAGAAGCCATTCACATGTGATATTTGTAAAAAAACATTCAATTATAAAAGTGACATGAATAATCATATAAGAATTCACACAGGAGAAAAGCCATTCAGCTGTGATATTTGTAATGAAACATTCAATAATAAAATTGTAATGGTTAAACATATAAGAATCCACACAGGTGAAAAACCATTCACCTGTGATATTTGTAATAAATCATGCAATAGTAAAAGTGAAATGATTAAACACATAAGAATTCACACAGGTGAAAAACCATTCACCTGTGATATTTGTAATAAAACATTTAGTGATAAAAGTGACATGATTAAACACATAAGAATTCACACAGGTGAAAAACCATTCACCTGTGATATTTGTAATAAAACATTTAGTAATAAAAGTGATTTGGTTAGACATGTAAGAAATCACACAGGTGAAAAGCCATTCAGCTGTGATATTTGTAATAGAACATTTAATTCTAAAGGTGACTTGACTAGACATTTGAGAATTCACACAGGTGAAAAGCTATTCACCTGTGACATTTGTAATAAAAATTTCACTCAAAGGAGTACCATGAATATTCACCAAAGAATTCACACAGGTGAAAAGCCATTCAGCTGTAATATTTGTAACAAAACATTTAATACCAAAAGTTGCATTAGTAGACATATAAGAATTCACACAGGTGAAAAACCATTCAGCTGTGATATTTGTAATAGAACATTTAATTGTAAAAGTAATTTGGATACACATAAAAGAATTCACACTGATGAAAAGCCATTTTGCTGTAATATTTGTAATAAAACATTTAATTTTAAAGGTGACTTGACTAGACATTTGAGAATTCACACAGGTAAAAAGCTGCTCAGCTGCGATATTTGTGAAAAATCATTTGATCATAAAGGCCAATTGGTTATCCATATGAGAATTCACACAGGTGAAAAGCCATTCAGCTGTGACATTTGTAATAGACCATTTACTACTAAACATAACATGGTTAAACATAAAAGAATTCACACAGGTGATATATAAAAAAGTTAAGTTATTATCTTTAATTTCAGTATGGATATATCCATATATTGAGTCTGAAATAACATTGTTTCTCTTAAGGTGTCAGATTTAATAATTACCTATTTCCTTTTCGTTATTCAAGAGTGCAACTGTGAGAAAGTCCTGGTAAATACAATCTTAAGACATTCTTTATTTCTATATCCATATGTATGTTATTCAATGTATAAGCCTATCTATAGTACCTTTGATAATCCTAATGGAACTGTTTATGAAAGAACTCTTGTCTCTAGTTAGTTCAACTCTAAACCTTCCTGCAGTACCATTGAATTGCATGGTTCTCTGACCTCTTTTCGATAATTATGGTAAATGTTACATACCAGAACTGTATGCTATCTGGTTGAATTGAAGAACAGAATAGTTGCAGAATTTGGAGAATTAAGAAAATTGACTTATTATCAGTAAGTCTTTAAGGGAAATGAAATCTTCAAGAATTTATATTACACCATTCTTCATTATCACACATGAAATGAAATAGTAACTTTATACAGAAAAAGATTCTACTTATTCTTATTAATAATCAATTTCTTATTAATAAGTGGCTCTTTTAGTTAAGAAAATATTATAATCCAAAAACTTGGTTGCTGTATATTTAATAAATTAATATATAAGTTTATGTATAGTTGTACTCTTTCATTAATCAGTTTTCATCTGAATGTTCAATCTAGTTTATGTATAGATCCATTACTGTACTCTCTTTCTATTTTGTAAATAGGTTGCTCTTGAAGCTGCTACTCAGCTTCCCAGGCCTTAATTGCTTTTTAAATATGCATTTTATTGTGTTCTTTAATATATTGTTTCATTTCTTGTAAATTTGATTTCTTGTAATAAATATTTTTATACATAATAGTCATTTTACTGTGTATTTTGTTAATCCTTACCGTTTCTGATATTAACTCAGGGGGCAGAAATTTTCTGCTAGGGGACTTGTGAACCCCAGTAACCCGAACTGATTCATCTAAAACTTTCGCTACCTGTCAGTTTTTATATTCTCCTAAAATGGAAAAAAAATTAGGAGTTAATTTACTTTATAATTACCAAATAAATAAATATTGACCATTTAGAATGCTTTTTTCTAATTTGAAATTCTGTCCTATCAAAATAAAAATGAAGGTACAGTCCTCTAGAAAAATCTGCCGCAACAGAATTGAAATGGTAAGAGTACTACTACTCTAGCTTTTTTTCTTCACATTCCTTGATAAGTTACTGCTTCTTCCAGGCTCTTGTATCTTAATTCCATTTGACGTCAGCGATATGGCCTTTGGATCCAAAGCTGACGTTAAGTTTAAACCCCATACTGTAACTAACAAATAATGAAAGGTTTGGCTCTCAGTAATATGTTTGATATTTCTTCAAACTAGTTCTCACTTCTATTGTCAAGAACTGAAATTCTGTGATTCAAGTTGCTGGGAACGACTGAATAGATTTCATTTACCACTTGTCAGTTGTTCAGCATCACTTTGCACAGTTTGAGGTAAGAGTTTAGTGAAATAGTAATTAATTAGCTCATTGTAGTTTGTATTATCCTTATACAGGGTGGCGCAAAATAAAAGGAAACCCATTTTCAAACTAGTGTGTCTTACAAACTATCAAACTTAAAAATTGTCTAAAAATACAGTTTTATTTGTTTACTTTTTTTGCATCTATCGAGATAATTTTTTAAAAGTTACGACAAAAATTAAACATCCTGCAGCGAATTAAAAAAAGGTAAATAAAAAGGGCTTGCACGAGGAAAAAAACTCAAAAAAGTTCATGATAGGAATAATTTATTTCCATATGGTAGTAGTTTAAAAAAATCAATTAACGTTTTTGTTATTGACTCTTTCATTCATGGAAATACATCTTTATCACCAATCACGATATCTTCTACTTAATGTGCATTTCTTTGCAGAAACCATTTTGTAAAATTTAGACGTGCGTTAAATCAGTTTCAAGAGTTCGAGTCTTACATGCATCTTGAAAGGATGATACTTCACATCGTGTTTAACAATTCGGATAAATGTCTCTTAAATCAAATCTAATCCTTACTTTCTGATTGATATTTTTGGGTTCTCAATAAACTATTCATGAAAAAGATTAATGTTTTCATGTGATCATTCTTTCCTCCTCCGACATGATCACTTTTTGTTCAAATTTAAAGTGGTTTCTTCATTTTTGAACTTATGAACATTTATCAATATGGTTTTATAGTTGGTGGAAATCTTTCCTGAAAGCATTGTTCAAAATGAGGTTGAACCTGTGTAAAGCTTCCAGTGTTTAAAAAAAATTCACAACAAAAACTCTTTGTTCTTTTGAAAGCTGCATTTAGAGGGTTTCGAATAAGAGATAAAAATTAACGGCGAAATGATTTTATGAAGGTATCAATTTTATCTCAAAAACAAACTTTCAAATGGTAATTCATTTTTTATTTTTTGTTACAAAAAGTAGTAGAATTTATTGTTTTTACATCCGTATAAAATGAATTGATACCTCTTATGACTTTTTTTCGTATATTTCATCCTTGCGCAAGCCCTATCTATTTACCTTTTTTTAGTTCGCTGCAGGATGTTTAATATTTGTCGTAACTTTTAACAGATTATCACGATAGATACAGGAAAAGTAAACGAATAAAACTTTGTTTTTAGAAAATTTCTAGGTTTGATATGTTGTAAAATAAACAATTTTGAAATTGGGTTTCCTTTTTTTTGCGCCACCCTGTGATGTGACAGCGTTATTACCATGTTGCAACTAAGAACTTAAAATAGAGAGTAAGTTATTTAGGTAAGTTCCTAGTTCACGTCCCTATTTCATTTAGGGACGTGAACTAGGAACTGCTCCAAATAGCCCTTTCCTAGTTCACGTCCCTAATTGATTTAGAAAGGGATAGCTAATCGATTTTTTTTCTTTTAATGATAACAATTAAAAACATAAACAAGAGAATATAATAATAAAAATTTCAATTTTTCTTTCAAAACGATATTCTTTAATTTGCTAAATTTAAATTTTTGTTTTTAGTATTATTTGTATTACTAGTTATAAGGATACTAGATTTTCTGAAAATTAATATGTATTAATGCAATATATTTTATTCAGATATTGAGTAATTAAACTTAAGAATTTTTTTTTTAAATATCAGCTTCCTAGTTCACGTCCCAAATGAAACAGGAACGTGAACTAGAAAAATTCAAAATACCGTTATTTACGGTTCTATGAAATTTCGGTCTTAGAAAATTTGGTCTCCGTTCATTATGGTACTGTAAGATTTTTAGTGTTTGGTTCTCTCTCTGGTCTTAGGAAATGTTTTATTGTATCCACTTTTAAGCCAAACTCCTACTTTTATAATTATTTACTAAATATATGGCCTATTCTCTTATTGTCTTTTTTTCCAGTTCTAATTAATATATAAAACAAATGATGAAATCATAAATGTGACAATTTATTATTTATTGAACTTAGCTTATGTCTTGGGTCAGGTTGGCCCGTAGTTTTGGTTCGAGTAGTTCTTGAGTGAGGTATCGCTGCAGTGGTAATCTTTGGTACTTCCACAGTACAGAGAAGATATAGTATCCCAGAGCTATAGGGGGGATATTACGCGTGGCCCGGTAGGCTATGACGTCATATGTCAACAATAGTGCGTACGTTTGTACATAGAGTACAAACACAAAAGATGGCTGCAACACACCCATCTTTTGTTGAATAACGTTTTCGGTGATAATTTTTTCAATTCCACACTACCGCATGCTATTATCCAATCTTTATAGTCATGTGGACGAAAACTAAAAAAATGACTGTTAATGAAATTGCTACTGGTCTTTTTACACCCAAAATAGTAACAAATTTTTTGTCTTGAAGACGATTTATTCAAGGTAATTAGATCATTAGTCAGATCGGTCACGTTGGCCGCCATCTTAATTCTCTAATCCACGTGACCCACAGCAATTCTGTGTACTATGACGTGACCTCTTGTTTACATACATGACGTCACAGCCTACCCAGAGTAAATTTGAATAATACATGGAACTGGGGTACTATACTATTCTGTTTACTATGGTACTTCCTACATGCGTAACAATGTCTTATTGCTTATGTAGCCAACTTTGTTGTTTGCTTCGTCCGTATGCTAGGATTTGGAACTAAAGTATTCGTAGATTTTGATGAGTCTCCGTAACTTGAACATACTTGAATGTGCTGCCTAGACTAGGTAGACTTGCGCGTGCTAGTAGATTAGCGAGTGCATCTCCGTAGACTTCAACCCTAGAATAATAAATCCAGTAAGAAATTTGAACTAAAATTTCCTTTGACAATTTGCCAAAAATAACAATGAAAAATAACAAGACAAAATAATTCTTTACATTATATTCAATCTAAATAATTTATCAATTACTGTGAATCAAAATTATGCAATTCAAATAGCAATAATTAAATTCTAATCTCAATAAGTTAAATTATAAGTATTAATTTCTAATGTTTATTAATTAGGTTTTATTGAATTATTTATTTGGCATATTTCATGTTCATAATAAATAATTAATAATAATTGTAGTTATTAAGTATGAGAGTAAATTACTTTGGCAAATGTAGAAGCATTAAAAATAGTTTGTTTTTAATATTACAATAATAGAGATGTGAGCAAAAATGTTACTCGTCAAATTGCCTTTTAATAATAATAATAAATAATTCAATTTCTAATACTGAAGTTGAAAGATGTTGTTTAAAACTTGATTCTAATATATTATATATGCATTGAATTAAAATAATAGTATTAAAAATTTTTACACATTTATAATACTGTCAGAAATTATCTCAACTTATGCAGTTTGGGTCAACTGACGGCAGTTGGTCATGTTTTCAAACCTGGAAAATAGGATGTAAGAAAAGTCTGGGGTGTATACTGACTTTTCCAAAATGAAAGTAAGGTAATTCTGATTGTGAATGAGGTCACTAATTCTATTAATAGTTTGTTATTATGGTTAACTATACTAATAATGCTAAATGGAGCTAATTAGCTAGTAAATCACATAAATGTCAGTATAGTTATGGCACTTGCTAATATGGCAATTCAGTATAATAAATATGGCATTATTAAGAATAATATTATATAATAACTTTGAGAAAATAATTAATAGTTATATATTTACCCAATGTTCTTTAGTTAAAGATCCCCTCCAAGCAAATATTTTTATTGCCTTATTCAACGAGGCTAATGTTTCTTATCATTTTGCTGCAAACCGCATCGAATTTGGTAGCATATTTTTAATTCTATATGCTTTTAAAGATTTTTATAATCAAAACTCGACAAAACCTATTTTCTTCCGACTTACTAATTTAAGAGATTTTCAGCCTGAAGAAAAAGAATGCACACCATTTGTTTTGATTGTCAACTAGGTATTAGATTTAATAAATCAATTTAATATTCGTGTAAAGGTATAAAATTGAATGAACTTATAATAGAAACGTTTTTATATTTTAGGAAACAATTACTATCTAAAATAATTTAAATAAAAGCCGAAAACGCATGGTTTGTTTATAAAATTCAAATTTGTAATCAAAACAAAGAGTGTACAATCTTCTTCTTGAGCATCAGATTAGTGATTCACTCAATTGTTGCTCATAGAGTATTAAAAAACTTTAAAAACTAATTATAAAATATATACTGAACCAAATTGTATGCAGTTTGCAGAATAATGATCGTAGACCTTAGTTCTATAATATTATGTGATAAACTCATTTTTTCCCCGAAGCCTGGAGAGGACCTTTAAGAGGATTTGGGGAATTAATTTGGAGTTAATCCTAGGCTGTTGTTATTGACTGTTCTTGAGAACTATGAGCTTATTTCTTTGTAAATAGTAAGTCGAATATAGGTTGGAAGGTGTTTTGTCTGCAGTAAAGTTATTAATATATAAGAATTGGTAAGAGTTTATAATCTAATTTTCGTTCACAATCACTAGCACTGTATTGGCACTGTTCTATCAAACTTGCTAATGGCATTCAACCGGTTAAAATTTCCCCCTTACAATCTGTTGGCGGAAACTTAATAAAGAGTAATTGTATATAGCGCGAATGTACCTGTGAAAAAACTAGAGTGTTGCCATATAGGTTTGGAAATACCTTTGAATTTAATTGTGTTGTATTTTAATCAGCAATTGAATGTACCGGATTAATTACTGTCGTAGTTGTAAATGGATTATGTAATAGTTAGTTGTTGTTGATTAATTATGCAATGATCGGGTTTCAACAGTGTTATTAAGAAACAATAGTAGAAAGAATTGGAATTATGAGTACTAAAATGTGTTGTTTATTTATTAAAAGCGGATAACATCATTAACTGATGTAAAATGATAATTACCAATAGTAATTTTGATATGCTTTGACATGCACTAACATGAGATTAATTAAGTTAATACAATAGACTTTGAAAAGATGGGCAAATAATATATTGGTCTTTGGGCCCAATTGTCTTGGGGCACAATCGTTAGGGGTCCAATTGTCGTGGAGTCCAATTGTCGGTCCACGAAATAATATATGGATATATACGTTGCTAAATCAAACCGTTAATATTAAGAATGATATTCTATTCAAAGAGGTTTAGCATATACAGTTATGTTGTTGTTCAAACTATGAGTAGCTACCCAAATACGTAATTTGAGAATTAACATAAATTTAAATTAAAGAAAAATATGCATAACGATAAAATAATAAATTAATGCAATTACCCACATATTAAATATTTTATAGTAATTGTATGATACTCATGTGAAAATTATATGACATTATATAGCTAAAAATTCAATGATTCTAAAATAAACTAACAGCACAGATTCGTACAAAAAAGTTACCCTATCCAGCGAAAAATAAAGTGAGGTCGGCGTAATTATTTGCTAAGAGTTTATTTAAGTTTATCAATTTAATTTTATAATGTACCATGCGATAAATTTACCATGCGATGAATTTACCACGCGATGATTTTACCATGCGATGAATTTACCATGCGATGAATTTACCACGCGATGAATTTACCATGCGATGAATTTACCACGCGATGAATTTAACACGCGATGAATTTACCATGCGATGAATTTACGGCGATGAATTTACCGGCGATGAATTTACTGCGATGAATTTATTTCAAATGAATACATGGAATGGCATAAATAGGAGCGAATAGCACTCCAAAATTTGTGACTGCAAATCAAGCACAGATAACATATGCATCCTCCACAATATTAGCATTAGAAGATTTAGGCTACCGAATATATGTAGTTCACCCTAACCTATTGTTTACTTACCAAGTATTATCGTTTCCCCACACTAATGCTCAACACAGCCACGAGACCTTGTACTAATATTCACCGGTAATAATTAAATAATCAGTGCGCACTCTAATGTACCTGGAACACGAAAGATAAGTTCACTAAAATGAAACAGACACAGACTCAAACAGACACAGAACCAATCAGACACAGAATCAAACAGACACAGAATCAAACAGACACAGACTCAAATAGACACAGACGCAAACAGACACAGACTCATCAACTCGTACAGCCGGCACTCCTCATCTCCAAACAATGACTCCCCTAACCCTACCGCACGATGTACACAACACTACACGTGACAACTGAAATACGCAACCATTGAACCATATGACAAGTGACAGAGAATAAACTTTTATGTCACCGAAAAACGCTGACAAAGGTGAGCGGACAGCGCCCTCTACATGTCAGTAATACCAAATTTACTTAATGAGATGCATACATTAAATGCTTGACATGCATTTAACATTAATTAATTATGCAATAATCGGGTTTCAACAGTGTTATTAAGAAACAATAATAGAAAGATTTGAAATTATGAGTACTAAAGTGTTTATTATTAGAAGCGGATAACATCATTAACCGTTGTAAAATGATAAGTAACAATAGTAATTTTGATATGCTTTGACATTTATCTAACATAAAATTTGACCGGAAATTTCGGTCTCGGAATATTTGTTCTGAGGTATAAAT
Organism: Caprella mutica; assembly: GCA_947561585.1. Lineage (NCBI taxonomy): Eukaryota > Metazoa > Arthropoda > Malacostraca > Amphipoda > Caprellidae > Caprella > Caprella mutica. Next base: position 27,437 of record CANNZV010001219.1, on the reverse strand, counting down.
AAAACTTGTAAATTAGATGTATCGGGGCGTGAAGTGTGCAGTACAACAAACTTGCGGATACAGAAAACTACATACCTGTCATTTATGTTAAAAGGTCATTTATAATTCTGAGACCGAAATTTCAAGACCGAATATTTCCGGTCACAGTTATTTGCAAATGGAATCATAATTATACTGGCCGAAAATTAAATACTCTAATTAAATTGAAAAATGAAATTTCCGATAATAATACAAATTGATTCTTTGAGATAATTTATTTAATAAATATGATCAATAAGACTCAAATTATATGATAATTTCATCATTAATAATTTAATTTGTTAATCATATTTTTTCAAGTAAATGAATAATTATTTGTGTGAATATTTTGTAGAAAAGTTTTTTTGGAATTTAATAAAAGAAATTACAGTATAGCGAAAAAATTTACTCTACAGAGGTTCAGGTAAATGATTATTTTGTCTCATTAAAATATCAAAGCCTTCTTCTTATTGCAGATGGAATCTGAAGTTCAAAGTCCCAACTCATCTGAAGAGGCTGTTGTAGCTGATCCTTGCAATGTGATCTATTTGGTGAAAGAGGAAGACATTAAGCCAGATATTTCAAATAGAGATATTAATGGTTTGTCTAATAGTGAACACGTTTCTAATATCACAGACAATGAGAATTCAGAAGATGATATTACCATCAAAGAAGAGAGTTTGGATGAACAGGAACATTCATGGTCAACAGAATCAATTTGTACAAACAGTGAAATGGAATCTTTAAATAACTATTCTGGTGACCAGAAGATGGAGCATCCAATTGATAAATATCTACATAATTCTCCTAGTAAATTATCCACCCACTTTAAAGATTGTGAGAGCAGTTCTATTAGATTAATAACTTCTGAAGATTTGGATAAGGGAAAGTCTTGCAGTAAAAGAAAAGTTAATAGTGATGTTTGTAATAAAAAATTACACAGTAAAGGTGATAAACGTATGCATCAAACAATCCACGCTGATGAAAGGCCGTATATTTGTAAATTTTGTGATATAAAATTCAAACGTAAGCACCATCTTATCAATCATCATAAAATTCACACCGGAGAGAAGCCATTCACCTGTGATATTTGTAATAAATCATGCAATAGTAAATGTTATTTGGTTAAACATATGAGAATTCACACAGGTGAAAAGCCATTTTGCTGTGATATTTGTAATAAAACATATAATTATAAAGGTGACTTGACTAGACATTTGAGAATTCACACAGGTGAAAAGTCATTCACCTGTGACATTTGTAATAAGACTTTCACTCAAAGTAGTACTATGCATATTCACCAAAGAATTCACACAGGTGAAAAGCCATTCAGCTGTAATATTTGTAACAAAACATTTAATACCAAAAGTTGCATTAGTAGACATTTAAGAATTCACACAGGTGGAAAACCATTCAGCTGTGATATTTGTAATAGAACATTTCATTGTAAAAGTGATTTGGATAAACATAAAATAATTCACACAGGTGAAAAGCCATTCAGTTGTAATATTTGTAACAAAACATTTAATACCAAAAGTTACATTAGTAGACATATAAGAATTCACACAGGTGGAAAACCATTCAGCTGTGATATTTGTAATAGAACATTTAATTGTAAAAGTGAATTGGTTAATCATAAAAGAATTCACACTAATGAAAAGCCATTTTGCTGTAATATTTGTAATAAAACATATAATTATAACGGTGACTTGACTAGACATTTGAGAATTCACACAGGTGAAAAGCCATTTAGCTGTGACATTTGTAATAAAACATTTAATATTAAATCTAGCATGGTTAGACATAAAAGAATTCACACTGGTGATATATAAAAAAGTTAGGTTATTATCTTTAATTTCAGTATGGATATATCTATATATTGAGTCTGAAATAACATTGTTTCTCTTACGGTGTCAGATTTAATAATTACCTATTTCCAGTTCAGTAACCAAAGTTCAACTGTGGGAAAGTCCTGGTAAATACAATCTTAATACATTCTTTATTTCTATATCCATATGTATGTTATTCAATGTATAAGCCTAGCTATTAAATGTGACGATAGTACCTTTGATAGTCCTAATGGAACTGTTTATGAAAGAACTCTTGTCTCTAGTTAGTTCGACTCTAAACCTTCCCGCAGTACCATTGAATTGCATGGCGTGTAGTGATGCATGATCAATAGCAAATTAGGTTCTCATTAAATGTTTAAAATAATAATATTACTTTCAATACCAATGTATAATCTCCCGTATGTGTCTCATTCTTATTCATATTTCATCATAGACTTCTCTAAATATTTCTCATAATTCATTTCTTAATATTAGGTAGCTAAATATGTTTTTTTTATAAATTTAATATTCCTTAATAGTTAAGTTTCCTGTATAATATGACCAAGTAATTTATTTCATTTCAATATAAATTATCACTTTCTCATAAATAATTATGAGAAAGAATCTTCTTGAAGATGCTCTATACTAAGATCCTTCTGGAGCAAACCTTTAAAGTTTTATTAATATGAAATTATTCAATGGTCAAACTTAAATATTTTGTAAGTAAGTTCCTTTCTATTCATTTATCATTCATTTTATTATTTTAGTCCATTTTTCTTTATCAAATAACAAAATGATACTTGAAAGAAAACTGTACCGACAATAGTTGTTTAAATGTATGAATTTAAAGTTGGGTAAACTTTTTGTGTGTCACCCTGTATTATTTCATATCTTGTAAATTTGATTTCTTGTAATAATTATTTTCATACATAATAGTCATCTTACTGTGTATTTTGTTAATCCTTACTGTTTCTGATATTAACTCAAGGGGCAGAAATTTTCTGCTAGGGGACTTGTGAACCCCAGTAACACGAACTGATTCGTCTAAAACTTTCGCTAGCTGTTAGATCTTCTATATTTTGTTATATACTTATACTATCAATTCTAATGCATTTACTTATTGTTCTTAATCACAAATTTTGATCTGTCTTGTATATACTTCTCCTTACCCGTGCCCTTTAATTCATCTGTAGTTGATTAAAATAGTTATTTGAAAGCAGTTTGATGTTCTTTAAATATTATATTGACTTTCCTGAAGTTAACAGGCTATTATTATCCCTAGGTAGTTCACATCTTAGCCAGAGATGGGCGGGATTGTACTTCCCAAGTATCATGTGATAGTACTGAGTAATAAGTAAGTAAAAGTACTTTCTAAAAAAGAACTGAATAATTATTTTAGGTACTTTTCACATGTTCTTGTTACTTCCAAAGTAAAAAGTATCTCGTGAAGTACATTTTTCTTTTTAACCCGTAACCCTAATTGGACTGACAAAATTTAAGAGGATTCCTTACACAATGATATTTAGGAAACAAGCGGCTCGAATTATATGATTTTTTGTCAGTTAATAGCTTTTATCATATTCATGTAGTGAGCAAAATTTTATCTACTCATGATTGATGGAAATAGTGTTATTATATTGAATGGATTCGGTTTGTTGAGCTTAAACTCCACAGTCAGTCTTTTAAAATTTAAGGGTTAAAAGACTGACTGTGCAGTTTAAGCTCAACAAACCAAATTCATTCGATATAATAAACCTAATCTATCAATCATGAGTAAATACAATTTTGCTCACTACATGAATATGGTAAAAGCTATTAACTGACAAAAAATCATATAATTCGAGCCGCTTGTTCCCTAAATGTCATTGTGTAAAGAATCCTCGTAAATTTTGTCAGTCCAATTAAGGTTAAAATAAAATGACAGTCAGACTTACGACGACGTCAGTGCGGTTGCTAGATGTTAACATGTTGGAAATTTTTTGTAAGTAGATAGTAGAATCGAACAACAAGACATTGTATAATTTTATGTGAAGATGTTATTGAATATATTCTGAAATACAATCCTGTATTTGAGTTATATTGACTTATTATTGAGGTACAATCATATAATTATTTTGTGGTAGCATGATATCACAACCAATATTTGTCAGACGCCTACATTAAAAAGAGTCACCGTGATGATGTACTATCAGAGAAAAGAGTCACCGTGATGATGTACTATCAGAGAAAAGAGTCACTGTGATGATGTACTATCAGAGAAAATAGTCACCGTGATGATGTACTATCAGAGAAAAGAGTCACTGTGATGATGTTCTATCAGAGAAAAGAGTCACTGTGATGATGTACTATCAGAGAAAAGAGTCACCGTGATGATGTACTATCAGAGAAAAGAGTCACTGTGATGATGTACTATCAAAGAAAAGAGTCACTGTGATGATGTACTATCAGAGAAAAGTGCCACCGTGATGATGTACTATCAGAGAAAAGAGTCACTGTGATGATGTACTATCAGAGAAAAGAGTCACTGTGATGATGTACTATCAGAGAAAAAGAGTCACTGTGATGTTGTACTGTCAGAGAAAAGAGTCACTGTGATGATGTACTATCAGAGAAAAGAGTCACTGTGATGTTGTACTGTCAGAGAAAAGAGTCACTGTGGTGATGTACTATCAGAGAAAAGAGTCACTGTGATGATGTATTATCAGAGAAAATAGTCACTGTGATGATGTACTATCAGAGAAAAGGGTCACTGCTATGATGTACTATCAGAGAAAATAGTCACCGTGATGATGTACTATCAGAGAAAAGAGCCACCGTGATGATATACTATCAGAGAAAAGAGTCACTGTGATGATGTACTATCAGAGAAAAGAGTCACCGTGATGATGTACTATCAGAGAAAAGAGTCACTGTGATGATGTACAATCAGAGAAAATAGTCACCGTGATGATGTACTATCAGAGAAAAGAGTCACTGTGATGATGTTCTATTAGAGAAAAGAGTCACTGTGATGATGTACTATCAGAGAAAAGAGTCACCGTGATGATGTACTATCAGAGAAAAGAGTCACTGTGATGATGTACTATCAAAGAAAAGAGTCACTGTGATGATGTACTATCAGAGAAAAGTGCCACCGTGATGATGTACTATCAGAGAAAAGAGTCACTGTGATGATGTACTATCAGAGAAAAGAGTCACTGTGATGATGTACTATCAGAGAAAAAGAGTCACTGTGATGTTGTACTGTCAGAGAAAAGAGTCACTGTGATGATGTACTATCAGAGAAAAGAGTCACTGTGATGTTGTACTGTCAGAGAAATGAGTCACTGTGGTGATGTACTATCAGAGAAAAGAGTCACTGTGATGATGTATTATCAGAGAAAATAGTCACTGTGATGATGTACTATCAGAGAAAAGAGTCACCGTGATGATGTACTATCAGAGAAAAGAGTCACTGTGACGATGTACTATCAGAGAAAAGAGTCACTGTGATGATGTACTATCAGAGAAAAGAGCCACCGTGCTGATGTACTATCAGAGAAAAGAGTCACTGCTATGATGTACTATCAGAGAAAAGAGTCACTGCTATGATGTACTATCAGAGAAAAGAGTCACTGTGATGATGTACTATCAGAGAAAAGAGTCACTGTGATGATGTACTATCAGAGAAAAGAGTCACCGTGATGATGTACTATCAGAGAAAAGAGTCACTGTGACGATGTACTATCAGAGAAAAGAGTCACTGTGATGATGTACTATCAGAGAAAAGAGCCACCGTGCTGATGTACTATCAGAGAAAAGAGTCACCGTGATGATGTACTATCAGAGAAAAGAGCCACCGTGATGATGTACTATCAGAGAAAAGAGTCACTGTGATGATGTACTATCAGAGAAAAGAGTCACTGTGATGATGTACTATCAGAGAAAAGAGTCACTGTGATGATGTACTATCAGAGAAAAGAGTCACTGAGATGATGTACTATCAGAGAAAAGAGTCACTGTGACGATGTACTATCAGAGAAAAGGGTCACTGCTATGATGTACTATCAGAGAAAAGAGTCACTGCTATGATGTACTATCAGAGAAAAGAGTCACTGTGATGATGTACTATCAGAGAAAAGAGTCACTGTGATGTTGTACTGTCAGAGAAAAGAGTCACTGTGATGATGTACTATCAGAGAAAAGAGTCACTGTGATGTTGTACTGTCAGAGAAAAGAGTCACTGTGATGATGTACTATCAGAGAAAAGAGTCACTGTGATGATGTACTATCAGAGAAAAGAGTCACTGAGATGATGTACTATCAGAGAAAAGAGTCACTGTGACGATGTACTATCAGAGAAAAGGGTCACTGCTATGATGTACTATCAGAGAAAAGAGTCACTGTGATGATATACTATCAGAGAAAAGAGTCACTGTGATGATGTACTATCAGAGAAAAGAGTCACTGTGATGTTGTACTTTCAGAGAAAAGAGTCACTGTGATGATGTACTATCAGAGAAAAGAGTCACTGTGATGTTGTACTATCAGAGAAAAGAGTCACTGTGATGATGTACTATCAGAGAAAATAGTCACTGTGATGATGTACTATCAGAGAAAGACTTTAGTGTCCCTTTGGGCTCTATCCTGAAGCTGTCTGTTGTGCATGGTATAGAAGGGGGTGGCGTCCTTTGGGCCAAGAACTGTTGTAATTTGATTGATATATACCGTTATGTTTCAATTTTTACTATCTAATATAATTTTTCAACACTACTTGCAGTTATAGAGTTTTGCGCAAGAGTTATTTTCTTCAACTACAAGGACTCAGATTTTGTGTATGGTAGGATCGTAGGCTTTATTTACCATCACTTCTTCATTTTCCTCTTCCATCCGTTAGTGCAGCCACTGGTGCTTGTGTCCCTTTTTTATTTCGCATTTCTTGGTAAGTGACTGCTTTTTCAAGGCTCTAGTATTTTAATTTCATTTGATGTCAGCGATATAGCCTATGGATCCAAAGATGATGTTAAGTTTAAACACCATACTGTAACTAACAAGTAATGAAAGGTTTGGCTCTCAGTAATATGTTTGATATTTCTTCCAACTAGTATTCACTCTTATTGTCAAAAATTGAAACTCTGTGATTGAAGTTATTGGAAACTATTGAATACAATTCATTTACCTTTTGTCAGTTGTTCAGCTTCACTTTGCGCACAGTTTGAGGTAAGAGTTTAGTGAAATAGTAATTAGTCAGCTCGTTGTAGCTCTTATTGTGCTTAGGGGAGAACCGGGAGCATTCAGACAGAGGGATGGTTGGACAACTCGCTTAAACATGTTTATAATTGTTGGAACTACCTCTTATTGCAACGGAATGTTTGCGACGTGTTAACCGTCAGCTATTCGAAAGATCCAGTGTGAAGATGTAGTATTCCGCCCCCGAGGGGTAATTTACTGTTTTCTTCAATATGGATGTAATTTTTCGTGATTCATTTAGACCGTGTGTGGACTATATGAATACGAAACTAATTCTCAATCTCAAAGGTATGAATTATATCAATATTTTATGTTATGTTTGATGTGTTAAAAAAATAATACAAATGAAATTAGAAAAATTGTGATGTTTTTAATTTTGATGTGTCATTTCAGATGAATCGGACACTTCTGTTTAGGTTGGTTCGGACGGTTTCCGAACCTTCCCTCTGTATCCGATTCAGTCCACCATTATAATTTGTTAAAGTAATTCATATTAAAAAAGGCCATTCTTATTTTGAAGTTAATTATTTTAATTTACATAGCATTCGTTTATAAGATTAGTTGCAACTTTTAATAGTAGTGTCTTTATTTTACAGTTTGACGATCGTATTCATGCCTTTTCATTATAAAATAAAAAAGGTATTCAAAACACATAAGATGAATTCCTAAAAGGTTAATCTGTCAGAAAACCTGCTGAAATTTAAGGTGTAGCAAGATCTACACTTATGGACTATTGGGTCGGACTGGGTATCACTGCGCATAATCTTTTTTTGGGGTATCACTCCGCACCCCTCATAATTTTGAAACGACTTGTTTTAGCTAAAATCTGATTGCACCATCATTTCAAGCATCTTCTTTTCTCCCATATTCATCATGCCACACAATTATCTCATTTGTATTTCTAGAATTAAATCGCGATGTATGTGGTGCTCTCAAAACGATCTGAAAAAAGTTGGCGCTGGTGATTTTTAAATCCCGCAAACACTCCAATAACTCTAGAACCGAGATTTATAGTTTCATATTGTTTTAACATGTTAAAACAAACAGTAACAGTTACATTATGTCAAATTTTTAGCTTTTCAGTTTTAACGGTTTTCCCGCCACAACCGTGCGCAGTGATACCCCAGATAATTTAAGGGTAGAGGGGTATCACTGCTCATCATTAATAGCCATATTTGTATGTAAATAAATAAAATAAAAAAATTTTTAGCTCTCAATTAAAGCATAAATACTGAATTAGGTGTTATTGAATAATAAATTTGATTAACAAGAAACTTACGATTGTAGTAGCTATGCAACTTGATGTGGGGGCGTTAAGATAGGGAGAGGGAGTATTTAAGGGGGGGGGGGGGGTGAGAGGAAATTTAATTAAAAATTGATTAACAATTAAAGTGCGATTGTATTATATTCTTGATATAAGTAGTTAACTAATTATGTAAAATTTAAGAGTTAAATTTATTGCAGATTATTAAATATGTGTTTAAAAAGTAAGGGACAATTAGATTGGAGAGAGAGAGAATGTAGAGAGGGAAACACAGACGTTTAGATGGGGGAGGGAGCAGGATTAAGATGTGAGAGAGGGGGAATAGATGGGGAAGAGGGAGAATTAGATGGGAAGAGAGGGATATTAAGATAAGAGGAGAGGTTATTTAGATGGGTAAAGAATGGGTTCAGATAGGGGGGATGAGGGGCATTAAAATGAGGACAAGAGGTATTTAGGTGGGGGAGAGAAGTGCTGTATTTATGCACTGCGCAGTGATACCCCGATGCACTTACTAAAAGTTGCACACAAAAAATTATGATAAAATTTCAAATACATTGACTTATTACTGTGAATAACAAGTCATTATGGTTTATTTCAATTAAATTAGTAGATCCAAATTCAATCCTATCGTGTAATTACCCAAATTTCCAATGTTTTAACCATTTTGATGGTGTCCGAATCATCCTCATAGCTTGTCCGTAGTCTCCCTCCAGGAAGGATCATTCGGACACTTGAATCTCTCTTACATTTTGTATTAAACTTTCGAATGAATATTTAAACAGTCACAATACAAATTGAAGTAAAATTATTTATCTACACAAAGGAATCTTTAAATAGTAAAATTCGAATTAGTTTACAAATTCTTAGGTTTTTAACAAAAACTGTTTGAATGCTCCTGGTTCTCCCCTATAATATGTATGTGTTATTACCATCTTGCAACAAAGAACTTAAAAAAGAGAGTATTTTATTTACATACCTTACTTCATTATACTGGGAGAATATTGAATACACTCTAATTAAATAGAAAAGTTAAATTTCCTATAATTATAAAAATTTATTGTTTGTAAACTGTATTTTGAAATAATTTATTTTGTAAATATAATCAATAAGACATAAATTATATGATAATTTCATCATTAATTATTTTATTGGTTAATCATAATTTTTCAAGTAAAATTCAAAATATAGCCATCAAACTTACTCTAGAGAGGTTCAGGTAAATGATAAATTTTTTCATTAAAATATCAATGCCTTCTTCTTATTGCAGATGGAATCTGAAGTTCAAAGTCCCAACTCATCTGAAGAGGCTGTTCTAGCTGATCCTTGCAATGTGATCTATTTGGTGAAAGAGGAAGACATTAAGCCAGATATTTCAAATAGAGATATTAATGGTTTGTCTAATAGTGAACACGTTTTTAATGTCACAGACAATGAGAATTTAGAAGATGATATTACCATCAAAGAAGAGAGGTTGGATGAACAGGAACATTCATGTCCAACAGAATCAGTTTTTACAAACAATGAAATGGAATCTTTAAATAACTATTCTGGTGACCAGAAGATAGAGCATCCAATTGATAAATATCTACATAATTCTCCTAGTAAATTATCCACACACTTGAAAGATTGTGAGAGCAGTTCTATTGGATTGAAAACTTCCGAAGATTTGGATAAGGGAAAGTCTTGCAGTGAAAAAAAAGTGAATAGTGATATTTTCAATAAAAAATTACACAGTAAAGGTGATAAACGTATGCATCAAACAATCCACACTGATGTTAGTCCGTATATGTGTAAATTTTGTGATGAAAAATTCACACGTAAGCACCATCTTATCAATCATTATAAAATTCACACAAGAGAGAAGCCATTCAACTGTGATATTTGTAATAAATCATGCAATAGTAAAAGTGACATGATTAAACACATAAGAATTCACACAGGTGAAAAGCCATTCAGCTGTAACATTTGTAATAAAACTTTCTCTAAAAAGAGTACTAAGAATATTCACCAAAGAATTCACACAGGTGAAAAGCCATTCAGCTGTGATATTTTGGAATTTTGGAATTTAACAGTCAAACAGACGATTGTGGTGTAAAAGTGTGTAATATCGTGAAGAGTTGCTCGGTGCTGTAAAGGCTGTTCAATAATGCCTAAAAAACGAATAAAAATGTCTTGCCTCCTATAAGTGATTCATTGAATGCTACTGGTATATCAGCTGAAGAACTAGAAGGGATGTCTGCTGAAAGTAGAACTATTCTTGAAAGGCTGGATGCTGTTCGCTTGGATATAATTAATCAGCTTAAATCTAGAGATGAAAGGATTGATAAATTGGAAAACGAAATCATAATATTAAAGCGTGGTAATCAAGACTTGATGAGCCGTATTGATGACCTAGAGTCTTTTCAGAGAAGTGACTCGATAGTTCTATCTGGTGGGGCTCTTCCTCCTGCTTCGACAGATGAAAATCCTGTTGAATTAGTCAGAGAAATATTTTGGAGCAAATTGAAGATGGAGGTTTCTAGGGACAAGATAGTTAATGCATACAGAATCGGTAACAAGCTTCCTACTCAATCATCAGATAGAAGGAAGATTATGGTTAAACTGCAAAGTTCACTTTCCAAAGAAGACGTACTTCGCTCCTGTAGGACTGTGAAGCCAGCGCAGCTCTATGCTAGTGATAACCTAATTCCTAAAAGAGCTAAGCTTCTTTATGCTCTGAGACAGGCTAAAAAGAGATCTCCGGAGAAGTTACTTTCCTGTTGGTCGCAAGATGGACGTATATATGCCTTACTGAAATCTGTAACTCCACAAGGAAAAAACTCGAAAATATTTATCAGTGATAACCGGAAGCTGGAAGAATTTTGTGAGCGGTCACTGGGGTTTCATCTGTCGGAAGTTGTACAAGATTGAACCATTTGCAATTTTTCTCAGTGTTCTGTGCAAGTTACTACTTACTACACCAGCATTTAGTTAATTACTTGCTATCCATGTATCGTCAAACTAAGTATTTATCTCCCTATGTTAATACATGTGCTTCGCAGTTTATTTTTTTACTATGGTATTCAATGTCATTTCTTATCAGATACAAATTAAGCTATGTTTCGGATGCTTTATTCTTTACTTTGGTGTTTATGTTGGAGCTTATCTGTCGATATTTCTCAGGTTCTTGTGTGCAGCCACTAGTATCTCTTTTCGATATTTGATGTACTGCACCCGATCCCCCCCTCATTGTCCCGAGGCTACCCTTAGGTAGGCCTTCTTTTTGTTATATTGTAGGTCTTAGGTTTTGTTTAGTTTGGCGCTCTTTTTCTTCAGCTTCCCTTTGTATCTCTCCTCAAATTTTTCTTCTTATTTCCTCTTCCTTCTGCCTTGCTATATCCATGGATAAGCAGACTGACTATGTAGGTCTCTTATCCATGGGTGTCTATTCTTGCCATCCATGCGCTGGGTCGACACGGTTACCTGTTGTAGCCGAGTAGTCGACCTAGTGCATGGAGCGTACTTTCACTGTCCCCTCTTCTACGAAGCCTTCTTCTTTTCATGTCTCTTTGGATCACCTCGTAGTGGATAGGGACAACTTTTAAACCTTGAATATAATAATAATAATGATGTACTGCACTAGTGTGATAATATGTGATGTCTGTACAATCACAGGTATATCTAGCGTATATCTGATGTTTTGTCTGGATCGTTTCTCTCTTAGTCTTTTTCTTCCTAAATCTTTTCTTTCATGAGTGATGATTTCCATGATTTTGACCCCGATGATACTTTGTTCAATGATTACTACCATTCTATCAATAGTGCCAACCGCTCAAATTATTATTCCATTACAAATTTCAATGATACTTTTGAAAACCTAGAAAATAGCATTATGTTATGTAATTATAATATCCGTAGTTTTCACACTAATTTTGATAATTTTGAAGGCTTTTTAGATTCAGTTTTCAATAAGTTTAGTTTAATTGTCTTAACAGAAACTAGATTTACCGCTGGTCAGGGGAGAGATATTATTGGTTATGATGGTTTCCATGTTGGCCGTGTGGGCGGGAGAGGGGGTGGAGTTTCTGTGTATTCTGATGTTATTTTGCATGCCAGTAATGTACCCCATCTCTCATTTGTTAATGAAAACATAGAGGCGTGTCTAGTAAAACTAAGTACCAATAATCATGAAATTATAATTGTAGCAGTGTATCGTCCACCCACTGGGCGAGTTGATGAATTTATTAATTGTTTATTGACTATACTCTACGATGATTCGGTTCGTGATTCGGAAATTGTACTAACAGGAGACCTAAATGTTAATCTTGTTGACTATGAAAATTCTTGTTATGATGTTAGGCATTTTGTGCATACTATGTTTTCTCATAGTTTTCTACCTGTAATAACCAGACCAACTAGATTTCCGTCTGGAGACCAGCGTGGATCTCCTTAAATTCTAGACCATATTTGGTATAATAAATGTAATGCCGTTGAATCTGGAATTGTAATTTTTGATACTACTGACCATCTTCCTACGTTTTTTGTCCTTAAAGATATCTTGCTATCAAATAGTGACCTAGTGGAAGTCAGATTTCGAGATAAGTCTGCGGTAAATTTTGGTAGATTTATAGCGGAATGTCGGGAACTGACTTTTGATCTGTCAAGTAGAGATGTGAATGTGAATACTAGACTTTTTATTGAATCTGTAGATGAAGTTTATTGTAGATCTTTTCCAATTAAAGTTAAATATTTGTCCAGTAAACGGTTGAACAAACCTTGGTTATCTGATGCACTTCTCTGCTCTATTAAAAAGAAGTCAGTATTTTATAAACTGTTTAGACGTAACTTAATTACTGAAACTTACTATAAACATTATAGAAATACTCTTACCAATAGCATTAGACATGCTAAGAAGATGTATTATGTTAATTCGTTTAGTAAATGCACGGGTGATATAAGGAGTACCTGGAAACTACTGAATGATATGATGCACCGTAAGAAGAATATAAAAACTGTATCTTCTATCAATATTGATAATACTGAAGTATCTGATCCTAATCGAATTGCTAATCACCTTAACTCCTATTTCGTTAATATAGCTAACACAATAAACAGTAATTTACCACCTCCTATAAATAACCCTATTGATAATATTAATGTTAATTTGCCTAATTCTTTTTTATCTCTCCTGTTATACCAAATGAAGTAATCAATATTGTACATGCCCTTAGGAATACAACGTATGGTTTATACAGCATATCAACTAAAATTTTCAAAACTGTAATTCAATATTTATCGATACCTCTCTCTTGTATAGTTAATGATTCAATTGAACATGGTATTTTTCCTGATGTTCTGAAACGAGCAAGTGTCACTCCTTTGTTTAAGTCTGGATCGGAAAATGAGATTAAAAATTATCGTCCTATATCAGTTTTGCCTCTTCTCAGTAAAGTTTTTGAAAAGTGTATTTATGGTAGATTAGTGACATATCTTTCTGAGAATAATATATTAAATGGCTCTCAGTTTGGCTTTCGTAAGAGCAGGAGTACAACAGATGCCTTAATTAATGCAATTGATCACATCTATGAGCAGCTAAATCAGAAAAAGCATACTGTTGGCATATCTCTGGACTTTTCTAAAGCTTTCGATACTGTGTCTCATGAAATACTTTTGTGTAAATTATACAAGTATGGAATACGTGGATTGACGCTTGCTTGGTTCAAGAGCTATCTTAGTGGTAGAACTCAGAGGGTGAGAGTTCGTGGTGTTTTTTCTGAATTTAAAGTTGTGAAGAGCGGTGTTCCTCAGGGTAGTATCCTCGGACCAATTCTTTTCCTTATTTACATCAATGACCTGCCTAATATAAGCAATACTGCTGAGTTCACACTTTTTGCCGATGATGCAACTCTGACAGTTAGTAATCAAGACTATGATCACATGGTGAATGGGACGAACTCTAATCTATCTTTGGTTCATGAATGGACATTGAATAACCGATTAATGCTTAATGCCGATAAGACATCTGCGGTGTTATTCACAAATCGCACCAGAAATATAACAGGCTCTTTGATTAATATAAATAGTACATCACTTTCCTATGTTGAACATGTGAAGTTTCTGGGTGTACATGTTGATCGGAAGCTTAATTTTTCTTCTCATATTGAATCATTAACTTCTAAGTTAGCAAAAACCTCAGGAATGTTGTGCTTCATTAGTGGTAATACCCCGCAGAGTATCTTGCTAGATCTGTACTATTCTTCAGTGTATCCACATTTAATATATGGAATACTTCTTTGGGGAGACACTTCAAATGTTCATTTGGAACCCTTAAATTTGGTCCACAAGAGGATTGTTAGAATTATTTCCCATTCAGATTATTTAGCTCATACCGCACCTATTTTCTATAGAACTAAATTTTTATGTATCAAAGATATATATCGATACTTTGTAGGTGTTTACATGTTTAAATTGCAATTATCAAACTCTGTAACTTATCCATCACAAACTTACGGTACTAGATATTGTAATAATGCAATTCCCTCTTTCCAACGACTTTCTCAGTGTCATAAGAGTCTTTCCCATAATGGGTCTATTGTTTGGAATACCATACCAATATCCATCCGATTGATGATCCGAAACTCTTCTACTCTTAATGCCTTTAAATCTAAGTATAGGGAATATTTGGTAAACTCTCTGCTTGATGTAATTTTGTAATTTTCCTTGTTTTTATTCAATTTTTTTCAACCAAATTTGTTTAGCATTTCACCAATTCCTCTGTAAAAGATGTAAACCTATTTTTTCAATAAAGATTATTATTATTATTTGTAATAAAACATTCAATTACAAAAGTGACATGAGTAATCATATAAGAATTCACACAGGTGAAAAGCCATTCAGTTGTGATATTTGTAATAAAACATATTATTATTAAAGTGACTTGACTAGACATTTGAAAATTCACACAGGTGAAAAGCTACTCAGCTGTGATATTTGTAATAAATCATTTGATCATAAAGGCCACTTGGTTATGCATATTAGAATTCACACAGGTGAAAAGCCATTCAGCTGTGACATTTGTAATAAAACTTTCTCTCAAAAGAGTGCTATGAATATTCACCAAAGAATTCACGCAGGTGAAAGGCCATTCAGCTGTGATATTTGTAATAAATCATTTAATAATAAAAGTTATTTGGTTAAACATATGAAAATTCACACAGGTGAAAAGCCATTCAGCTGTGATATTTGTTATAAAACATTTTCTCATAAATGTTCCATGGTTATTCACCAAAGAAAGATTCACACTGAGTGAAAGCCATATATTGACATAAAGAATTTTTTGATATGGCTAATTTATACAAGATATAACAGTATTCATAAATTTATTGACTAGCAATAAGTAATATAATAATTCAGTAGATTCACAATCTGTTAGGTTTCAGCCTGATTCCTTTTTTGTCATTTAATTTTCTCACATACTAATTATATTGTCAGAATTGACTTCCTTTGCTGACTAGACTTTTCATTGTATAACAAATCAGATTCTAGCATTAATTTAGTTTTACAGGACATTTATTGCTCAATCTATTGAAGAATATCTAAACACAAAGTTGACACTATTCTATTTTAGAACTGAACTTTACCTACATACCTATGAAATAAAGTTGCTATAATAGATTGTATTTGATTACACCTTAGCCCCTAGAGATTTTCTTTTCCTGATGGTTTGTAATTGTTGGTCGAGTGCCACATCAAAGTTGAATGAATTGGAGGGGATCTTCAATAGGGGCGACATCAATATTTAAAATTTCATTTGTAACATTCAAAGCTTATTTTTATTAAACACAATCTCATGACACCATCAAAGTATGTCTGGTGGCTACTGCGACAGCTGAACAATTCACAGGCCTCCAGTTGGTTCCATCTGTACTCAGTCCTTATAATTCAACCAGCCTATGGCTGACTGTTGCAGATCCTCTCCTAGTAAATTAGTCATTGTTTCAATCAATGCTCTAATGCTTCTCCTCTTTTGCTATAGAATGGATTTTTTATATCTTTCTGTTTTTATGATTTGTTGAAATCAATACACGTTTTACTTACGACGAGCGGCTAGTTTCGAGTCTGCTAATGGGAGAATATTATTATAAAAACAGTAAATCACCCTAAGCATTCATTTTAAACAAAGCCTGAGTTTGGAATATTAATTTAAAAATTCTAACCAGTGTCATATTTTCTCTGTAATTTGGGGCACACCAAAAATCAAACACTCGAAAATATGTATAAATTTTAAGCAATTTTCAAATTAGCTATCCCAGATCTTTTTTTCTACAACAGGATTGTCACGGAGATAGTTTTTATTACCTGCTCAATCCTGACAGTTTTTATATCTTTGATGAAAAGTTAGAAAAATACTTTCAAAAAGAGCGAAGAAAATGCTATTGGTAATTTACAAGAAACACCATGTTTATATAATCGCAGTTGAAAATTTTTATATTTAACTTTTGAAATGGAAAAAAAAACCTTTATAAATTACTGCTAAGAAAATTTGATAATTAATTTACAGCATGCAGCTTATATTTAATTTTTTTTATATATATAAATGCCGTATACGGCGGTAAAACATAAATCATACGCCTAGTTGTTTTGGCGGCGAATTGTCCTAGCAGAGAGTTGTCCTTACGACGAATTGTCAGGCGGCGAATTGTCCGGTCACCATTTTGGATACATATATTCCAATTAAACAAAACAAAAAATCTTAAAAGCCAAAATATTTTTTTAAATGATAATAACAATTAGTGTCAAATATTATTGTAGACCGTAGTCATGATACTGCCACAAATGATATGGTTTTCCTTTTAATATGTACTAGTACAGTACTTGTTGTTCAATCAATGAGAGTTCAATTAATATAGCTAATGGGATTAAGATTACATTCAAATGCATACATATATATACAATGGTTTTAGGACAACTCGCCGCGCACAACTCGTCTCTAGAACAACTCGCCGCCAGGACAACTTGCCGTGTGATTTAAGTTTTGCCGCTGTATGCATCATTTTCATATATTTATAAATATAATAAATTTGAACAATGATTGGTTTCTATACGCTCAAGACTGACGCAGAACAACTGTTGACAAATTTCATTATTTTAATTGATTTGTTTCGGTTGTTATATCTGTGATAATATACATAAACCCGCGAAAATTATTAGAGCTATTAATACATATTTAGAAGCATTTAAAGTCTGGTTTGAAACGAAGGGCTTTCTAGTTGACGTCAAAAGGAAATTAAATACAAGGGACAGGAAGAAGAAATCAGAAAGCAAAGTGACTTCTTGAACAAAGGCACCAACCACCAGTCCGTGATAAAGCTCATGGATGCAGAAAAGCTACTTCGTGGATGCAATCACTTACCAAGGAATGATATGAAAAGGAACACAAGCACAAGGGACTGCACTCACGAATAGAAGAGGAAAATGAAGAGGTGATATTATAATGAAACTTATTAGCCTACTAAAAACAAAAATCTAAGACTTCGTAGTTGAATAACCTTTATTTGCACTAATGTACTAGTTTTAAACTAAAGTAATTTTTATAAGTCATTAAACGTATTAAGAAGACATCTGAACTTGTTTTCGTTTCATTAGCAAATTATTTTTAGTAAAATACTTTCAAATAGAATGACGAAAATTTAATTGTTATACAACACACACTATGTTTATATAATAGTTGAAAAACATTATATTTAACTTTTGAAATGGAAAAGAAAACATTTACAAATACTGCTAAGAAAATTTGAAAATTAATTTACAACACACATCTCATATTTAATTTTTTTTTTATAAATAAATGGTGTATACGGCGGTAAATCATAAATCACACGGCGAGTAGTTTAGGCGAGAATTGTCCTAGTGGCGAATTAATTGTCCTAGCGGCGAGTTGTCCTCACGGTGAATTATCCGCGGCGAGTTGTCCGGCGGCGAATTGTCCAGCGGCGAGTTGTCCGGTCACCATATACAATATATTTCATTTACCAAAAATTTCTTTTTATTATATGTACTATACCAAAACAATTAGTAAACATATTAAAGTTACAGAGACTAAGAAAAAGGAGATGAAGAAGTTAATCATTTATATTTAACTTTTTATTATAAGCAACGACATATTCAAATTAATTATAGAATATGAAATACATGAAAGATAAACAAATTACACTTACTGATATAGAGAGGAAATTAAGCGCTGTACCGAATTAATTCATATTAATGCAAATTTCAATGATGAAAAAGTGATAGTAAATGAAGCCCACCAAGCTAACTTTAAAATTAAAGAGGAAAAATGAAGATGTAATTGCAAATGATGAGTCTACCTAACACTGAAATCTAAGACCTCGTAGTTGAAGAGAATAACCCTAGCGCTATTCTCCAAAACTGAGTGTAGCGTTAAAAACTACAATCATGTGGAAAAAAAAGACAATATATACTTAATCCAAATTACAACAGTTCTGTGCTCAAGAGTCGCCAATCCTCCTCTTTCTTTCACCACAAACAGTTTCAGGATAGAGCGCCTGAGGGGGAAATTAAAGTACAAACAGACAGAAAAGCTATAAACATAAAGCTTTAACGTCGTGAACTAAGAATCTGAAACACGCATAACTAATTACAAGGAACAGCTAGGTGACTAAAACTTAACAAGCTGGTCAACGCTGTTTCAAGCTCTCATTCAGCCAGAAACAGCTGTTCAACATGCTATAGCTCTAATCAGAACAATTGTCACACCCGAATCACTCAAAGAATAATATAACCAAGGAAGTTATATATAGTACAGGAAGTATCATACTGTGTCTCTGATACATTTTAAAGTCTGTCGTCCAGTTCACTCCTCATGCAGTGTTGAGCTTGCGAACACTATATCACATTCAGTGAACAGCTGATAAATCTGCGTACGAATTTTATTTAATTATGGTTTCGAAGATAATATTGCTGATAAAAATGTATTTCAAGATCCTTTTTATTGAATTAAAATGATTTATTGGTTAATATTTAATCAATTTATGAATAATAAATGGTCAAATTGATCAAAACTGGAGCACGCAAAATTAGCGAGCACACCCACTACTATAATCACATTAATTATAAGTGGCCGTTGAACTCACAATAAATTCACAGTAGTGACAATAGAGTGATTTGTTATCGTGACGTCATCAAGGTAACACATTTAATAGAAAATTAGAGTTAAATAGTTTGAACAATTGAATACTGCCATTACTCTTTTCGTATATTGCCAATAAATAAACAGTTCTTTATAATTTAACACTCTTAGATTCCCTTAAATTTTATTTTAGAGTGTTGCTGTGATGATGTCACGCAAACTGAAAGTCTCGATTGTCACTAAAATTCTAATAAATATCCATAATTAGCTTATATTTACCCTTTCTATTAGTTTGATAAAAAAAATCCCTCGAAAAGAAATCATTTTTAAGTAATAATTTAGAAATGAGAATATATCTTTCAGAAAGATATCTTTAAGATTCATTTTAGATACATGTGGCTCTTATTTCTATTTCGATTATAATATTGAATGTCTAATAGCCATCTAATTCGAAGCAATTCCGATTTTCGCTACAACTAGCAACGTTTTTGCTACAAGTAGATAGCTAATAGAAGGGACTGTGTTTACTGGGAATAAAAATATTTGCTTGGAGGGGACCTTTAAGCTGACTAAAGCCCTCGCACAAGAGTGCTTTTAGACGTTCGTCAATTATCACAGAACAGATATTCTATCAACAGCGCCTCATGAATTGTTGGTTGAAAAGAAATTGACACAAATTGAAAGGGAAAACTAATAACTATACGGGTCACACAACTGACACTACCAATATTAAAATCATAGTTTTTCTTTTGAGAGTAAACAAAATAATATAGTTACATTATATATCCCAGTAAACACAGTCCTTTCTATTAGCTATATACTTGTAGCGATATCGTTGCTAGTTGTAGCGAAAATCGGAATTGCTTCGAAATAGATAGCTATTAGACATCCAATATTATCATCGAAATAGCAATAACAGCCACATGTATCTAAAATGAATCTTAACCCAGCAAACATAAATGTATCTATTCGATGTCTAAACGACTCTGTATAACCTCTCTTCCGACATCGAATACCAGTAACAAATTAGACATGGTGACATCAAGTAGACATCAATCCGATATCCGTTTGCACCGCTAAACCGCATCATATCAAGTATATTTCGCATCGAAGCGATACCGCTATAACAGCGTTGAATAGAAAGCTAAATTACGACATACAACATACATAGGGATTCTGCATCGAACAGACGCCTAATTATATATCTAATATGCTTCGAAACGATATCCACTTGCATCCAATAAATAAATAAATTAAAATAGAAAACTCTTACTTCATTGAAATAACGTATTGTACGTTTAGATGCATATCAATTCGATTAATGTTACATAGTGTTATAAATAAATTAAATGGGAAGAAATGAAGTGATACGTCCAGGTATCGTTCGTGGGTCCCTCCGTCCTCGTGCCTGTACCTCTGTAGCTTTGCCACCATGGATGCACTTACCTAAAAAATAAATTTGATATTAAGTGACTCGGAGATACTTGAAGATATTCTTAGAGTGAATAAAACAATACAGGCAAGCACCGCTTTTATAACCAAAATCACAACTTTTTCTTATTAAAAATAGTAATGAGTTAGTCAAATTTTTATATAATTGTAACTCCTTAAAATTTCGTTCTCTTTGAGTTCAAATTAAAGAAAATGTTTTGAGGCTTCTATTTAGAATATTAAAATTTGACCATAGATTAACTCTCACTCAGTAAATATAGGTCATAATAGTTGAGTAATTAGTTTGATATTTTGACTTATATAATTGTGTTACATTGAACAAATAGGAATTTTGTGTTCTGTGAAATATTTTTAGCAGTAGGGTATATGTTCCAAGTTATTAATAGGGTCTATATTTTCGAACACGTGATAAAGGAAAATAAAATTATTATTATTTAACTACAATTTAATTTAATAGCTGAAGGTATGATGCCAATTGAAATAAAAGTTAAATAATGATCATTATATATAGATTTGATGAGTTCGATTACAACTCTAAGTTTAATTATCTATAATGTGAATCACTGAATTTTAATCGTCTCATTTGCAGCTTTTGGCACTAGGTGAAAGTTCAAGTTATCGGATATGGGTTTCAGCATTTTACGTAGAAAAATTATTTAGGTATTGATTTTTATTTCTAAACTTGTATTTTACGTACTGGTATCATGGATACCAATTTAAGTAAGAATTGAATAATGTTAATTAATATATTTATATCTTACATATTCGAAAATGTGGAACCGTCCGATAACACAGAATGTACTCTAAAATAGAACATGTTAAATATTCCATCAACTTTTAATTATTTACGTTTAGTATAGGTTTAACGTCTGCTTCGGAACCAAAGGCCATGTCTCTGACGTCTAAAGGAAAATAAATAGAAGGGACTGGAAGAAGCAGTCAGAAAGGAAAGTGGTTCCATGGACAAAGTCACGACGCTCATGGATGCTGAAAAACTACTTGAATGCTGTCACTTACCGAGGAATGTGACAAAAATGGTCACAAGCACCGGTGGCTGCACTCAAGGATGGAAGATGAAAATGAAGAGGTAATAGTAAATGAAGTCTACGAGCCTACATAACACAAAATCTAAGACCTCGTACGTAATTGTGGAGCGTAACCCTAGCGCTATCCTCTAAAACTGCATGGAGAGTTAAAAAAAACTATACACATGGTAAACATAAAATAGACAATACATAATCCAAATTACAACAGTTTGAGTCCCAAGAGACGCCACCCCCCTTCTCTTCCATTCACCAAAGACAGCTTCAGGAACCCCTCGCGGTTTATTTACAATAAGCAGTCTAGAATAGATTCATAACAATAAATGCACTGGTCATCTAAAAATCACTTGATTGGTTATCCATTTCATTTTCACGGTACTGGAGGAACACTGTTCAAAAACCGATGTTCCAATATCGCTTACTATACGTTGATCCATTGTACAATCGCACTAGCGTGTCAATGCTCGATCGTACCTTAACAACTGCCGTAGTCCCCTATAAATGTAATAATTATTGGGTATAGTTTAAAGGGAGCACAACGTACGTTATATAGAAAGGTACAATCCAATTGAATAAAAATAATTCCTACATTTCTATACGTATTATATAACAGGAAGATAAGAAAATGAATTTTCAAATTTGAAACGATTTTTTTAAAACTACGTATCTGTTTTCGCATTTCTGGTCGAAGTATAAATTCAGATATCGTTTGGAAACCGACATGCCGACGTCAAGACGATACTGTTAAAACCATGTATTGGTTTTCGTGTTTCTACTCGAAGTGTAAATTCAGATATCATTTAGAAACAGACATTCCGATATCTACTATGAGTCGAAATGGTTGCTAAGTCGATACCCACCGTTAGCGCTACGAATTCGACAGTAAACGGCATCGAATCGACATTCATATGTTTGTTGGGTAAAGATATCACCTTTGAAGATATATTCTCATTTCTAAATTATTACTTAAAAATGATTTCTTTTTGATGGATTTTCCATCTATCTAATACAAGAAAAAGTAAATATAAAGTAATTGTAGACATCTATTCGAATTTTAGTGACAATCAAGACGTTTAGTTTACGTGACGTCATCACAGCAACACTCTAAAATCAAATATAAGGCAATTTAAAGGTCCTCTCCAGCCTCCAGGAAAAAAATGAGTTTATTACATAATATAATAGAACTAAGGTCTACGATCATTATTCCACAAACTACATACAATTTGGTTCACTATATATTTTATAATTTGTTTTTAAAGTTTTTTAATACTCTGTGAGCAACAATTGAGCGAATCACTAATCTGATGCTCAAGAAGAAGATTGTACACTCTTTGTTTTGATTACAAATTTGAATTTTATAAACAAACCAAGCGTTTTCGGCCTTTTTAAAAATTATTTTAGATATTAATTGTTACCTAAAGTATATAAACGTTTCTATTATAAGTTCATTCAATTTTATACCTTTACACGAATATTAAATGGATTTATTAAACCTAATACCTAGTTGACAATCAAAACAAATGGTGTACATTCTTTTTCTTCAGGCTGAAAATTTCTTAAATTAGTAAGTCGGAAGTAAAATAGGTTTGGTAGAGTTTTGATTTTAAAAATCTTTAAAAGCATATGAAATTAAAAATACGCTACCAAATTTAATGCAGTTTGCAGCAAAATGATAAGGAACATTAGCCTCGTTAAATAAAGCAATAAAAATATTTGCTTGGAGGGACCTTTAAGAGTGTTAAATTAAGAAGAACTGTTTATTTAATTCCAATATACGGAAAGAGTAATGGGTGTATTCAATTATTCAAACTACTTAACCCTAATTTTCGATTAAATGTGTTATCTTGATGACGTCACGATAACAAATCACTCTATTGTTACTACTATTAATGTACTGTGTGTTCAACGGCCACTTATAATTTAGTATGATTTTAGTAGTGAGATGGTGTGCACGCTAATTTTGCGTGCTCCAGTCTGGATCAATCTGACCATTAATTATTCATAAATTGCTTAAATAGTAACCAATAAATCATTTTAATTCAATAAAAAAGATCTTGAGGTACATTTTTTTCAGTAATATTATCTTCCAAACTATAATTAAGTAAAATTCATACGCAGATTTATCAGCTGTTCTCTGAATGTGCTAGCGTTCACTGAAGAGAGAGGAGAAAATTTTCCGTACACTCAAAAGGATTGCAAGCTCAACACTGCATGAGGAGTGAACTGGACGACAGACTTTAAAATGTATCAGACACACAGTATGATACTTCCTGTACTATAACTTCCTTGGCTTTAGTATTCTTTTAGTGATTCGGGTGTGAAAATTGTTTCTATTAGAGCTATAGCAGATTGAACAGCTGTTTCCAGTTGAATAAGAGCTTGAAACAGCGTTGACCAGCTTGTTAATTTTTGATCACCTTTTACTTGTAATCATTTATGTGAGTTTCATATTTTTAATTCACGAGGTTTAAAGCTTTATGTTTGTAGCTTTTCTGTCTGTTTGTACTTTAATTCCCCCCTCAGAGGCTCTATCCTTAAACTGTTTGTGGTGAAAGAAAGAAGAGGAGGAGGAGCTAGGTGGTGTATCTTGAACACAGAACTGTTGTAATTTGGATTAATTCTTTGTCGTTTTTTTTTCCTCATGATTGTTGTTTTTTCATGCTACACTCAGTTTTGTAGGATATGCGCTAGGGTTATTATCTTCAACTACGAGGTCTTAGATTCCAGTGTTAGGTAGACTCAAAATTTGCAATTACCTCTTCATTATAAACTTCTTCAGCATTGAAGTTTGCATAAAAATGAATTAATTCGGTACAGTGGTTAATTTCTTATCTAAATCAGTAATTGTAATTCGAAATTTATCTTTCATGTATTTCAGATTCTATAATTAATTTAAATATGTCGATACTTATAATAAAAAATTAAATATAAATGATTAACTTCTTTATCTCCTTTTTCTTAATTTCTGTAACTTCAATATGTTTACTAATTGGTTTGGTATAGCAATAATAAATAAACCGGGAGCATATTATGGAAAGATAGCTTGTTGGAAGAGAAAAGATGCCAGGAATTTCTTTTAGAAATCTTTAAGTAATCAAATGGACAAAACAAGAAATGAAATATCTGTTTTTTAGTTTTCTTTTTCGTTTCAATTTCATTACTCTGTGTTTACTTATAGCAATCGAAAAGAAACCAGGAATAGATTATGTAAGATAGCTTATTGGAAGAGAAAAGATACCAAGAATTGTATTGCTAAAACATAGATAATTGAAAGAGATTTCGCTTCAAAATAGATTTCTTTTAGATACCGAATGGCGGTGCACCGTATTTTCTTTTAGAAATCTTTAAGTAATCAAATCGACTAAACGAGAAATCTAATATCTATCTTTTAGCTTAGAGCGTACATATCTTTTTCGTTTTTACTTCATTACTTTGTGTTTTTTGGGATATTTTATATGCATATAATGATATATATGTATTTACATTTAATACCAAACCCATAATACCTTCCTATTAGTATAATATTCGAATTCTCAATAAATGATCAACAATTAAGTGTACATACAAGTATATAGTTAATTACGAATTTTGATAATAAATCTCTTTCTGTTAGCTGTAATATATTAATATCAAGGTATTAACATAACCTTAGCTCTAGAAATTTAATTTATTTCTAGAAAAATTTCAATTTTGAATGGGTGGACTTTGTATTCGGGTTTGTTAATTACATTTGAAAGACGGAAGTTTGAGGTATTAATTTCAATTACAGATTCACGCCCTATTCTATATACCCTAACCAAGGTATATTAACTTCCCAGCAAACATGAATGTATCTATTCGATGTCTAAACGACTCTGTATAACCTCTCTTCCGACATCGAATACCAGTAACAAATTAGACATGGTGACATCAAGTAGACATCAATCCGATATCCGTTTGCACCGCTAAACCGCATCATATCAAGTATATTTCGCATCGAAGCGATACCGTTATAACAGCGTTGAATAGAAAGATAAATTACGACATACAACATACATAACTTCTGCATCGAACAGACGCCTAATTATACATCTAATATGCTTCGAAACGATATCCACTTGCATCCATAAAATAAAGAAATTAAAATTGAAAACTCTTACTTCATTGATATAACGTACTGTACGTTTAGATGCATATCAATTCGATTAATGTTACATAGTGTTATAAATAAATTAAATGGGAAGAAATGAAGTGATACGTCCAGGTATCGTTCGTGGGTCCCTCCGTCCTCGTGTCTGTACCTCTGTAGCTTTGCCACCATGGATGCACTTACCTAAAAAAAATTTGATATTAAGCGACTCGGAGATACTTGAAGATATTCTTAGAGTGAATAAAACAATACAGGCAAACACCGCTTTTACAACCAAAATCACAACTTATTCTTATTACAAATAGTAATGAGTTGGTCAAATTTTTATATAATTGTAACTCCTTAAATACTTCGTTCTCTATGAGTTCAAATTATAGAAAATGTTTTGAGGCCACGACTTAGAATAAAGATGAAACTCTGTGATGCATTAATTAAAATTAATAGATAATTAAATTTTTATAATTATTGTGTTTCATTGAACAAACAGGAATTTTGTGCTCTTTAGCAGTAGGATATATGTTCCAAGTTATTAATAGGGTCTATATTTTCGAACACGTGATAAAGGAAAATATAATAATTATTATTTAACTACTATTTAATTAGAAGCAAAATAGCTGAAGGTATGAAACCAAATGAAATAAAAGTTAAATTATGATTATTATATATAGATTTATTGAGTCCAATGACCACTTTAAGATTAATTATCTATATTGTGAATCACTTAATTTCAATCGTCTCGTTTGCAGCTTTTGGTACTATCCCAACAAACATATGAATGTCGATTCGATGCCGTTTACTGTAGAATTCGTAGCGCTAACGGTGGGTATCGACTTAGCAACCATTTCGACTCATAGTAGATATCGGAATGTCTGTTTCTAAATGATATCTGAATTTACACTTCGAGTAGAAACACGAAAACCAATACATGGTTTTAACAGTATCGTCTTGACGTCGGCATGTCGGTTTCCAAACGATATCTGAATTTATACTTCGACCAGAAATGCGAAAACAGATACGTAGTTTTAAAAAAATCGTTTCAAATTTGAAAATTCATTTTCTTATCTTCCTGTTATATAATACGTATAGAAATGTAGGAATTATTTTTATTCAATTGGATTGTACCTTTCTATATAACGTACGTTGTGCTCCCTTTAAACTATACCCAATAATTATTACATTTATAGGGGACTACGGCAGTTGTTAAGGTACGATCGGGCATTGACACGCTAGTGCGATTGTACAATGGATCAACGTATAGTAAGCGATATTGGAACATCGGTTTTTGAACAGTGTTCCTCCAGTACCGTGAAAATGAAATGGATAACCAATCAAGTGATTTTTAGAT